>JAUJYZ010000476.1:0-435841 GCA_033675265.1 Actinostola sp. cb2023 | reverse complement strand
TCGTGACCCGCCAAACACGCCATGAACCCCCGAATATGAAATTTCCTCAAAAATCACCGAGAAAATATCGTTTGGACATCAAACTCATACCATTGTGTTAGGTTTCCTAAGGGCTTTCTTCTGACATAGTATGAACATTTTCGATTTTTCTATCTTACATATCGCAGGTGACAATTCTAGCAAGTCAGTCTTAAGGCATGGGTCTCAAACATTTCAAAATGGCGGCTTTGAAAACAAGAGGGGTGGTCTATTTCATTTCCTTTTTGTGATTATTCAGTGAAACTTTGACAAATGTGATAAAGTCGAAGCCTTAACCTTTGTATATAGTTGTTTCTATGGAAACATGTAATCTGACCTTTGACCTTCAATATCAAAATTTTACATAAAAGTCTCCTGGAGGACAATAAAAAGTTTTCGTAGGATGGATATTTATATGTGAATAAATCAGAGTTAGTGTGTAGTCACTCGGTCTAATTTGAAAATTAGTTTAACTTGTTTGGAAGTCTCATTAAGGTACACATGAAATTTGATACTCTTTATTTTCTTCTTTGTTATAATATTATTTCATGATATCTAATTGGAGCGATAAACTTGAAGGCATATAGTATCATATAGAATGTTTAATAATCCAATACATCAAAAAATTTCCATACTCCCGAGGCCTTGAAAGTTATTTTTCAAAACTTCAGTTCAAAGGTCAAGTATGATGTCACCATGGTTATCATATTAATAAAAAATAACAAAGCGTTAATCTTAATGATGTATCCTTACTGTAGTCTCTACAGTAAAACTAGATGATATTACAGCCGTTCTGAGCTTTTATTGGGCGTGGTCGTCTTGGACCCGTGCCTTAATGCCCCTGAGTCTTTCAAACCGAATTTTGTTTTTCCTTTTCTTTGTTGTTAGGGAATGCGTTTTGCTTTATTTTCGTGCGAAACATCGATAAAGCGACACACGGCCATTTTGGTATATCACTTTTCTTTTCTCTCAGTTCAAATGATCAAATGCCTCTTGATTCGCGACTTTGTTTTCTTCTGAGTTGAGTTGTGCCATCGTCGTCTCTCGTTTTCTTAATGTTCAAATATATTACTGCTTCCTCTTGTCGCCGAGTAGACTGATTCCATAAGTCGCTGTTTTCGCTCTTTTACCCTGGAGGTCGCTCACCTATTTACACTTTTACTATTTTTCTGTGCAAACGAAAACGAGGCTGATGATAATAATTAGCGGAAGTGAAATTCCAGATTCGTAGATTTCAGCGAAAAGTCTGTTGCCATCCCAAAATTCTGAATAAATATTTAAAAATATTATTCGAATCTGTAAGACTGGGTCATTTTCCTACGAGCAATGTATATGTGTGAATACAGAGAATGACTGGACGTTTGAAAAAAAAGTTTGACAAATATGTTCGAGAAATATGACACGGACTACGCTACTTCGACCATTCTATTAAACGTGGTGAATCACATGGAGGACACAAACACGGCGGGGCCAACCACCCCTCAAAATGGAGCATTAAAGTTGCTTTTCGCGATAACTTTTCATCCCATGTGTTTAGTTTGACCAAACTTCGTATATAGGGTCACCTTATTATGATAAATATTTTTGATGTTTTGTGACGTCATTATGAATGTGTTATGACGTCATAATGGATGTTGCAATAGTGTAACCATTTTTAGGAATATGGAATCTACTTCATTTATGTAGCGATAATGATACACTTTGTCAAGAGGAGTTGAACACCGAAAACCGTTTGTCGATAGCATAAAAAGATGTTGAGTTATAACAAATTCTATATAAGCTCCCCACCCCTCCCCTGAATATCATGATGGTTAAAAACATATGGCAAATAAACTCCTTGACGATTTTTTTTATTTCTTTATAAAATGGATCCATTTTTGTTGTAATATGCAAGACTAAAGGGCTTCTAAAATCGTATGATGTTGAAATTTTGATTTTCGTCCTGAGAATAGAAATATTAGCGATTGTTTAAAGTGTGACGTCATAATGCATGACGTCACTAAAGTACGATTTATGGAATTAAAGACGATATATAGATACTCGAACATGGAAATGTTTCATATATCCTTTCTCAGTGACAGTACAACCTATTTCCAATGTTATCTGTACACTCAAGCATAAAAATATACAATAAATTAATTAATATCGCGAAATTTCCCAATAGTCTCAAACAGTCCGTGCATAACCAACCTTTAGCAAAGTTCAAATATTGATTACTCAGCTAATAATAACGCTAATAACAAACAGTTTTCGGCATTCAACTCCTCTTAACAACGTCTTTCATCGCCGCTACATAAATGAAGTGGATTTCATATTGCTAAAAATGGTTCAATTATTGCAACATCCATAGTGACGTCATAAAACATCCATAATGACGTCACAAAGCATCACAAATATTTACCATTATGAGGTGACCCAATATGCGAAGTTTGGTCAAAATAAACACATGGGATGGTAAGCTATGGCGAAATATACTTTTTACCCACGTTTTGATGCTCCATTTGGGGGGGTGGTTGGCCCCGACGTGAAAAAAAGACAAAAAGAAAGCTGTTTATTTTCCTCCAGCTGTCGAACAAAGTCCAAGCCAAACTTAGACATCGGGAAAGATTTGTCACAAGTAGTCAGCTAGAATTTCTCTGGCACGCCCCCACATTCTAGTACATACAAACATGGGCTCAAATTCAAGGTTTTTTGCAATTTTCCTCGTATAAATGCATATAACTAAAAAGTTAACGACGGATTTAGTTTGTTTGATCTTTCGTGGACCATATTATTTGGTTATAATTGAAATTCGATGCAAAAAAGTACCGTATTTTTTTAGTTGAATGGGTCTACCTTACAAGAGAATTGGCGTGACATGACCTCAAACTGGCCTGTCAGCCCACATAAATAGCTTTTATTGAAACTACACAGGCCTAGTCACGAAATTAACTACGGATTAGCATAGCCCGCGCTTTAATGGACATTTTGATACCAAATACATGTTAGTTCGTAAAATTTTCGCACCGTATTTCGGCCAGTTTTTATAGAGTCCCATACAGAGTATATACACAACAGCCTCGAAGCTCTTCCTAGTATTTATATCTATTGATCATTGTATTAGTTTGACTCGATGTAAACTCCTGGGCATTCAAAAATATGATGTGTCAGGCTTCTCTGGTGTTGTTAGTATGACTATTGATAACAGCTTGTGCCTTCGCCGTTGCACAAACAAAACTGATGAATCTGAGGGAACTGATAGCGGTTAAAATACTCAATGCAAAGCAGTGGTGAACCCTTTTTCCATGCACAATTAATGTAACAAGTAAGTGTTATATATGTCGATGTATTAATCAGATCTAATCACGGCATGAAATTATAAAAGCAATAATCTATGAGTGATTTGGGGATTTCGTGGAGGGGGAGGGGAGGGGGTCAAGCGAAAATATAAATTAAACTGAAGTACATATTGCATATTATATATATAATATTAATATACCGAGTTGAAAAACAATCAGAAACTGACAGGAAAAAAAGAAGAATAAGAATTCGAAGGGATTCGCAGGGGCTAGGACCGAAAAGACCAAATGTTCCAATTTGTAGGCAAATCTTTTCCGATGTTGCAGTGTTAGTCGGTGTAATTTATAGCCCGACTTTTCGACGGCCCGTCAGTCGGACGTTATCGAGTGAATTCCCACAAGAAATGCTTTGTACGGCGGCCCTAGGAACACAAACGAATGCATATTCCGATTGACTCTCTTCCAAATCCTTTAAGGAAATCCTTTCTATTCCTTCCAGAGTTTCACTAAACATGGCTCACAAAATGGCTTCGCCTGATCTTTTGAATCTTTGAAGAGTTCACAACGGAAGTAGTTTAGAGCAATAAGAACTGTTCTGTGATTGGTTCAAATCTTATCAGACCATACAACGAGCGACGTAATTGGAGGTCGCCGTATAGTGGCGACGCCGATCAAAATGAAGCAAGAAGTGTTATAAGTCGGTTGGTGAGCGAAAGTCAGAATCGACAAAGAGCGAATAGACCGACTTATGGAATCAGTCTACTTGTCGAGATATTCGGCAACATTTTTGCTGTTTTTCTTCCGCACATTTAGTGTCGAAACTGGTATAAAACCTTGACTCACAAGTGGTGGGGTGAAGTGCAGTTGGTAGGTTGAGCGATCTGCATCCGTTTACTAACAATAACCCAATCCGCAATTATCATGTCACCTGATATTACTAGATTCGCTTTCTTACTTGTGCTCTCTTGGTCCATGATGACAGTCAGGGTGATAATAGAATAAACCATTTTCTCATTCGCTTGACTGCCCTTCAAACAAATGGACCAAGTTGAGGCTAACGTTGAGTAAGGTACAATGGATTGGAGCTACAACGTTAGCCTCAACTTGGTCCTTTTATTTGAAGTGCAGTCAAGCGAATATGAAAAAATAGTACATTGCCAATTGTGAATATGTTGACACAGGGAGAATATCTATACCGTATTTACTCGTTTAAGCGCCGCGGTGTCTTTTTTGGGGGGGGGGAGGAAAAGGGGGGGGGGGGGGGTTGGATGCGGCGATTATTTGGGGGACAGCGGTAATTTGAGTGCGGCGTTTATTAACAAATAATTAACATAATTATAAATGATTTAATACGTTAGCCAGATGTTACCAAAATAACATTTAAAAATGTTCAAACTTCGATTAAGCACCGCTTTGTGTGAATAAATGCGGCGCTTATTCGAGTGCGGCGCTTATTAATAATTTTACTATCAGATGTGGCGCTTAATCGGGGAGGCGCTTAAACGAGCCGGTAAATACGGTATTTATCTACTCTGTACATAACTTAAAGTATGGTGTCATGTTTTATTCATTACACAGTCCAACCAGAAAGGACTTCTGTAACAACCAACAAGAACAGTAACACGTTTGTGAATGGAGAAAATGTAACATTGCATTGTTCATCCCTGTCCAAGCCACAGCCTTGTAACGTGACGTTTTACAATGGTAGTACCATAATCCACCGTTACATTGGAAGAACATGTAATGGAGGCGTGGCAGCTAGTCACGTGATACAAAATATTGATGGATGTAACTTAAAAAGTTACTCTTGCAAAGTGGACAATGAATATGGTTCAAGCGAGCAAAAGGGCATCAACTTAACCATCAATGGTACAAATATCACGATCATTTACCACTATGCTGATACTATAGATACACACTACTAATGTTCCCATAGTCATTCCCAATAAGGTTGTCCATATATTTGAATACTAAACGAACTGTCACACGAGAATGACTGAAACAGTTCTAGTAATATTAGTGTCACAGTTTCATCAAGATGTTGATGTATTTGGAAAAGGAAAATGCATATAGAAAAGTGCCATATTGCAAAGAATGAAGAAGAGCTTTGTGTTTATCACGTGACATTCCATGGCATATCGCTTTGACAATGACTATGCAAGTATACAGTAGTTTTATTATCCACCACAATTTTATTCAAAAAGGACAAAGAAGACACTCATTTATGTTAAAAAGTATTGATAGATTATATCTTGTATGATTTCCGCAGTACCTGTCACTATGAACACCAAACCCTCTACCAATAATGTTGTCTTACAAGAAGGCGATGCTTTAGACTTAAACTGTACTGCAACGGGATGTCCAACACCAAACATCACCTGGACAAAACAAGGTCTTCCGGGTTCTCTGGGCAGCAGAGTGGACGACTTATCCATGCACAGGTTTACTAGATTATCCAAGGAAGACACAGGGCATTATGTATGTACCGTAGACAATGGAGTTATTGGAAGCCCAGTCATAAAAACAATCTACGTGAATGTCACTTGTAAGTATCTACAATTACTACGGTATATCAACGTGTTTCTATAGGAGCCTGGAAATTAGCGTAGTTTTAAGACTTCAGTCAAGTGCTAGTCATTCAATTATAGTTAGAATAATAATAATAATAATAATAATTTAATTCTTGAAAAAGCGCATTACATATATAGTCATACTCACTCTGGCCAATCAGCGCTCAGGATATGTGCGCTAGAATATCTCATAAAGTAACTAAATCGGTCAAGCATTAATTAATACCAATGACTAACTTATAGAATACTAATAATATGTACTAAGCTATAGAGTGCATACCATATGTCCGTGAAACAGTACTAACTAATTAGTACTAAATAGCACTGATGAAACAATAGAAAACAATAGAAATAACACTATTTAGTAATAGTACTATTTCACGGACATATGGTTTGCACTCTATACAAGAGTATTATAATACAATCTTCAAATACTAAAATCAAATATTAAATCATAATCCAAGAAATCGACAGTTATTTGGATTCGCAGAAGATTTAAACATGAATACTGCTGATGCAGAAATACAGATCATAAATATAAATAAACACTAAGCAAACGTGGCGAGTCACTTATCTTCGTAATGAAATCACATGCTAGCGAGTTAATGTATCCATGCTCTACAAGAAGTGTAGTCGTATGGATATTCATCGTTCATTAGGTATCCACGTGATTATTGCGATAGTTGGCCCAATCTGTCAATATCATATTAAATGCCCACATTGTGCTTTCTTTGGTTTTCTTTGTTATCCATTATTTCTCTAGTTTTTTCAATTTCGTCCGTCCTAACTTGTTCGAGGAATCTTTCAGTTTGCTGCTCTTCATTTCCACACAGATTACCTTCAATTTCTAGCGTTGCAAGATTGGTTGTATTAAATCGTCGACAAAATAGTCTCAAGCTCTTCGCTTTCACAGTGTGCTTTTTCCAAGTCACACAAAAACAGAGTGACGTAGCAGTGAGGGCCGTACTACGTCCTCAGCATACTATCTAATGATTGGAGTTCTAAATTCCGGTCATATTAAAGCATTCACGTTTATTCTCTAACCCTTACTTAATACGGTATCGTTAACACGTTTTTACTCATCTCTCTATAGATATACCTTATCGTACAAACATGACAAGTACTCGTGGTAGAGCATGTTTGAATGATTCAGTAACACTTACTTGTACAACGAACGCCAACCCGCCAGCACACGAGTATCGGTTCTATTTGAATGATCAAGTCTTTCACACAAGCAGTTCAGGAGTTCATCAATTCTTTGTCCCACAGTCAGGGAATAATACGTATAAATGTGCACCCAAGAACCACTATGGATATGGAGAAAACGCAACGGTGTTGATACCAACCAAAAGTAAGTCATGATCATGGCTACGACTTTAAAGGCTGCGTGACAAAAAACTTGCTTATAAACATCGATTTACGAAGATAACAAATCTGAATACTACTTTTTGTTTTTCAGTTCGTCCAAAAATAACTTATTATTCTCCAACCAAGACCGTCATAGAAGGAAGTACTGTTACACTTGTATGTAATGTAACAGGTAGTGAACCACTGAACGTAACGTTGAAGAGGGTTGATGGTCCATCATATCCAGAAGGTTCTACCAAACACTTTCCATCTATTGGTCGTCTGGACGAGGCTGTGTATCGGTGTACCGCCAACAATGGAGATGAATGTCCCATCGCCACTGAACACGCAACAATCACCGTTATATGTAAGAATCATTTAATACTGATTGAATTCAATATAATTATACTTGTATTGTGTAGAAAAACGCAGCCATGTTCATGAGTATCATTTTAAATGCTAAAAACAAGCGAAAAGTAAAACTATTCGATTAATCTGAATTATATTTCATTGCCAAACGCAGCCTAGTTCATGGCTTTCACGGACGAGGGAGGATAACGATAAAGCCTGGAACTAGGCTGGGACAAAGTTGTTAAAGTAACCGAATATATATCTATTCTTTAATGCTATAGGTGTACGTACAGCCCTTTGCAAAAATTATGTCATTTCCAAACATATCAACATATCAAATAATACTATTGATAGTAACTGTGAGAGGCCCTGGACACGAGCCTACCTTCTAATCAGCAAAGTTCATGTTGATAGCAATTCTTTATCGACGTTTATGAAATAAATAACTTAGTAAGAAGCATTTCATAGTGATCAGAATTCAAAGGAATACCTATCCCGATAAGCATTTAAAGGTTTTCTGTTAATATCCACGAGTTGAAACCCCAATGGCCATTGATTTTACGATATGCCTCCATTAGCTAAAACTGAATCTTGGATTTGTATATAAAGTCAAGTGACGTCAAATAACATAGAATAATTCATATACTTGATATGTTCATTCTAAAAGCACATATTATTCAATAACATGTAAAGTGACCGGTCTGTCGTTCTTACATTCTACAGATACACCAGAAAACACGACACTCTCAACCAACAAAAGCAGTGACGTCATTCTTGCTGGAGAAGACGTCAAACTGACTTGTCAATCAGCAGCCAAGCCTGATCAGTGCAATGTGTTATTCTATCAAGGTGATCGGCTATTGGCTAATAAGTCAAGCAGCACGTGTATAGCTAGTCACGTGATAACAAGTATTCAAGGCTGCAACCAAGAAACGTTTTGGTGTGTCGCAAACAACGAGGCAGGGACTGGGACACGAACATACCATAATGTTACAGTTCAAGGTAAACTAGCCTATGTAGCCCGGTGCAGAGGATGAGGGGAGGGGACGGGAAGGGAGAGGAGGGGACTCGAAGCAACAAATCACAAGAGCCTATAAATTAATCTGTTTTACAATTTCCAATATGGTTTTAAACTCTGGTCAGACATTGATACGTTTTGATACTTCAGTTCCTGCCAGGATGACAGTGAAACCTTCATCTGATATCATCATAGCGGAGGAAGGACAAGCATTATATTTAAACTGTACTGCAACGGGATGTCCAACACCAAACATCACCTGGACAAAACAAGGACTTACAGGTTCTCTGGGCAGCAGAGTGGACGACTTATCCATGCACAGGTTTACTAGATTATCCAAGGAAGACACAGGGCATTATGTATGTACCGTAGACAATGGAGTTATTGGAAGCCCAGTCATAAAAACAATCTACGTGAATGTCACTTGTAAGTATCTACAATTACTATACCAACGTGTTTAGCAGTTATAAGATTTCAGTCAGGTGTTAGTCATTCAATTCTAGTTATAAAATAACATATATAAAACCCGCGCTCTGAAAACTATGTGATATAAGAGCACATAAACATGATTTTGATGACCTTGAAAGACCTTGAAGCGATGCAGTGGATTTGATCGACCACAAATATATTTTTTCTGTTGTGAAACAATTTTTATTTACTAAACAAAAGCCATATAAGTACAGTTTTTCTTGTGTAGTTAAGTTCAAGTTCTATGTAGATGTGATGATTTTAAACCGAAAATTTGCAAGAATTAATAATAATATAATTATAATAATAATATTAATAATAATAATGTCTTTATTCCTTAGATAAAATACATATCTATGGTTACAAATGCTAAAAACATGAATACTAAACATAAACTATAAAATCGATAATATAAATTTAAATTAATTTAATTGTGCGCGATCCAGCTAAAAAAAAAGAGAATTGAGCTTCAAACACACCAAGAAACTCGACGAATCGTCCAATTATTTTTGCCGTCGACAATAACGAAGTAAATCTATAACTGCTCAGTTATCTCAATAACATACTAACCGTTCTGTGAATTATATAACTACAAAATGTTTTTCAAGTGTACAACTGAAAATATCAAGAACAAATAGCCGTATAATTTATACTTACAAATCAGTGAAAACAGAGCGATTCTTGTAGCTACAAATTAATGAACATTCATATCTCTAGTAAAATATGTCAAAGAGAAAAATTATCTTCAAATGTCTCAGAAACGTCCATCGCTTACACATTCTTGTCGAGAAAAGCGATGAAAAGATTCAAAAATACGACAAAAACTGTGGATATTTGGCTACTGTACCTGACTTCGTGCTCCATTCATCAAGACTCTTCCGGTCACCCTGGGTAAATATTATATATATTATTATTATTATTATTATTATTATTATTATTATTATTATTATTATTATTATTATTATTATTATTATTATTATTATTATTATTATTATTATTATTATTATTATTATTACTCTTCGTAAGTTGTCGAGTCGCTTTGCCATTTTTATTTCTTTCGCGATATTTGATTGGATGATGGGTCATTTCGATTCTGACGCTTTTCAGTAGAATTGCGAATTTGATCAGTAAAATCTCGCGTATAAACAAAGGATTTTTGAAAGAAAGAAATCCTTGTAGTTATTTTATAAAAGCATTAGAAAACGTTTTTCCATGTTCTATGTAACCTGGTTAGAAAATAAACGTGAATGCATTAGATAGTAGGCCATGAGGACGCGGTACTAACGGCTCACTGCTATGTCCCACTATACTGTTTGTGTCTGACTTTGGAATAAGCACACCGCCGTGCGAAAAACTTAATAATAAAACTTGAGACCGTTTTGTCGACGATTAATATTTAATGCAGTCAAGCTTGCAACGCTAGAAATTGAAGGTAATTTGTGTGGAAATGAAGAGCAGCAACCTCAAAGATTCCTCAAACAAGTTAGGACTGACGAAATTGAAAAAAAAAGAGAAATAATGGATAACAAAGAAAACCAAAGAAAGCACAATATGGGCATTTCAATTATTGACTATCGCAATAATCATGTTGAGACCTTGGACGATGAATATCCATACGACTACACTTTTCGTATAACATGGAGACATTAACTCGTTTGTGATTTCATTTCGAAGATAAGTGACTCGCCACGTTTGCTTAGTGTTTATTTATATTAATGATCTGTATTTCTGCATCAGCAGTATTCATGTTTATATCTTCTGCGAATCCAAATAACTGTCGATTTCGGATTATGATTTAATATTTGATTCAAGTATTTGATGATTGTACTAAGTATAATACTCTTGTATATAGTTTAGTACATATTATTAGTATTCAATAAGTTAGTCATATATAGGGAATACTGCTGAATCAATTAAAAGTGTCATTTGTTTATAATTACTTGACCGATTTAGTTACTTTATGAGATATTCTAGCGCACAAAACCTGGGCGCTGATTTGCCAGAGTGAGTATGGCTATATTCTAATTAAGCATTAGAAAACGCTTTTTCATACGGCTCGTAATTCTAAAGCTTTTCTGGTGTTCTCCCGACATCCCGCGTGTTTCTGTCAGAGCTTAATACGGTATCGTTAATACGTTTTTACTCATCTCTCTATAGATAGACCTTATCTTACAAACATGACAAGTACTCGTGGTAGAGCATGTTTGAATGATTCAGTAACACTTACTTGTACAACGAACGCCAACCCGCCAGCACACGAGTATCGGTTCTATTTGAATGATCAAGTCTTTCACACAAGCAGTTCAGGAGTTCATCAATTCTCTGTCCCACAGTCAGGGAATAATACGTATAAATGTGCACCCAAGAACCACTATGGATATGGAGAAAACGCAACGGTGTTGATACCAACCAAAAGTAAGTCATGATCATGGCTACGACTTTAAAGCCTGCGTGACAAAAAACTTGCTTTTAAACATCGATTTACGAAGATAACAAATCTGAATACTACTTTTTGTTTTTCAGTTCGTCCAAAAATAACTTATTATTCTCCAACCAAGACCGTCATAGAAGGAAGTACTGTTACACTTGTATGTAATGTAACAGGTAGTGACCCACTGAACGTAACGTTGAAGAGGGTTGATGGTCCATCATATCCAGAAGGTTCTACCAAACATTTTTCATATATTGGTCGTCTGGACGAGGCTGTGTATCGGTGTACCGCCAACAATGGAGATGAATGTCCCATCGCCACTGAACACGCAACAATCACTGTTATATGTAAGAATCATTTAATAATTGAATGCAATATAATTATACTTGTATTGTGTAGAAAAACGCAGCCATGTTCATGAGTATCATTTTAAATGCTAAAAACAAGCGATGAAAGAAAAACTATTCGCTTAATCTGAATTATATTTCATTGCCAAACGCAGCCTAGTTCATGGCTTTCACGGACGAGGGAGGATAACGATAAAGCCTGGAACTAGGCTGGGACAAAGTTGTTAAAGTAACCGAATATATACAGTCAATTGCAAAAATTCTGGCCGCCACGATATATCAATATATCAATATATCGGGTGCATTATGGGTAATTAAATAATACTATTTTGAGTTTCCTAACTTATTAAATGAATTAAGCAACATTTACAAACAACAAGCGTAAAACTAAAATAAACATTATACTAAATATTTCTACCAACTTTGCTGGCGTTAACCCGCTTTAAGGGAATTTTGGATTATTTAATTACCCATAATGCACCTGATATATTGATATACTGATATTTCGTAGCGGCCAGAATTTTTGCAATTAACTGTATGTATTCTTTAATGCTATAGGTGTACGTACAGCCCTTTGCAAAAATTATGTCATTTCCAAACATATCAACATATCAAATAATACTATTGATAGTAACTGTGAGAGGCCCTGGACACGAGACTACCTTCTAAGCAGCAAAGTTCATGTTGATAGCAATTCTTTATCGACGTTTATGAAATAAATAACTTAGTAAGAAGCATTTCATAGTGATCAGAATTCAAAGGAATACCTATCCCGATAAGCATTTAAAGGTTTTCTGTTAAAATCCACGAGTTTGCCAATGGCCATTGATTTTACGATATGCCTCCATTAGCTAAAAGCGAATCTCGGATTTGTATATAAAGTCAAGTGACGTCAAATAACATAGAATAATTCATATACTTGATATGTTCATTCTAAAAGCACATATTATTCAATAACATGTAAAGTGACCGGTCTGTCGTTCTTACATTCTACAGATACACCAGAAAACACGACACTCTCAACCAACAAAAGCAGTGACGTCATTCTTGCTGGAGAAGCCGTCAAACTGACTTGTCAATCAGCAGCCAAGCCTGATCAGTGTAATGTGTTATTCTATCAAGGTGATCGGCTATTGGCTAATAAGTCAAGCAGCACGTGTATAGCAAGTCATGTGATAACAAGTATTCAAGGCTGCAACCAAGAAACGTTTTGGTGTGTCGCAAACAATGAGGCAGGGACTGGGACACGAGCATACCATAATGTTACAGTTCAAGGTAAACTAGCCTATGTAGCCCGGTGCAGAGGATGAGGGGAGGGGACGGGAAGGGAGAGGAGGGTACGCGCAGCAACAAATCACAAGAGCCTATAAATTAATCTGTTTTACAATTTCCAATATGGTTTTAAACTCTGGTCAGACATTGATACGTTTTGATACTTCAGTTCCTGCCAGGATGACAGTGAAACCTTCATCTGATATCATCATAGCGGAGGAAGGACAAGCATTATATTTAAACTGTACTGCAACGGGATGTCCAACACCAAACATCACCTGGATAAAAGAAGGACAGCCATCTCTTCATTCAACATATTTTGGAGGTGTCCTAACACTTCCATTCAAGCCTTTAAGTAAAACAGACACTGGATACTATAAATGCTCTATCAATAATAGTGTTGCCTACGCATTGAAGGTTATCTTTCTCAACGTTACATGTGAGTAGGAATGTGGCTCTTGTAATAATAACAACTTTAGTTAACCTTGTTATTTTAAAAGTTGAATATGAACTCACATCCATGTTGCTATCCTTCGTTCTATAGATAAACCTTATCGTACAAACATGACAAGTACTCGTAGCAGAGCATGTTTGAATGATTCAGTAACACTTACTTGTACAACGAACGCCAACCCGCCAGCATACGAGTATCGGTTCTATTTGAATGATCAAGTCTTTCACACAAGCAGTTCAGGAGTTCATCAATTCTCTGTCCCACAGTCAGGGAATAATACGTATAAATGTGCACCCAAGAACCACTATGGATATGGAGAAAACGCAACGGTGTTGATACCAACCAAAAGTAAGTCATGATCATGGCTACGACTTTAAAGGCTGCGTGACAAAAAACTTGCTTTTAAACATCGATTTACGAAGATAACAAATCTGAATACTACTTTTTGTTTTTCAGTTCGTCCAAAGATAACTTATTATTATCCAACCAAGACCGTCATAGAAGGAAGTACTGTTACACTTGTATGTAATGTAACAGGTAGTGAACCACTGAACGTAACGTTGAAGAGGGTTGATGGTCCATCATATCCAGAAGGTTCTACCAAACATTTTCCATCTATTGGTCGTCTGGACCAGGCTGTGTATCGGTGCACCGCCAACAATGGAGATGAATGTCCTGTTACAGATATAAACACGACCATTGTAGTCATATGTAAGCTTCAGAGTTAATATAATAATATGGATTCATAATATATATAATATATGTTAGGTTTAATTCTTGAAATGACTGCTTATAATTCAAGGTGAGCATTCCTTTTTGTCAATTATATTTCTAATACTGCAGTAACATGCATGTTTGTTGCTTGAAATTATTGCTTTCCTTGCTTCAAATTATATGCAATAACTTTTGTATTGTATTAATTTTCAGAATGGCACCGTGTATTTGATACCTGGGCGTGGTATATGGTGTTCATGTGTCAATTTATTTTATTCTTATGAAGGGGCAATTCAGACCACAGAGCCTTTATAAGATTCTCAGTCTTGCCATTTCATTCAGACCCTTCTTTTATCGATGCTATAGGCAATCATTCATTTATAGGCTGAGCTGCTGTCAGATCTACGTGTGTTTCTCTACTATCGATGATAGTTGAAAGCAAAGGCGAAGCTTTGCCATGCAGTTTTCGTTGTATAGTGTCGGACAGCTGACTGACTTTCATTATGACAACGTAGCATCGCTGAGTTCATGATTCCCTGTCTTGCAATATTATATCTTATCTTGGAGTTCAGTGAAATTTGAACATTTCAACCACAACGTCTTATAAGTTGGGTTATCGATCTGTAAAAACGGGATGACCTCAGTATCCACCTAGTCGAAACAATACGTTAAAACTGAATTACATTATTACCAACTCAACCTTTCTACTTTTAGAATAGTTCAAAACTCTAGGATTAGATCATCATATGATACTTTATAATTAATTTGTCACATTACTGAATGGGAAAAGTAAACGGTATTACAGTTAATCTTAAAGCTTACTGTCTGTTCGCATAATAAGTGACCATAATAAGCAACATTCTGTAAAACTATTAAAGAAATAAAAACCTACTAACATGCATGGGTCACTGTTATCATGTAAAGGAGGACATTTGGAGCTCATCAAAGGAAGGGATGGAAATAAGGTATAAAAACACACGTTGTTCCTATTCCGTCAACCAGGGTATCGTCGGGATACAATGGTCTAACAAGTCTTCCATCGATCGCGAGAGAGTTATCAGTCAAAACCAACCAGGCCATTCTCCTTATAAACCATTTACTAACTGATTGTACTTGGACATCGGAGGGTTTGTTGTGCATGGACATGATATTGCACCATCAAGTATAAAATATAAAATAACTTCCATGGTGAACACAGCTTTCAATCCTAATAATACAAGCATGCAACTAACTAACCACGTGATAACAATGAATCGATACATTACCAACTAAATAAACGGAATAAAAACACGAGCAGCTGATTTACGAATGAATTCAATGTATAATATTTCAATGTATAATAATTCAATGTATAATAATTCAATGTATAATAATTCAATGTATAATAATTCAAATGTATAATAATTCAATGTATAATAATTCAATATATAATAATTCAATGTATAATAATTCAATGTATAATAATTCAATGTATAATAATTCAATGTATAATAATTCAATGTATAATAATTCAATGTATAAATTCAATGTATAATAATTCGATGTATAATAATTCAATATATAATAATTCAATGTATAATAATTCAATGTATAATAATTCAATGTATAATAATTCAATGTATAATAATTCAATGTATAATAATTCAATGTATAATAATTCAATGTATAATAATTCAATGTATAATAATTCAATGTATAATAATTCAATGTATAATAATTCAATGTATAATAATTCAATGTATAATAATTCAATGTATAATAATTCAATGTATAATAATTCAATGTATAATAATCAAGCCTAAACCTGTTGATGTGATGATGATAAAGAGTCGTATATGCGACTGATTGATTGTTGTTTTGTATTTATACAGACAAACCCGAACATACTATGTTGAGTACCTCAACCAATGTAGCATGCCTGAACGATACTATGACTTTGAACTGTACATCTCATTCCAAACCACCTGTACACAACTACCATTTCTATCGTAATGGTGGGTTGATAGCTAACTCAAGCAATGGACTGTACTCATATAACATGACTGTTAATGGTACTAATGTGTATACCTGTGAACCTGAAAACGATGTTGGACTTGGTACTAAAGCAAACGTAACTGTACAAGTAAAAGGTTTGACCTCACTTATTATGTTGCTATACATTATATACACCTATTTCAAATAACGTTGTCGCGTTCACAGCAACAAGCGTCAAGCCAAGACCGAAGTGCATGCATTTGCTGTTGGCAAATTATTTAAATCAGACCTATTTTCTATGGAACGAAGTGTGATATGCAAACAAGCACGTGGAAATGTTCACATTTTGTAATTAGTCCTTATAGAAACAATTGTGATATAAATAATTGCCAACACAAAACCAGCATTCACTTCGGTCTTGGTTTGACGCTTGTTGCTTTGAACGCGACAACGTTATTTGAAATAGGTGTATATATAAAGCATGTAGAAGTCAAAGTCTGTATAATCGGATACATTGTCGGTGATGCTTTGATATGCCTATCAATTGCAAGCTCTTCCATTTGTTCTTTATATTAGCAAGTACCTGTCTTTCATTTTTCACCATTAATCCGCCCAACAACAATCGCAAGAGTATAATAATACGAAAGTAATAAAGTAATAAAGTAAATGTTGATAATGCGCAAGGGACCTGTCATCAGTTATCGTCTGGGAGGTATCGGAGGATTTTGGCGATGAAGCAACGAATGAAGTCTCACGCTCATGTGATATGTGATCAAGCCTTTTCAACACGTTTATTTTTGTATTGGACAGTTGTTTTGGCTAATCCTTAAAACACTGTGCGTTTTAGTTTCTCCTGTGATTAACAGCGTCACCTCAAGTCGAGATGTTGTTGAAGGATCAGATCTTAGTCTTGTTTGTGATGTTTGGGACAACAGTGGTAGCCTTACCGTGTCTTGGTACAAAGTTGATGGTGGTCTATTATCCAATACATCTACTCATACAATTCAAGCTATCAACCGTATTGATGCAGGCTCATATGAATGTCGAGCTAACAACGGTAATGAATGCGAGTCAAGGTCCAAAGCAACAGCTATCAGGGTTAAATGTAAGTAAATTGATGCTAATGTAATTTTTATAGTCCATTAGTTCCTGAAGTAAACCATTCAAACAATGCAGAATTTCGGACAATGTATATATTTAGTTAGCAATCACTCCGTACTGTATTTCACTGCCGGAGCTGAACCCTTCGCCTTGGACTTCACCTAACTCAGTAATGAGTAAGAGATCTCGCCTCTATTACTCGAAGTACGTGTGTGTTCCCTGAGTTGCAATCAACTGCCTATGTAGTTCGTGTATTAAAACATGAAATGAAGGTAAATATTAATGACGGAGTCAGGCCTTGAAATTAGCATAGGTAACAAATGCAAGAACGAACACAACAATCAAATAAGTAAATTTCTAACAGTGAGGAATCATTTCCTGAAGTGTTAACTAATGAGGCGCTCTGATGATGCTAGCGATGTCACTCGTTAGTTGTGGCTAGCTACTGAGTCCCTTTCTCATGGTAATAATAATGGTAAAAGCTTTTATTAAACCCACGGCCAATCAGTTTTGTTAGTGTGTGACCGTCATTTCCTAAAGTAAATTTTACCGAGGTGAATTCCACCATATAGATACATCAAATTAAATGGCAGAACAAAAGTAAAGCCCTTGACATTTACCTAGCTCATTTTTTATGTTTTTTATTTTTTTTAAACATTTTTATTACATTTCATTTCTTACAACAAGTTATAAGTTATGTAATTACAATATAAACATTACTTTACTTTGTATTACAGATATTACAATATACAAAATAAATATATAAACAAATGGAAAAAAAAGGGGAGAGAGTCTCGATAGAATACATTTTTAAAAGTTCAGTGGTTATGACATTCTTTTTTTTAACTGGTATTTAAATTCTGTCACTTTCCTTATCATGATTTTGTTGTATTATTACCGAGTCTCTAAGGAAATACACATTCACAAAGTAAAACAAAAGGACAAAAAGTTCAAAAATAGCCAGTGCTGAAAGACTGTTTATGCTACAAAGGCTGTTCCGGGTATTGCGCTTGAAATTTCTAATTGCGCAGTTATTGTGAATAAATCAAGAACGAGCTAACCTGCATATATATATTTATATAAATAAATGCCTATCATGTTATCAGATACTGAGGATGCTTTTTATAAGACTGATAACTTAAATTAGATGAAAATACCTTTAACATTGTGATCTTGAGTAATCATTCCAAAATAAGATAGATGTAGAATAGTTATTTGCATTCAGTTCCATCGATAAATAGTCTATATGGTTCGGCCCTCCCAAATACGGCTTTACGACCACTTTGTTTTGCTTCTTTAAACTTCGGCATGAGCTTTCTCCTCATATCGACAACCTCCTTTGGTAGGTCTTGACCAATTTCTATACCTTTCTCTAGGCCGAAGCGGTAGGAAAAATCAATTCGCGGTCGGTGTAACGTAAGCAGCGTGCAAGGATTGGTCTCGGCTTGGTTGAGCTTGACGAACGTTTTCCCGTTCTGTGGACTCTTTGGAATTCTATGTCTCTTGCTTTGTCGATACCGAGGTCTTGTTCTAAGAATCCATAGAGTACATTCTTGGTGTTTTCCTTTTCACCTTCTGGGATTCCGTAGAATCTTACATTCTCTCGGCGATTGTAGACCTCATAATTTAATAGCTTTAGGCGGAGTTTTACTAATTCTTCTTCAATCTTTTCCTTCGACTTTACGTTCGCCTTGTTCTTCTCTTCTGCTTCAGCGTTTAGGAAACTGATACTGTCTTTTAAGCTGTCTGTTTCTTTAACTACCAAGCCAAGGTCCAGTTCAAATTTGTGAAGTTTGCACTAGTCCAGGTTTGCCATAGACGTGTTGATCTTTAGGACCGAATCTTGCAAGGATTGCATTTGTGTTGTTATAGTATCCAGTTTGCCTAGCTTAGATAAGATCTCATCTATCTTAGAGGCGACATTTTGTTCCATATTAAGTGCAGTGGTGGGGCAAACGTCTTCGTCGTTCGGTTCGTTACGTTCAGTATCGGCGTCTCTCGTTGATTCTTGAGATCCTTCCTTACTAAAACCGTTCAGGTTACACTGAGGATATTTTTCCTCTTGGCGATGGAGTGTTACTACTTTTGCTTCCTCTAGTTTTTCTTTTTGAGCGAGTTTCCATGGAAAAAAGGCATCAATTAAAAAGTTGAAAGCAGGAGCTCGTTCGAAACCGTCTTCATCGGTCCATTACTCGTCCCAGTCTCTCATGACCAATCAGATTGTCATTTATATTTCGTGGTGCTCGTTCCCAATCGTTTTGCATTGGGTCAATATGCACAACGGTAAATACAGATGGTACGTTGAGTGTAGCTATTATTTATGTTCTTATATAGACGAACCCCGAATAACAGCATCATCCGATGAATCCCAGAAAATAGATGAGAACGAAGTTGTATCCCTGACGTGCAAAGCTAGTGGTTTCCCTAAACCCACCGTGACATGGACAAAGGATGGTAAGGTTGTTCACACAGGAGACAGGTTAAGTCGCAAAGCAACACCTGACTCTGCAGGCAAATACAAGTGCTCTGCTTCCAATGGAGTCGGTAAACCACAAATAAAGACATTCATTGTCGAGATCCAAGGTATGTATTACCGGCATATGCATGAATACGTTATCACATACAGTATTGTGCCCAGTATCCGGCCACTTTAGTTTATAATCATCGTATCTTCGCTTCTATTAGCGAAATATGTCTAAAATTTCGTTTAAATACAGTTTATTTACTGCTCTAAAAAAGTTTCAAAGATTGATCGCTTTAGTGGAGTATATTTAACATGTTTTACTTTTTAGCGAAGCTCCTTAGGTGCCCAGTATCCGGCCAAGAGGCCCAGTATCCGGCCATCGAAATTAAGCGAGTAATTAATGTAAACAATCGAACTAAACTGACTCCTTTACCCTTTTTGTGAATGCTGATCACGCCTGGCACATACGGGAGCCCAAAATGTCCGGGTTGTGTTCGCCTTTTCTACAGTATTAATCCAATCAATATGAAACTTGGCAACGTGACAGTACATGTGTATGGAGTGTTATTCCCGCCAATATTCAGTTTTATATTTTCTGTTTTTTTTAAACTTTTGTGTTTTTTCAACCTTTGTTTTTCAACTTTTGTGTTTTTTCAACTTTGTGGGTCAATTTCAACTTTTGTGTTTTTTCCACTTTTGTTTTTCCACTTTTGTGTTTTTTCAACTTTGCGGGTCAATTTCAACTTTTGTGTTTTTTCAACTTTTGTTTTTCAACTTTTGTGTTTTTTCAACTTTGCTGGTCAATTTCAACTTTTGTGTTTTTTCAACTTTTGTGTTTTTTTCTCTGACACGTCCAGATGGCCTGGAAACTAGCGAAGGCATGAAAACGAGGTTGGTAATTTTCAAAATGGCGGACACTACTACAGAATAAATATTTGAGTTTAATCACAGGAAGCCCAAGCTGTGGTTTTGTGGAGAATATCGTAAAAATATTTTTTCCTGTAAATACTCTAAATTAAGACTTGAAACTGTGGTAGTGTCTTGTGGTCTTTATTTACTATACCTGTACAAATTTCCAGCGAATTTCAGCATTTTCTAATGTCTCTCCTCACCGTCACTTATAATTGCCATCTATCACAAAGTAAGGGGACCTTAACCTTATTTATCTCTCATTTTTAATGTTCGTTCGATTGCAATAATCAAATCAGTGTATTTGTAGGCATGTTCGTGACGTCATTTTCCCGCCAAATAGCATCAAAATCAAAAAACAAAAAAGAACAGATTTGATGACTTGACATGTACTGTCACGTTGCCAAGTTTCATATTGATTGGATTAATACTGTAGAAAAGGAACACAACCCTGACATTTTGGTCTCTTATGTGCCCACCGTGAGATTTTGTTTTGTTTCGATTTGTAAATATAAATCGTGTCATACTTAGGGGTAGCATGCTCGAGAATCCAGCGGTGCTCTTCGGCGCGGGTTCGGATGTTTCATCCGAGCCCGCGCCGAACAACACCGCTGGATTCTCGAGCATGAGGGGATAGCTGTAACTGAGGGACAACTGTGCGTGCAGCGCGCGGAAAATATAATACATATAATATTTGTGTATTATTTCCTTGCAGAAATACGTTTATAATACACGAAATATGTTACAATCATATTAGTTTAAATGCACGTTTATTTCTAGAACAGTTTTCTCCTCCATTGCTCCCTCTGCTGAACACACTTCGTCCAGAATGCGCTGTTCGCGTTCATCTTTAACTTGAACGGCGATAGGAGCATAAGATGACGGTTCCTCCTCCTGGTAAATGCTGCTCTGGCCACGGGGGAAAGCTCTTGCATGGATTGCCAGTTTGTTCACTGCAATGTATGGGTGAATATGTTGATTCTCAACATTGAATGACAATGTGTCTCTGCATGGGTGGTCGGAAACTGGAACCCTATGCCGAATTCGAAACGAAACGTTTGAGTGCTGAAATTCAATAACATTTGAATTCTGCCTGATATTGAAAGATGCTCTAAGCGCCGTTATCCTTAGTCTATCATTGCTGTATAAATTGAGAAATTTGGCTCAACATTTCCTATCAAACGAGACATTATTTAGTTCACCTACGGTAGTTTTACTGCGCAGTGAAAAGCGTGAAAATTAGCATATGAAGATTTACTCACCTGAACAAAACTCGTTCTCGCTCGAGTCTCCTCGAGCAAAAAGCCAGCCAAAACTACCAATGAAAAGCTGGAATGTTCGGGTTCTTATCTGAATACTTTGGTCGGCGATGAATAATAACCCCGACGAAAAAAATCGAATGAAAGTTTCTTTGGCCGGATACTGGTACCGGCCGGAAACTGGGCAACATACTGTATGGTATACTGCATGTACATACTATAAAAGTGCATGTATCAGCCTCTACTAGTTTAACCACTAGTCCCTATCAGTCTCAGTCTACTAGTTTAACCGCTAGTCCCTATCAGTCTCTACCAGTTTAACCACTAGACAGTCCCTATCAAGTTATTAAGTAATGAAGTTATTACCATTCTATTAATATCCATTAGTATTTATATCGGCCATTAGTAATTATATCCATTAGTTTAAATAGTTCTTAGTTGATATTTTTATTTATAGTTGTAAATAGTTGTTGTTATTATTGTTGTTATTATTATTATTATTATTATTATTATTATTGTTTCAGGTCATTGTGCTCTACATAAGTGTAGACCTGGGTCTGTATGCGTGAGTAGCAAGAAATCCTACTACTGTAGCTGTACACGTGGGTTAACGGGAGATTACTGTGAAATCGAAGGTACAATTTAGTTCAAAGAAATTCATCAAATAACACCAATGAGCAGCCTGGCCTTTTTGTAGCATATAAACATCATATATACAGTAATAAATCATAGTAATTATTGAACATTATGTTTCAATTTACTGATCGGAACATGAGGTAACCTATTCCCAGTAACACGCAAGTGAATAGTGCTGTTCGTGCGTTGTGATTGGTTAATCAAACTAGGGATATCCTTGGCTATTTACCTCCGAGCAAATCAATATGGTGACGCGTTTCGCAAGCGTGTCTTTTTCTTCTTGAAAATATATTTTATATATTTGGCTGGTTATTCACTTGTGTAGTATACACTAAAACAATTGAATATAGCGGACTCCCAGCAAATCATATCGGCTCAGTTCAACTCAGTAATTACACTAATAGCGATTATTTCGATGGTTAGACCCACTTACTGTGTGGCCTGACCTATACTACATATGTAATTCTAGTTACCCTGCTTTAGATATAGTGTTATTATTTATAATGCAAATATTAAACGAGTTTTCAATGATTGAATACAGCCATACTCCAAAAAGTTAATAATATTGGAATGTAGAAAGAACTGTCACTTGAATGAATATAAGTTGTTCATCGATTAGTGGTATTTTATCCATGCATGCATTGCAGAACGGTTAGACATACAAAGATTGATCATCTTAACAGAACAGTGCTTATAAGAACAGACTACTTTGTTAGTTTTCAAATCGATGTCGTGCATGGGAGTCTTACATAGAAATCTGTTGATGTAAGAATGAATGAGCTTATAGATTATGTTTTCTACACTTCGCGATCGCCAGGTTTTTTTTATAGCTGTTTAGACTTGGTATTGGTTGTTCTATTTATTATTATTATTATTATATAGGGTAATGCATGCCGGTTAGATTAAGGACATTATATATTATTAGATTAAGGACATTATATACTATTATTATTATTATTATTATTATTATTATTATTATTATTATTATTATTATTATTATATCTGTAATGTGGTTTTGGTGTTTCATACCTAGTAGGTTAGACCATGTTTTATATTGTATTTTTAAAGATCCAATCAGTAAAATCTTCCTCGTAACTTTGGTGTTTGTGAAACCTCAATGGAAAGAAAATTTTGCAGACAAGAAAAGCAATGATTTCAAAGACATGGAAATTATTACATGTAACCAGGTAATTCATAGTCTTTATTGGTAGAGAGGACTGGGGATTAGATGTAAACGCGCTAGCAAGTAAACAAACAAACTACCGTAGTATTCCGATAGTAACGGCCCCCCGCGGCGTTACTTTCGAACTTAGCAGGCCAAAGGGGCCGCTACTTTTGGGTAGCCGTTACTGTCGGATGGCTAAAACATGTATACAAACACAAAACAGGACGATATATATGTTATGTCAAAAGGTCGTCCACGTGCTAAATTCTGCGATATTTATTCACAACAATCTTCAAGATTATAAAGTAAACTGTAACAAATACCAGAAATACTACACATTGATATGAAGAAATGCAAAAACTAACGTTATTTTCAGGGGGCCGTTACTATCGGAATTCTATGGTAACTAACTGACTATATAACAATTAAACAACAACAAAAACAAGGATAATTACTGGTCAAGAAGATCGCAAGCAAGATAGAGTGATGGCACTTAACCCGTGAAGCAAAATATAATAGTTAGTGACTAATAGTCAAATCAAAACAAAAGAAAACAATGGAATTAGTGTCCAGTAATATCTACATGGCTAATATCATATTATTCTGTTTCACGGCCGGGTTAAGTGCCATCACTCTAGCAGGAAAACGAAGCTCTAATGAAATACTTTGGATGGTCGGTTTTGTGAGCATTAACTGGGGAAGAATCGTAAGAATTTGAGGGAGGAAAGGTGTGTAATGGCAAACTTTGGTAGGCCAAAGTAGATTACAGGCGTTGCACAGGACCAAAGTATTTTAGGCCCACCTCAGATTCATTAGAATCATGTGTGAATGTAATGTATTTGGAATTTGATTAAATAAATAAAATAAATAGTTAGTGTAGTAGCGAGTATATGACAACATTAATACTCTATTTAAAACTGCATATTCGTTAATCTTTGTTTCTTCTACGTTGATTATTGTAACATATTTTCACATCCCCCTGACGATGGGTCAATGACCCGAAAGCGTCATGGGATTAACTTAACAAATGTTGAAAATATAACTTAGAAGAAACAATATTAAAAAGTATTTTCATTTATAGATGGAACAAATATTTCACAAGACCCTTGCAGATTGCTCAGTACTCTTCATGAGGTATTGCTTCTCTGTATTCATGTTATATAATGAGCAGCTTAGTAGTTTATAGACAAATCATTAATTTACTATCACATGACCACAGTTCAACGATTGCATTCCACATGTTTGATGTTGATTTGGCCCTAAATATTGTCAACTTATTCGAGTTTCCACTTTCGTCTCGATGATCGCTCAGTATGTGAAGATGAAGGATAAAACAATACAGTACCTTATACTGTTTTAACATTAAAAATCTGCTTCAATAATTCCATCATTGCTTAGACAAGGAAGCGTGGACACACAACTGTACCTTAAATTCAACGTATCGAAGCTGCAAAGTGAAGTGTTGGCAGAAATAAAGAATGCTACAACCAACGGGACAAAACTAAGTAACGGCTTGGTCTTGAAAGATTCGTCATCACTGGTCATCACGCCTTTTGGTACGTCTATTAATAATAACTATAATAATACAGTAATGACTTTATTTATCCACGATGAAAACTAAAGCCCTGCCAATCGTGGCCTGGAGTCATTTATAATAACAGATGAAATGACAAATTCGATGTTGATTGGCTATTGTGAGCAGTACCCAGCGAGACCTCCAACACTGACCCGTGTGTCGATTGTCCTGTTTTTAGATAATCAATAATGATTAACATTGCAGCACGAGTGATGTTTGAAAATGGTTCCTCAAACATCTCGAGTGATGTCCATCATTAATTAATTGCACGAGTATCTCATGTGGTTACTTGTTAATCATATAATTATAATTATCAAATGTTTGTTGGGATGGCAAGAAAGTTGAGCATTCTCTTGTGTTGTTGAATGAATTTTTAGTTGAAGTGCACGCTGGGCTTGTTTTAATTTTTTTCAGAATGTTTGTGTATTTCACTGAAATACACGGTGACCACGTAAGAACCCAAAAATTCCGGGTTGTTTAACAAAATGGCGGGTTTTCAAATTTGCTAAGGAAACATTTCAAATTTCAAAAATTCATATATTTGGATCGAATAATGATATCTGAGATATTGTTTCAGCTATATTTCTAATTTTTAGTGTTCTTTCGATTGCAACTGTATTTGTGAATTTCAAAATTTGTTGGCATGTTCTTGGCGCCAAATAGCAAAACAATCGAAAAACAAAAAATAACAGATTTGTTGTCTTGACAAGTACTCTCAGGTCCCAGTGCCAAGTTTCATATTGATTGGATTAAAACTGATGTAGAAGTTATACACAACCCGGAATTTTGGGGCTCTTATCAGTGTACCCACCGTGATAATCCATGATTATTTGCATAATTATTAAATTGTTATTAAAAGGAAATCATATGATTTTGAGAAGAAATTCGGTTGCTAAGCAAACATTAATTTGCACTCATCTACAGTGATAGATACATTTGCACTCGGCTCCGAGAAGCTCTTCAGTGGCAAATGAGAGTCGTGATTTTTTTATGGTCATATGATTAACGCTATGATTACTCACACATTGCAACGAACACTTTTGGTTATTTCTGTAGGACCATCCCAATAGCAATACGTAGAACATAATATAATATAACATTGCATTTGTTGATGGTTTCTCGTAGCTACACCCTGTTCTACGGACCCATGTAAGTTTGACGGCGTATGCAAGGATGATGGTGAAGGATACAAGTGTGAATGTAAACTCTTCAGGCATGGACAAGATTGTGAAAAAGGTTAATAATATTAATATTGCGGCATCTCGTCAGGCACTTCTTTGATCTTATTCTGCAATGAATAGGATACTTGGGAACAATATAAGACACCGGTACTCCTCTGTTCGCACCTCGGAGATAGCTCATCTAGATCTCTAGCTCGTCATCATAAGCATTCATGTTATTTGTAGAGGTATAGGAGTTGTTCATGTTATTTGATGTACAGGTATAGGAGTTGTTCATGTTATTTGTACAGGTATAGGAGTTGTTCATATTATTTGTACAGGTATAGGAGTTGTTCATGTTATTTGATGTACAGGTATAGGAGTTGTTCATGTTATTTGATGTACAGGTATAGGAGTTGTTCATGTTATTTGTACAGGTATAGGAGTTGTTCATGTTATTTGATGTACAGGTATATGAGTTGTTCATGTTATTTGATGTACAGGTATAGGAGTTGTTCATGTTATTTGTACAGGTATAGGAGTTGTTCATGCTATTTGTACAGGAATAGGAGTTGTTCATGTTATTTGTACAGGTATAGGAGTTGTTCATGTTATTTGTACAGGTATAGGAGTTGTTCATGTTATTTGTACAGGTATAGGAGTTGTTCATGTTATTTGATGTACAGGTATAGGAGTTGTTCATGTTATTTGATGTACAGGTATAGGAGTTGTTCATGTTATTTGTACAGGTATAGGAGTTGTTCATGCTATTTGTACAGGAATAGGAGTTGTTCATGTTATTTGTACAGGTATAGGAGTTGTTCATGCTATTTGTACAGGAATAGGAGTTGTTCATGTTATTGTACAGGTATAGGAGTTGTTCATGTTATTTGTACAGGTATAGGAGTTGTTCATGTTATTTGATGTACAGGTATAGGAGTTGTTCATGTTATTTGATGTACAGGTATAGGAGTTGTTCATGTTATTTGTACAGGTATAGGAGTTGTTCATGTTATTTGTACAGGTATAGGAGTTGTTCATGTTATTTGTACAGGTATAGGAGTTGTTCATGCTATTTGTACAGGAATAGGAGTTGTTCATGTTATTTGTACAGGTATAGGAGTTGTTCATGTTATTTGTACAGGTATAGGAGTTGTTCATGTTATTTGTACAGGTATAGGAGTTGTTCATGCTATTTGTACAGGTATAGGAGTTGTTCATGTTATTTGTACAGGTATAGGAGTTGTTCATGTTATTTGTACAGGTATAGGAGTTGTTCATGTTATTTGTACAGGTATAGGAGTTGTTCATGCTATTTGTACAGGTATAGGAGTTGTTCATGCTATTTGTACAGGTATAGGAGTTGTTCATGTTATTTGTACAGGTATAGAAGTTGTTCATGTTATTTGTACAGGTATAGGAGTTGTTCATGTTATTTGTACAGGTATAGGAGTTGTTCATGTTATTTGTACAGGTATAGGAGTTGTTCATATTATTTGTACAGGTATAGGAGTTGTTCATCTTATTTGTACAGGTATAGGAGTTGTTCCTGGTGTCATCGTCATCGTGGCTTGCTTGCTACTCGTCATCATCGCCTTCATCTTGATTTGTTTATATTGTAACAAGAGGAAATCTAACACATATCCGAAAGGTAATTGTACGGTAATTGTACGGTAATTGTACGGTAATTGTACGGTAATTGTACGGTAATTGTACGGTAATTGTACGGTGATTGTACGGTAATTGTACGGTAATTGTACGGTAATTGTACGGTATTACTAACGTAATACCATGATCGCCTCGGTTTCCTTTGACCTTCCAGGGACATACAAACCACTAAGTCTCCCTTCTCCAATTTTTCGACAGGGAAATTTAGTAAGACAATGCAGAAATCCATTGTCTAATATTATCGGCGGGAAAATTAGACAATGGATATCTGCATTGTCTCACTAATTTTCCCGGTGGGAAAAATTAGAGAATGGAGACTCGGATCGTCCCTAGTGTGTCCCTCTCATATAACAATCACTGGGACCTTGAACAGAGTAATCTGTCCGACCATAGTTAGGGGAGGGAATGGTTAGGAAGGCTTTTGTTATATTTCTTTGTTCTAGTCCTAATGTCATTATGATGTTGAACGGGTCCTGACCGTGCACAATGTTTGTTCAAGTTCATTAGAAAATGGCTAAAGAACTGAACCCAAATGTTCTCTATTGGATTACTTATTTAAATATTCTAATATATTTAATTTTGAATTGGAATATATCGAACAAGCAGCCAAAAGAAACGTTTGGGTTCAGTTGCTCAGCCATAGCAAATTAAGGCAAAACAATGACAAAACAAAAGATTTGTGCACGGTCACGGTTGAAAAAAAAAACGAACAAAAAAACATATAACAAAAGGTTTCCCAACCAGTCCCCTCTACTAACTATGGTCCGACTTACGTTTAACCTGAAAGCTGGCTCTACTTCAAGTTACTTAAGCGTCTAACACATGTGGGATGCTATTTCCTCGACTCTGCGCATGAGCAGCGCATATGCAAAGACCGGAATTCGTTCTTTTCTGGACTAAAATCTTGGAACTCTTTATTTCTTGCCTTTTCCCATTGCTTACTGAACGTTACCACACCATGACTTTTTTTTTTCGTATTTTCGGGCACTTTAATTCCCTTGATTGGTCAACTTCAGCGTCTTTTACAAAGGCAAAACAACTCTCCGCCAAGATTTGTGACCAAATTAAAATGACGATTAAATATTCCTAAACTGACTAAAAATACTCGATAATTGTACAAATGAAACAAAGCATCACAATTTCTAATTTCTCCAGAGTGTGGTGTAATCAACGCTCTTTGAGAAAAATATTGTAGTTCGTACTGCTCTAAGTTATGCAAAGTGAACTATATTTTACTTTATTTCCTCGGTGATCATGGTATTACAGATTGATACCATGACAATTCGGGAAATTAGTGATTAAATTTCCCTCAAGCCTCGGGAGAGTTTGTAAAAGTCCCTCCGCCTACGGCGTCGGGACTTCCACAAACTCTCCCTCGGCTTGCGGGAAATTTAATCACTAATTTCCCTCTTGTCATGGTATTACTTATAATAATACACGTTCAAAAGACCGGCAGATTGATTTTGGCAGCATATTCGCCTGCAGCGGATTCGATGTGGTTAGCTCAGTAGTCATGTACAAGTTACAACTATGAGGAATCCAATCCACATCAATATCCACGAGTTACTTTATATTTTGTGGCTATTTTGCCTCCACAGTTTGTTGTTCACCCGTTCAAACTGTTAAACAATCATCGTTTCTTCCCTATCCCTGCTTAGTGAATCTTCTGACAAGCCAGCAGCAGATTTGGAAAACTGTGACGTCAAAATGACGTCACTCCGAATCTGCTGCTGGTCGAATTTGCTGCTGGCGAATCTGCTGCCAGAATCAATCTGGTATCCAAATGGTATTACCACCTCGCACCAAACTATTCTTGCTATTGCGCGACAAGTTGCACAAATGTCCTACTCTAAGTGGGCAATAAAACACAAAAACAATCGATATAGAAAAGATAAAAACAAAACCGGACTGCGCAATTATTTGTATAAATATACTCATTTTGTGGTAAAATATTATTGTCATTGAATAGTACGGTGACTGATGAATAAATAGTGTTTCAAACTGCTCTTCGTCAACTGGATTAACAAGTGGAAGACGTTATTCATTATAAAACAGCCTTTACAGGGGGGTTGCAATCATTCATGCTTGTCTTTTAATCTTATAGATTTTGAAAACTATACAAAAGACTCTACAAAAATGTAAGTTAACGTTAGAACAACTTTTCATTATTTATTAAAACTGCTCCTGATTTAGAATTATTATTATTATTTTTTCATTATAACGGAAAATTTGCTTTAATATTTACAATAGGAACGAAATCCGTTATGCATCGTCTACCAATCACCCTGCTGCATCAGCAAACTATTCATTGGAAAATGACAATCTACAGACTGGACGATATGTAAGTATGCAATTGATTACTCGATTGTTGCCATGGTGATGTTTGCATGACGCAATCCATATTCGGGATTACTTGGGGAGTACCACCAAGTGATCGGGCATGATCCACATGTAATGTATAATATTGCTTATAATTATGGCATAATCTACTACCGCATGGCTCATTGGAGGACATAATACAATGGGATATCATAATGATAGGGCAATAATGACAATAAACTACTAATAAACCAGATACTCTAAAACGGTTAACTTTATAAGTCAAACTAATGAGATAAACATATTCTTCTTTTAAACTCCTGTCGCTTTCACTGAATAAGCGTTACATCCTGTAAACAGGATAACATAGTAATGACTAAAGAACATAAGTGGACATCATAAGAAAGCATGTTATCCCTATTGCTAATCCATGCGATAAGGTAATACTGCATGATTACTGGTCACTAATGACCTGGTGTAAGGATCTATCTTGTACACCTTTCAGATACCAACATCGTGAGCAACATTAATAAATAACCAAATAAAGGTAAGAAAAGAGAAAAACCGGTTCGGGAAATATAACCAAAGAATAATACAAATATGCATTTAGGCATAGAACTTGGATATTCACGACGTAAATCATTGGTTACAATATCTAAATGAATCAGCTATACTACTAGCTACTGATGAAAAACCTTTTTAACTCGCCATTTTTATACCTGTGCTTGATTCAGACTGTTTTCGTTGGTCTTTGATGAATATGCGCTCATTTGAGCATGACCGGCAATAGACATGCGCAATAGCTTAATCAGCTTTAACGATCGGTGTGGTTTACTATCGTTTGTTACTGAGGTCCACAACTAGTCAAGTACATCTCACCTCAGTAAATATTTTAATCAGCCAGACGGCGATATTCTCTCATTTTAATAAACAAAGTCAGATCGATAGAGGAGTCGCTGTGAAAAGGCGAATAATACATGTCAAAACAATTACTAGAAGCAATAAATGGAAGCTTATAACTTACACATATGCGGATCCTTGGATGACAACTGAGTATGAGATACTATCACGTAAAAATGGGCTAGAAACTAGCTATAAACTCGAACGTCTTCAAAGGTTTTTCGTCCTTCGTCCTTCGTAATTCAGCTACCGGCTGCAAGGAAGGACGATTAGCCACCCCTATAAAACAAAACAGATTACGATAAGCTCGTCAAAGTATTAGACGAATACTTCATTCCACAAGTCAACTCCATGTACCAAAATTACCTCTTCAGATGCATGGAACAAGAAAATGAGACCATAGCACAATTTGTCTCACGATTACGACTAGCTGTTAAGGATTGTGATTATGGTGACCAGTCGGAAAATTAGATAACGGACCAAGTAGTCCATGAGTGTAAATCCGTTGAATTAGGGAAAAAGTTGTTGGAGATCAGAAGGGAGAGAAGCACCAGTTGGAAGACGTGTTGAGGATTGCCATGACGCAGAAAGCATTCCAAAGTCAAGCGAGGGCCATAAATTAAAGACGTGTCTACAGGATCTGAGGGTACAGTTAATAGTGGCCAAGCAAGGAAGTTCCAAGCTAAAGAGGATCACGACGACAGAAGTGACAGACAGGTTGATAGAACAGACAAAAGGAAGGTCGAATAGCAATATGGATGTGGAAAGAAAGGTCATTATAGTCGTGATCCACAATGTCCAGCCAAAGGGAAGACCTGTAATCACTGTGGAAAGCCTGGTCATTTTCAGTTGCCAACAAGTTTTCCACAATGTTTTTTTCTTTATATCGGTGTTAACAACTAAAGTAATTCAAGCATTACCGATTAAAAATTGAGATTCAGATTCAGGTTTGCAAAACAACCATATCAGGGTGATAAGTAAAGAAAGTAACAGTGTTGTTGTTGATTGAATCACCTGATCGAGTCCAATACAAAAGGAACACGACTCATGGGAAACCATACTGTACAATCAACCTTGAAGAGAGTGTGCGACGGGATACTGGACAAACCAGCCAGGACAGTAATATACGCGTACCAAGGGATCAAGAACAAAGTGAGGAGTCATATTAGACCAGCATACATGTCACCGAGACCAGTTCGTGTCAGGATGACACCGAAGAAGTTTGAAGATTTTGTTATGAACTGATTTAATCAAGTAGACTGTTTTTAATCCACAGACATTGAGTAATTTAAGTGAATTCACCGATTTCCACACTAGTGCAGTGGGTTACTTCACGTTACGGTCGCGAAAAAGTTCGGACAATGTTGTGGTTTAGCTGTACGAACTTAATACTTTCTAAATTATCGAACTCGTTATTTTACTTTGTTCCCTAAAAATATGCGAGCTAAAATATGTTGGGTATGTATAGAGAATGTGGTTTTGGTATTATATATATTTAGGCCCCAAATGAAACACCGAGTTCCATAATTTACACGAAAGTTAGTAAGTTTGTAGAGCAAAATCACAACCATGTCCGGACAACACGAATCGGTGAATTGTGGACTTGATTTCTTGCGACTGACTTTATTGTGATTTAGTTAATTTTAGATGTTCTCCTTTGTATGGTTTTATTTTGAACATGTTAGAGTAAGACACATTTCTGAAGAAGGAAACGGATGTAGTATATTAGTAACCAGTCCCTCATACATGCACCGGACAAGGGATGCTGGGAAGGGAGAATAAACATGGCGGCCGGTTGAAATGATTCCGCGCAAGCTCGTAGTCAATAGTTAAATTGGGATCCATCGTGTTTGCAAGTGGGGGGATAAACACTACATCAATTAACCAATAAGAAAGTCAGTGATGTTTTTACCTTGAAACTAGCTGCAGTAACTCACAATATAGAGCGACAGATGGTACTTATTCTCTGATAAAAGTATATCGTATCAGAACAAATGGAATTGAGAAGTTGTAAAGCCATACCCTGCACCGCGACATATATTGCCCCACTCCTTCGTCCACTCCTTTGTAGAACTAATACACATTTTTTGTATGTGACCAGGACGAAATTACATACGCAGAACTATCCTTTAAATCGTACAATAAAACGGCAAAAGAAGAACCAGTCAAGACGACTTCACAAGGCACCATTTACGCTGATATAGTATCGGTTATGATGAATACCCCTTACGAAATTACAACAGGCGATGCGAGATATCTGCAAGACGAAACCATCCATGTAACAGGCGATGAGATATCTCTGCAAGACGAAACCATTAATGTAAAAGTAGATGAGAATGAAAACACACCAGACGACGACATTCATGAGATAGATCTAAAGGAAAGTGACAATGATCTTTATCCAAAACTTAATTTGTACAACATATCCACATCTACAATGTAGATGAAAAACAACACTACCCCAACACTAGACATGCACAATGTGTACACAACTAGAATACAGGTCAATAACAACACTACACCAACACTAGACATGAACAATGTATACACAACTAGAATGCAGGTCAATAACAACACTACACCAACACTAGACATGAACAATGTATACACAACTACAATGCAGGTCAATAACAACACTACACCAACACTAGACATGAACAATGTGTACACAACTAGAATGTAGGTCAATAACAACACTACACCAACACTAGACATGAACAATGTGTACACAACTAGAATGCAGGTCAATAACAACACTACACCAGCACTAGACATGAACAATGTGTACACAACTAGAATGCAGGTCAATAACAACACTACACCAACACTAGTCATGAACAACGTTAGGTCAATAACAACACTACACCAACACTAGACATGAACAATGTGTACACAACTAGAATGTAGGTCAATAACAACACTACGCCATTACACTAGACATGAACAATGTGTACACAACTACAATGCAGGTCAATAACAACACTACACCAACACTAGACATGAACAATGTGTACACAACTACAATGCAGGTCAATAACAACACTACACCAACACTAGACATGAACAATGTGTACACAACTAGAATGTAGGTCAATAACAACACTACACCAACACTAGACATGAACAATGTGTACACAACTAGAATGCAGGTCAATAACAACACTACACCAACACTAGACATGAACAATGTGTACACAACTAGAATGTAGGTCAATAACAACACTACACCAACACTAGACATGAACAATGTGTACACAACTAGAATGCAGGTCAATAACAACACTACACCAACACTAGACATGAACAATGTGTACACAACTAGAATGCAGGTCAATAACAACACTACACCAACACTAGACATGAACAACGTGTACACAACTAGAATGTAGGTCAATAACAACACTACACCAACACTAGACATGAACAACGTGTACACAACTAGAATGTAGGTCAATAACAACACTACACCAACACTAGACATGAACAATGTGTACACAACTAGAATGCAGGTCAATAACAACACTACACCAACACTAGACATGAACAATGTGTACACAACTAGAATGCAGGTCAATAACAACACTACACCAACACTAGACATGAACAATGTATACACAACTAGAATGTAGGTCAAATAACAACACTACACCAACACTAGACATGAACAATGTGTACACAACTAGAATGTAGGTCAATAACAACACTACACCAACACTAGACATGAACAATGTATACACAACTACAATGCAGGTCAATAACAACACTACACCAACACTAGACATGAACAATGTGTACACAACTAGAATGTAGGTCAATAACAACACTACACCAACACTAGACATGAACAATGTATACACAACTACAATGCAGGTCAATAACAACACTACACACAACACTAGACATGAACAATGTGTACACAACTAGAATGCAGGTCAATAACAACACTACACCAACACTAGACATGAACAATGTATACACAACTACAATGCAGGTCAATAACAACACTACACCAACACTAGACATGAACAATGTGTACACAACTACAATGCAGGTCAATAACACACACTACACCAACACTAGACATGAACAATGTGTACACAACTAGAATGCAGGTCAATAACAACACTACACCAACACTAGACATGAACAATGTATACACAACTACAATGCAGGTTAATAACAACACTACACCAACACTAGACATGAACAATGTGTACACAACTAGAATGCAGGTCAATAACAACACTACACCAACACTAGACATGAACAATGTATACACAACTACAATGCAGGTCAATAACAACACTACACCAACACTAGACATGAACAATGTGTACACAACTAGAATGTAGGTCAATAACAACACTACACCAACACTAGACATGAACAATGTGCACACACAACTACAATGCAGGTCAATAACAACACTACACCAACACTAGACATGAACAATGTGTACACAACTAGAATGTAGGTCAATAACAACACTACACCAACACTAGACATGAACAATGTGTACACAACTAGAATGTAGGTCAATAACAACACTACACCAACACTAGACATGAACAACGTGTACACAACTAGAATGTAGGTCAATAACAACACTACACCAACACTAGACATGAACAACGTGTACACAACTAGAATGTAGGTCAATAACAACACTACACCAACACTAGACATGAACAATGTGTACACAACTACAATGCAGGTCAATAACAACACTACACCAACACTAGACATGAACAATGTGTACACAACTAGAATGCAGGTCAATAACAACACTACACCAACACTAGACATGAACAATGTGTACACAACTAGAATGCAGGTTAATAACAACACTACACCAACACTAGACATGAACAACGTGTACACAACTAGAATGTAGGTCAATAACAACACTACACCAACACTATAGACATGAACAATGTGTACACAACTAGCATGTATTTACGTGTAGGTTATATACCGTTACCGAGGTTGTATAAACGATTTGGCGCAGCCTCTTATACACTGATTTATCATATTCATTAAAACTCCATGAGGAAAACACAACATAAATGACAACCGTGGCAGAGCTTGCAAATAGCTAATTGCATAATCGTTATCGGGTTGAAAATCATGAAAGCTATGACCAAAAGGAATTCTGGGAAATTAAAACTCTCAAATAGCACCGTCAAATCATCGACCTTTTTATCCAGACTTGTAGGATCTGAGTTAAATAGCTCATACACCTTTAAAACTACGAGAACATTGAATATATATGTATGTAATGTAGCTCATGAACTGATTTCTCATCCATCCTTGCGGTCTCAGCTTCTATGATTTATGATGTTCAACCCGACAACGATTATGCAATTAGCTATATCATCAGATATCTCATACAACACGGCCGCTCATATTGTATATATTACGTATAATGTGTATAACCGTCTTATATCATTATTGTCTGAGGTATTTAGTGAGGTGTTTAGTATACCAGGCGACATTATCAGCCGATATACCAGTAATCCAGAAATGGGTTTATTTAGTTTATCACCCTTCGATAAATTTTCTACGTACGTCTTCTGTAAATAAAACACTCGGCTTGGAAAAAACACATTCATTGAATATTTTGTTAACTCTTTCGTGTTTTTCGGAAAGCATTATCGACCAAAACCTTTATTTCCAGGTCACTCGCCAAAACGGGACTGTCCTTCTGCCATAACAATTTCGATAATTTCATTTTTCTCCAAAGTGGGGAGATATCATCTCAAAACTGGGGGATATTACCTGACATCCGCCCAGTGAAATTGTACCACGTGATCCGTTTTGACCAATGGGCGCGCGCGAACATTTATCGATGGGTTATAAAAGGTATACAGTAAAACCGTCTTGTATCATCTTTGGTGAGGTTTCTTCTTTGAGAATGGAGTAATTTATCGGAAACCAGCGAGATAAAGCCAAAAATGTAAGCTATGTTGTGTAGTTCACGTTACTGACATGGCCGGACTTTCTACTCGGAAGAGATTACCAGATCTGTTGTGAGGGTGATAAATAAGTGATTATTAACCTGGAAGAAACTGAACTAATGATGATATAATACCAGTTAACACGTCAAGAAGTCACGGAGAGTGAAAGTGTAGTAGTTTAATATTTTCCCAAAATTAGACCTAAAAATGTCATTATTAATTGAATCAGGAAGAGGAGGAAGGTGCTCTTGTATTATATACTTATCAAACTTAATTCTTCCCGACCACACAGAGAAACTCTATTTATGCTATATAGAGAAAACATATTGAAATATGGTATATAAACATGGAACAGTACCTCTCCTCCCTTCCTTCCTTCAAACAACACACGTCACTAAAACATAGCATCGATTATTACACAACACCAAACATATCAGCCAAAAAATGCAATCGGAGATTATGTACGTGATGGATATATTCTGAATATATCGTCCAATCAGATAACACAAAACATAGAAGTTATAATAAGTAATAATCAGTAGGACCCATGCCAAGAAGTCACGTGGTTAATTTGTCAAACACAATTACACAGGGCTACCATATTGTAACCATTTAAGCTAGTCAACTTTAGTAACAAGAGGGAAGGCATAAAATTCCTATTCGCAAGCAAATAATTCATTTATTGCATCATCATATTTCGATTCATTGAGTAATTAAGCTTAGTAAAACACCTAATGACATGACTGGCTATGGAGATATGACGTCATATTATACACCAGGAACCCATAAGTTGGAGCATTGAAATCTGTCACGGCATTTGAACAAAGTTGGAGCATTGAAATCTGTCACGGCATTTGAACAAGTTTGGCTATTTTTAGAACACGAAATTGACCAATCACTGTCGTCGTTGCATATTAACAAGTTGCGGCAAATAAAACGAGTTGCTACAAATAAAACGAGTTGCTGCAAATAAAACCGGAAGTGCACAGTGATTGGTTAATTTCGAGAAATCGTGTTCTAAAAATAGCCAAACTTGTTCAAACGCCGTGGCATAGACCCAATATGTGGCATGGATGCTCCTACTTATGGGCTCCTGTATACACTCGATGATATTAAAATATGATTGTTTGAATATGTGTCGTTTGGTGACTATACATTTGATAAATTATGAATAAACAATTAGTGCACAATTAGTCTTACGATTTTTTTATTAAAATAGTGACGTAATCCTCAACGTCACATCGATGGCGTCATCAACTTTAATACAAATCTTGATAAAGAAACTAAAAACATTCAAACCCCTTCATAGTAACGGAGCCTGGTAAATATGTATAAAGTGGACACTTGACGTGCCACTACCCGGGTCCGATCATACGTAGTCTGCTTTTATCATACATTATCATACATTATCATACATTATTATAATATTGATTATTGGTCCAAAAACGGCACTTAAATTTACTTGCGTTTGGGACGTCATCGACGTCATTCCTTCGACATCGGAGTAAAATTTAAAGAGCTACAATCCCATGCATATCGAAATGTGCCACCATGAATTTCCAAGTCTCGTCCCCCTCCTTCCCTTTCAGATAGGGCAAACCATCACTGCAGTAGGGGAAGAGATCAATGGTCTCTCGTTTATATTGCAGAAGATTGTAGCTCGATCGAGGAAGGAAGGTGTAAGTCTTTTTACACGGTGTCAAAGTTTCATTCTTCACACTTTGTAGATTGTTATATTACACCGACGATCAGTATCTTATCAGCAGCATGATATAGACACGACTGAAACTTGCCATGAATTCACAACCTGCAGACTAGAAACGAGAAATGGTGTAGGCTCACTTCGGATCCTAAAGTCGCCTTAAAACGCTTCAAGTAGTCCTAAGTATAGTAGTTTACTGATAGACTAGTCCTGCCGTTGGTAGTAGAATTGTTGTCTTTGGTACTAAAAGTTCCTTATTTCAACCAAAAGTGTTCTAATTTGTATAAACTGATGTAAGAAAATGAGGCAAGAGTTTTGCTAAATTGCGTTTTAAAAGTCGCATAAAGTCAATCAAAATTAATGTCTGTAGTCGTATATTAATTGCATTAAACGTTTACTCGATTTAGCTAAAGTCGCCTAAAGTTACCTAAAAACGACGACTTTAGGACCTGGAATATGCCCGGCTAGTGTGACTCTAGATCTGAAAGAAGGCCGACACCATGGCTGAAACCTCACTAAACTGTGAAACTACGCGCGTTACCATACATTAATTGAACTTTGTCATATCTTGTCTACACGACTATAATGTACCTGCGCATGCGACTATAATAGTTTTGCGGCTGAAGAGAATGTAATGAACGTTTCTTTTTCTTTTCTACTGTAGTATTTATTTTTCTATAGCTTTTGTAGTTATTTTTCAAATTTGGTTTTAAACAGGTATACTGAGCGCCATGAACGGAACGTTGAAATATAGGCAATGTTTGAGGTACGAAAGCGGAATCCGTTACCTTTTTTTTGTTTTAAGTAAACGCCATTCCTCAGCTTCATTGTTGCTCTTTCAATTTAACAAGTTTCAAGCTTGGGAATTCAATGTAGCATTTTTGAGAAATAAAACTATTATGCTTGGGACTGCCAAAATTAGCATTAATTAACCTGTCGCGGACATTTTTGTCGTCCAAGCACAAAACGTAATGCCAAAACACGACTATATTGCACTTTTATATTAGTTGATTGCTGCTGATGGAATACAATCTTCTGCATCTAATTAAACTTGTTAGTAAATATGTAGAGAAATGTCTTCAGTAGCCCTATTGTTTAATAGTTGTAATATTTTTGACCGAAGACAATCTCAATATTTGCAGCATTCATTTCAAAAAGAAGACCCCTTCTTGAGCTTGCAAAATTAATCTCGAAAAGTAGCCCACCCAATGGTCCTAAATAGAAAAGAAGCCCATGTGCTTCTTAATTTTCGAGGTCAGTCTATATATTTTGTATTCATGTACATTTTTATTGAGCTTTATTTAACATCATTCCGAAGGAACTCAACAATTAAGTTGACAACATACGAACTCATATTTAACTGTTTTCAGAATGTGTGAAATTCTGTTCTACAAATTGAACTAGTTGATCAAGTACTTTTCAGATCGAAATTTATGTTCTACAAATTTCACATGAAAAAGTGTTATAAACTAACTACAGTTCGATGTAGTGACGGACTAATTTAACTAACTACTCGCTTTATTTATCTACTTAATTATATCCATTTTGAAATCACTAGTATTTCCTGTAATCTGATTGGTTAAAAATGGTGCGATTTATTCCAAATCGCATATTTTTGCTTCATAAATCGCACCAATTTGAGCATCCGATGAAATTGCAGAAACAGCCAATCAGAACACAGAAGGAAAAAAAATTTTAAAATCGTTGTTTATGTTTTCCGGTATGATGAGTGTAAATTTCAAAATGGATATAATTTAAAAGTGATAATTTAACTTCGTGTCGTGCAATTTTGGTCTGAAATCAAACTCGTATATTAACAAATTGCACGCACTCACACGTTTGTAATTGCGCATTTGATTTCAGACCAAATTTCACGACACGAAGTTCAATTATCATTATGAATACTAAGGATATAGCAATAGAAATGACAGCATCATGATATTATTCTAATACAATAATTATTAGTTTATCTTAACATAGGATTATAATTATCTAAAAAATTAAGCAAAATATGAAGTGACACGATTCAAGTGTTGGTGGTTCTATTTGGATACTTGTAGCACCATCAGCAATGCAGCCATTATGATGACCATCAAAGACCTGCAAAAAAACATGGGAGGATAAATTGTTAATATATTTGTAGGATTTTACATATTATATAATATATACAACTAATGAAAGAAGTTGGACAACAGATGTACAAAGAGACATCTTGCAGTCAGGAGAAGGAAAGAGAAGCTAGCAGACAGCCTGACAGATAGATAAGTAGATACACCGTATATATAAACATATACTTTATCCTGATAGAAAGACAGTCACCGCACAGACCGATATCGACAGACAGACAGACAGAAAAAGATTAGACGTGTTGTCATCCCATTGTCTTACCAGGGCTTCAGCTCTCTTCCCATGCAGCACTTCGGCTTAGAATCGTCAATACAGCACTTTTTCCCTTTGGGACAATGACTTCTTTTTGATGAACCGCTATCCGTACATTTCACAGCTGCATCTTCAGGGGAACAACATGCAGCATCACCATTGACAATACAACATATTTTCCCGTGTTTGCAGTGACTTCTTTCTGATGAACCGCTATCCGTACATTTCACAGCTGCATCTTCAGGGGAACAACATGCAGCATCACCATTGACAATACAACATATTTTCCCGTTTTTACAATGGCTTCTTTGCAAAGAGCTGCTGCCCGAGCAAGCAACAGCCGAGTCTTCAAGGGAACAACAAGATGGCTTGCCTTTGGTGATACAGGAGGTGGGTTTTTGGCCGCTGCATTGGAGAGCTGTGGGAAAGATACAGCAATAGTTTATTAAATACAGTTGGCAAAACATCAGGCAAGTTACAAGGTGCAAAAAGGCCGGTAAAATCACAAGGTAAAACTCATTTGCCAATTTTTGAATGGATGGATTCCACGCAAAATGTTATCACTACGTCTCGTAAGGTATTACTTATTTGTAAAATTGTTTTACATAGCTGGCTTTCAACGTCAAAATCTATAGCCAGCCTGTGAAGTAAGGAAGGAAAGGGAGGTGGACTATTCCCTCCCCCTCCCCATGGAGAGCCTTGTTCACAGTCATGCAGTACAAAATCTATAAAAGTACATGCAAATGTTCGCGCGATAATGTAGTCTAACAATGTATATAATTAATACATAACAATAAAGCCAAGTCTATTTACTGTGATATAAACTGATATACAAACCTATCCTATAGTTAGCTTCAAACCCATCGAAGTTGATAGCAGCGTTGGACTTAAAATCAACAAACAAGTGTCGACCCTTGGTAATGTAACTTGGCAGGCGTGAAGCTTTAAAACTACCACAAAAGTATCTTCCTGCATAGTAATCGCAGGGCCCATCACGAACAGACAACTTGTCACAACAACCACTGCAGCCTACTTTGGTGCCTTCGATTTGAAATGTCGTAAAGTTGATTTGCACGACATAGCCCTGTGGAACTGTAATCCTCCATCTGTATGTAGCGTTGGATGGGTACTTAGCTGGGTAACCTGGGCTTCTGATAGTACCATTTAGATTGGCCAGTAGCTTATTGTATTTACAGTTGACATAGTTTCGATCACAGCATTGGACCTTGTCATTGTTCAAGCAATAGTCACTGTCAGCCTGTTTGTCTGATTGACGTGGACAGGACATGGAGGCTGTAATGGAAAGGAATGAATATAAATAAATAATACTTACTTATACCCAATTTAAAGAAATCCAGCTTGGCCTTTTATTAAGCTGAAATGCTTATTTCACCAAGTAATTCTTAACGAAGAAATATACATGAAGTTTTAGATATCTTTCAATTCCCGTTTCTTTAATCCTGCGGAATCGAAGGTGACATTAAAACATTATAGTTGATGTCGCGGGCGTAAATATGTTTTTGGCCCGAGTCAGGCTCATTTTGGCCCGAGCCTCCGGGCGATTGATATAACGCGTTGATATAACGCGCGCTGTGATTGGCTAGTTAGCGTGCGCGAGCGTGTATCCTTAACTCAATGGACGCACGCTCACGTCATCGCCATAGCGCGCGCTCTGAAATCAATTAGAAAATAAAATTGCTTTATTTGAATTTGCAGTGACTATGTTATAAAAGAAATGATCAACGCTTCAACGCGACTCTTACGCTTCTCTCGTGCTTAGCAGCCTCCCGAGTGCATCCATAACTCAATGGACGCACACTGAGCGTTGACCATTCCTTCAATAAAACGCCCAAGAACATCAACTTTTTAAATCATTTCATCGGGCATTTAGAAAAGGAATCAAAGACAGTAAACGACATTTTGAACACAGCCGGCGTCGCGTCGACATTTATTTCAGTTTTTAAATGTTTACATAATTAAAGCTTTGGAGAAAACTGCAAAATTTGTCAAAACAATCTTTGTACCAAACTTCTCTCGGAAGGAAAAATAACATAATTCCATGAACAGCAAAGAAATAGTCATTTAGAAGTGCTAAAATTAATTATGCAATCACTGAATTGGCAGTTTGGCATAATTAAATTGCCTGAACTAAGCGGGTTTCGCTCGACGAAGACAAACTTAGGTTACATTCACTTCGCCGCCGGGAATGGAGCTACTACGGACTGTTACAGCTATGATACAGGTCAAGGCACTTGCTGTGAGATCCTTCTGGTTTGTTTTAAACTCTGCATAAAATCTGCGAAGAATGCTGCTCAATTCTGTCACATTTTGACCATTTTGAATTCGTCTCGGCGCACCAGTCACTGAACTTTTTCATTCCCCACAAAGTTTGTTTCCTCGTGTTTTGGGGCATGAATTCCTCTTCGAGTTTCTGTAAGTCCTCTTTATCTAGCTGAGAAGACTGTGAATTTGCTTCTTCGTTAGGTTTTTTAGCTATTAATTATAAAGCACAAAAACTGAACAATGAATAAATAGCTGACTCTCGAGTCAAAGTGCTGCCAGCCAAGAAATAACGGCGCGAACAGTTGAATGGTTTGCAGTTCTGGTTGGCTGGCTAGGTTATTTTGTGATTTTTGATTAGCTTAGAGCAGCAAAATACGCCACAATGTGATTTTAATCCAGATTTTAGCTTAGAGAAGCGGTCTAAAATACATTTTAGCCCGCTGATTTCACCATACATATTACATACATACATACTTAGCCTAGCTAGTGACCTAGCAGCCAACATCATTGTTGTTTTGGCTACAGTCCTTGATATATATCTTAACGCAACTCACCACGTGTGTATAGTGCTAAAAATCCAGTGTGGTTGACTGAATGATCAGATCGAAACTCAACCCACAACTCATTACTAGTTGAGGTCAAAGTCCATGGCACTACAGATCCACAAAGCGTTTGTGCTGGAGTAACATCGCTGCAATTGTTGCGAACTTTTACGTAGTCACAGCCACACAAAACTTTGCATTGGGATGAATGTGCTTCCAAATTAAAGGTGTGGAATTGCAGTGTGATTCTTTCGCCTGGTGGAGCTATGATTTTCCAAACTTTAGTAGTGTTGTGCGGATAGTGGCTGGGAAAATTGGGGCTCTTGAGACTCCCGGACATTGCATTTAGCACTTCGTGTTGAAATGAACAAATGGTAGCTAAAGATTCTCGGAGATTGGCTGCGAAGACAACTGTAAAACATGTGTTAATATTATTAACCATTTCGCGAAGTTGACGTTTGCGGGGCATTGTGGGACTGTTTTAGGGGACGCTTCAATACGGTGACAGGTTTGAATAACGATATCTTTGTTTTAAGTGAGTTAGTTTGTCAACACAATAAATATGTTAGTCCTTTCCCCATGTTTTATACTAAATAGATAGCAATGGCACCCCTCAAGCACAACCATATTTAACATCAGGGATTTTATAGATTATTTACCAATTATTCGCCTAAGGCTTAGTGATTATCGGTGATTATCATTCACATTATTTTCTCCGGGATTTTCATTGGTCGAGAGACGACTACGTCACTGCAGATAACTTCCTACGAATACGTGTTTTCGTTCTCCTCGACAATGGCAGTTCGATTTTGTCCAGAGTTTCTGCTTTAGATAAGAGAAAATAACGTGAATGATAAAACAATTATTGAACTCGGTTTCTGCAAAATATCGTGATTTTGTCAGTGGCTCGCAGATAAATATTTGCCTCTGCCTTCGGCATCGGCAAATAATTATTCTGCTCGCCACTGACAAATCACGACATTTTGCTCAACTTCGTCCAATAATTGCTAAATATTCACTGAGCCTGAGGTGAATAATTGGTTTAGTATAAGGATTTTAAAAAACGTTTTATGAGTACTTCTGCGTTGGTGATTTTGCTTTATTCGACCAGTGATTATCGTCTCATAATCACTGGTCCGGCGTTCGACCAATCACAGCGAGCGAAACTCCATATTCAAGTCTAAAAAAAACATATTGAAAAGCTTTGACCTCTTTTCCTTCTCTGAGCCCTAGTTCCAGTTAAATAATTACTCGGGCCCAGGCCTAAGGCCGGCCGAGTCTATAATTACAGTTGGTATTTTGTTTTGTTTTGTTCATCGGAGTCATGAATCTGCAATCGAGTGGGACTGGGAACGAGACCACGAGACTTATCAACACGCATCTCAACATGACGACCTCTTTCTTCGCAAACCCACAAGAAAGATTACAAAGCACAAACCAATCATGGGGAAGCACCTGAAGCCAAGGGGCAAACATCTAAATATAATCTCGCCTATATTTAGATTGAAACAAGATGCTCTAGTAGCGTGAAGTCGGGCTATTAACGTTTTTACTGATATACTGTAAAGTTCCGAAAGTTAGCCTCCTCCGCAGGCTAGTCTATAGCTCGGAATACTGATCAATATTGGTCGGCACAGGCCGGCCATACCAAACGTTATGACAATGACAATGACAGTTGCGTGACGAGGGAGACTGTTTGTCGGTGAGTCATAGATAAACATCTCCAATCAGACGTATTTGGTACGTCTTGGGCATGTTGAGGTTGCATCGGGTCAGATCGGTTCTGATAACTTCCATCGTTTGTTTTTGTTTAAGATATTTAAGCTTACAAAGGCTTCAATAGCACTATACACGTACTGTTCGCTCTTGTTTATGTTGGTGCCCATCCGTCTCTCATTATGAACTTCATTTCAGAACTTCATTTCAGAACGCAATTGTTTAATTATAAATAATTTTCTAATGTTTAAAATAATTTTAATATTTAAACGTTGATTTTTTCGCTTTAGAAAAGCGTGCTAGGGGGGCAACAGATATTTTAAATTTTGTATCTTTTTCGCTTTGCTAGGGGGGCAACTGACACTTCCCCCCCCCCCCCCCCCCCCCCCCCCCCTTGCCCCTGTGTTGTGTACGGCCCTGGTGTTCGTCCACCTCTCAGAGAATTAAACATCTGATATAGAGAGATAGCCCTCCAGTGACCACCCTTGTTGGTGGAATCGGTCAGGCAAAGTTCAAAGTTCCTGTGGTATCCTCTATGCGAGGTACATAAAGCAATCAGAGAGCTTCAACTGTAAATTTCGCCTGATTGACAGTGAAATGCATCAAGTGTTAATCTTACAATGTCTTTAGGTACAAAGACCATCTAAACAACTCGAAACTACTGGAGTATAGACCAGCATTCTACTGATTATTTTAAGCAATGACTAACTTTGAAAACATTTCCTTGGCTTGTTTCAATATCGATCAATGAAACCAATAAAGTATAACGTCTTGGCACTGATGTACATATAATAACCAACTTTATTTACTGAGGATAACATGTTATTAGAGTGTCAATTTAGAAAAGCTTGAAAACTAAATAACTAATTAATTCTAAATAGTACTAATGAAACAATAGAAAAATATAGAAATAGCACTATTTAGTACTATTTAAAAATAGTACAGATATTTTAATTTTAATAAAATTATTTTTGTTGTTTTTAAAATACGTACTGTCCCCCTTGAATTTTGGGTATTCTAGTCTCGTTTATAAAACATGAATAATTAGAATCACGATAGTAATATTCTGCTAGTATCTCTCTAGGCCATGACGCATTGCAATGCTTGGCTTAACTCAAACGTCTTCCTGTTTACAAACTTGTTCTATTTCGTTGAAAAGATGAACATTTTTATTCTTAACACAACTCTTTGCTTCTTTTAATAGCAGTGTTCATGTTTGTAATCGTTAAATTAATTGTCTAACTGAATGCTAAATGTCTCTGTTCTCCGCATGAAAGGACAGAAAGGACACACATATATAACTGAACTACAAAACAAAACCACACACACGCTATTCATGTTGGAAATTCATAGCAAATTCGTTGGAAATTGGACTGATTTTGTGGAGTTAAGAGGAAAATAGCTCGATATATATTTATGTAATGTTGTGCCCAGGCAAGAGAACATGAACTGATAGGTTATAATATGGTCTCTTTGCCAAAACCCAGACATGGTCATCGTCAGTGATCTCTATGGCTCTAAACATTGATATATCGAAGAAACTACAAATGTAGTCGTCCTATAAGACCCGACGCAAAACAGAAAAAGCAGGCTGCATTGAAACGTTGCCTTTATTGAAGTTGGAGCGATAATGTTTAATACGAGTGACACCTTCGGCGTGTCATCAGTGTTATAAGTATTTAGTTTGATACTTTCGAACGATATCCGACCGTTAAAAATAATTAATAATAATAATAAGTCAGTTAATAATAAAAATAAATAGAGGTTATTAGTCGGCTAAGCATCTAATACAGCTGTGTATTTTTACGAGTCATTTGGTATTTTGGCGAGCCTTTAGGCGACCCAAAATACTTGACGAATAAAAATTCACAGCCGTATTAGATGCTTAGCCGACTAATAAGTTGTTTATTATATTTTTTGTCAAAGAAACTAGCTATTCTGGTGAAAGAAAAACAACAAATTACAGTGAAAACTTGGAAATCTCTGTACGAGCGCGCGCTAGCCAATGTAGAATTCTCGCTGATTGGTTAATTTTCATCGCACGATTCTGTATGAATGATTGGAAAGCCAGTTTGAAGTCTGTAACTACCAAAATACGGTCCCATATTTCGCGCGTTCTTGTGCATATTTCGTGCGTTCTTTGACACAAAATATAATAAAAATAATAATTATTATAAAAAGTATTAATAACAATAGTGATGGTATATGTGTTATAATACAGTCATTTGCAAAAATTCTGGCCGCTGCGAAATATCAATATATCAATATATCGGGTGCATTATGGGTAATTAAATAATAGCAAATTCCCCTTAAAGCGGGTTAACGCCAGCAAAGTTGGTTTAAATATTTAGTATAATGTTTATTTTAGTCATACGTTTGTTGTTTGTAAATTTTGCTTCATTTAATAAGTTAGGAAACTCAAAATAGTATTCTTTAATTACTCATAATGCATCCGATATATTGATATATCGTGGCGGCCAGAATTTTTGCAAATGACTGTATATAATAATAAATATAGTATATAGTATATTATAATTTTAAGTTGCTGCTTTGTAATTACATCTACAAATGGTTAGACCTTCGCGTGTGGCTCGCATGACCACGTAAAATGGCGGTCCTGTTTCTCTACACTCAACATTACATCGAGGTGCATCGAGGCTCATCGAGGTTCCAGGATGCGCTATATAAATACTCTTTTATTATTATTATTATTATTATTATTATTATTATTATTATTATTATTATTATTATTATTATTATTATTATTATTATTAATATTATTATTATTACATTGCAACGGAGGGACGTAAAAGAACCCACACCACTATTCGACTAAGAGTAGGGCACGAAGTTGCTGGCGTGTGTGGTCTGCATGACCTATACTAGGGCCTAGATGAATTCTAGTTATATTTATACTGCTTAATAAAGTGTTATAATAATAATAATAATAATAATAATAATAATAATAATAATAATAATAATAATAATAATAATAATAATAATAATAATAATAATAATAATAATAATAATTTTCAATAGAAATAGAAAAATGAGATAGATACGACGTTTCGATGTCATCTTGTCGACATCATTATCACGTAAAGTGAAATTAGTTTGTTCGATGAATAACTGAGTAGTAATTATAATTACAATAATAATAATAATAATAATAATAATAACAATAATAATAATAATAATAACAACAACAACAACAACAATAATAATAATAATAATAATAATAATAATAATAATAATAATAATAATAATTTACTATTAAATAATCTTCATGTTTGAAGAGTATGTGAAACTAGCAGAATTAAATCATGGATTTTAGGTGTTTTAACACTGACACTAGTTTTGATTCTGAATATTAATTGCTCGGAGGGGAGATGAATTAGCCAATCAGAATATTTTCCGCAGTTATATTTATTTTAACTTCCGAAATCAGATTGATGACATCTATACTATTTATCTGCTTCATTTAGATTATTAACTTCAAATACAAATTGCGGAAGTAATACAGATATGTCTCCACTACGAGTTTTGGATCACTCCTGACTCAGTAAATATATTCAAATATGTTGAAGAAAATGAAAGAAGTAGGTGTTAGTAAGAGTTACATGCATACCCAACATAAAGCATCCAGCTATCTGCGAACTCTTCAAGCCCATTTTAAATCGAGTTACGTCAGTACCGGCTCAACAGAACTCTAGCTTTGATCACCTGCTTGTATGAGGGATATTAAAATATCTGAACACAAAAATATATGACGTTGATAATATATATTAAGTTAATTTTCAGCCAATCAAAATCACACACCGCCGCATTATTATTATTACCAAATAAGGATTCAAAAATTCAAATGCAACGCCTTCCGACTCCAAACTATTGGAATGTCTAGCGTGAGACAGTTTTACAGTGCGACTCTCAAAACTGTCACTACCGTTATTAGCCAATCAGCATTCGACATTTCGAGACATGGACCAGAGACAGAAATATGCGAATACATTAAAGATGAGAACAGTTTTGAGCGCCGCACTGTATAAGCTAAAAGTTGGTGTTGAGAAAGTCGTGGGAAATTGTTGAAGACTTGTAACGTGTTGGAGCACACGTGAAGTTATGCTTCATAATAACATATACAGTCTTCCTTTGGCTGTGTTTGTCAGTTCGTCAAGTGGTCGGACTGATATTGATCACTTTAATCAAAGCTGTCTTTGACAGTCAGGAAAATATACTTCGTTGAGTTTGTATCCAATAATAAAGGCTTTTGTGCATTTATTTAGAAATAAACTATTTGTGGTAAGGCTGCGCTAACACGAGTAACGTACGGTACCAGAAGACTTTACTGTTAGAAAATATGTCTGTACGCGTTGGACTCATTCTCGTACCCAGAGCCCTCTCGTCATATCGGGTTTGTCACGTCGTTGGCTCTGGTGAACCCTCCCATGTATGCCCCTGTATACATGGGTATGGTTCGCAAATCTTGGTCCATGTCAAGAAAATTACCAATACAGAGAGACAGAGAGACAGAGAGAATGGAATGGAATGGAATGGAACTTTTATTTATCCACGGGAATTTTACAATTGTACAATTGATTTCCAAAAATACCGTGCCATTAATAGTTAAAATAGTATCATTATTATATCTTACAGTGACAGAGAGACAGAGAGACAGAGAGACAGACAGAGAGACAGAGAGATAGACAGAGAGAGACAGAGAGACAGAGAGAGAGACAGAGAGACAGAGAGACAGAGAGACAGAGAGACAGAGAGACAGAGAGACAGAGAGACAGAGAGACAGAGAGACAGAGAGACAGAGAGACAGAGAGACAGAGAGACAGAGACAGAGAGACAGAGAGACAGAGAGACAGAGAGACAGAGAGACAGAGAGACAGAGAGACAGAGAGGCAGAGAGGCAGAGAGGCAGAGAGACAGAGAGAAAGAGAGAGAGACAGAGAGACAGAGAGACAGAGAGACAGAGAGACAGAGAGACAGAGAGACAGAGAGACAGAGAGACAGAGAGACAGAGAGACAGAGAGACAGAGAGACGGACGGTAGTGACAGTTTTGAGAGTGAGAGTCGTACTGTAAAACCCACGATTACAAAAGTTTGGAGTTGAATTTTTGAATCCTTATTTGGCAATGTCTCGGTGTTTTTTTGGTTGGCTGAAAATTAACTTAATATATCAAGTCATATATTTTTGTGTTCAGATATTTTAATATCCCTCTGCATACATTCAAGCAGGTGATCAAAGCTAGAGTTCTGTTGAGTGTACTGACGTAACTCGATTTAAAATGGGTTTGAAGAGTTCGCAGATAGGTGGATGCTTTATGTTGGGTATGCATGTAACTCTTACTAACACTTACTTCTTTTATTACAGACAAGAGACAAACAAGGACAACAAAAAAATAATTAAAATCATTTTCTTCAAAATATTTGAGTATATTTAGAAAATGATCCAAAACTCCGTTCATCTTTTGAAAGAACTAGAACAAGTAAGATTTGAAAACAGGAAGACGTTTAAGTTAAGCCAAGCATTGCAGAATATTACTATCGTGACACAAATTATTCATGTTTTCAAAATGAGACGCGATGTGAGTTCGTCCACCTCTATATACGGAATTAAAACACATATAGAGATCGATAGAAATTGTGTTTGCAATACTGTACATGCTCAACCTAGCTCTCCAGCGGCCATCCTTGTTGAATCGATCGGTTAGGAAAAGTTCCAGTGGTCTCCTCTGTGAGATGTACGTGGTAATTAATAAACAATCAGAGAGCTTCAACTGTAATTTCAGGATACACGTACAGTGAAATGCTTGGAAGTGAAAGCGGCCTCACGTGTAAATGAATCTTACAATGTTTTTATTTCAAATATATGACTACAAAGACCATCTAAACAACTCGTAACTACTGGAGTATATATAGACCAGCATTCTGCTCCAATGCCCTCTTCATTCATTTTAAGAAATGACTCACTTTCAAAACATGTCCTTGGCATGTACATCATATATTGGCATACCATTTTGGAGTTGTATGTTCTCGGGGAATTGTGCGACTGTTTCAATAGTAATAATAATAACAACAGTAATAATCATAATAATAGTAATAATAATCAAATAAATCAAATAATAATAATAATCAAAACAAATTACAAATAAGAGATAAAAAATGGATAAAAAATCCTTATTTACAAAATTTGAAATAATCGCTTGGATTGTTACTTGGACTGTTCAATAACAATAATATAATAATAATAAAATATTAATAATAATAATAATAATAATAGTAATAATACTACAGAATTTGTATAGCTCTATTTCCCTTTAGCTCAATAAATAATATTAACACATGTTTTACAGTTGTCTTCGCAGCCAATCTCCGAGAATCGTCAGCTACCATTTGTTCATTTCACCACGAAGTGCTAAATGCAACGTCCGGGAGTCTCAAGAGCCCCAATTTTCCCAGCCACTATCCGCACAACACTACTAAAGTTTGGAAAATCATAGCTCCACCAGGCGAAAGACTCATACTGCAATTCCACACCCTCAATTTGGAACCACATTCCGCCAAATGTAAAGTTATATTTATGTGTGGCTGTGACTACGTGAAAGTTCGCAACAATTGCAGCGATGTTAACCCACGAGTAGAACTGTTTTGTGGTCATTACAGTGTGCCTTGGACTTTGCCCACCTCAACTGGCAATGAGTTGTGGGTTGAGTTTCGATCTGATCATTCAAATAACTACACTGGATTTTTAGCACTATATCAAGGACTGTAGCCAAAACAACAACGTTAATGGATGGTACATTCCCATGCGTATTAAAATATGCCACCATTAATATTCCCAAGTCTCGTTCCCCCCTCCCCCTTTCAATGTTGCTGTTTGGGCTCGAAATTCAATGTATAGCTCAGATAGTGCAAACCATCACTGACCAACACTGCAGTATAGGGGAAGATATCATAGGTGTCTTGTTTATTTTGCAGAAGATTCTAGGTCACCCACATTGAACTTATCCATGCAACCTTCTCAGGCTAAACGTATTGGAATGCCCATCCAGCGGACAGGATTTATAATTAAAAAAAACCCGGATCCTCTTGAAATATATCTAAAACTTAATGTATATTTCTTCGTTAAGAATTACTTGGTGAAACAAAAAAGGCCAAGCTGGATTTCTTTAAATTGGGTATAAGCAGGGGAAAATTAATAGGGGAGTCCATCTCTTAATATACGTGGTTCCCATCAGATTGTTAGCTTGGCTATTTTTAGCAACAAGCTGTGATTGGTTGGTTCCATGCGCGCGTTCAGTTACTGAAGTTACTGAAGACCGGGTAATTTTTTCAGGATGTACGAATTGACAATGGTGTAAAATCAAGAGAATAAAGATGAAAATAGGCTGTCATTTAGAGGACGAAATCCATTACAAATATGAAACCCTACCCGGTACTTCTGATTTAATACGCTAGGTAAAACTTGCTAACAACGCCGTGAAATCACGAATAACCGCGAAAAAATATATAGAAAAATCAAAAGCCGAGAAAGAAAGCGAGCTGGGGTTTTTACAAGAGAAAAAAAAAACGATCCACTCAAAGAAATTATCAATCGACTTTATATCAAGCTCATCAGATCCAACTACTCACAAGATCATGTATGTGCTTTGTCCTGGCATAATTTTGTAATCTATGGCAAACAAAACTGACTTCAAGCCCCAATGCAACACGACTCGTCGGTTTTTATTGCAAATGTTTTGAGAAACCGACTACAATCAAGCGACACATTTTCAATGAATCAAAATCAGTCAAACAACTGAGAGGCAGTTCAAGGATTGAATGTAAACATCATTAAGTCTAAGAAAAATAATTCTCACACACTTTGCAGTCGTTGGCGGAAAAAAAAGAACCATAATCTATGCACGCTTTACCTTCACAAATCTTGTTTGAATCCCTCGTATTTGTTGACTCAGTTTCACTCTCAGGTTGTTGTTTTCTGTTGTTGTTTTATTTCTTTAACTCCTAAAACACTCGAGATAGTAATAAATACGAGCCACCAAATAGATCCAAAGAGATGCAATGTGTTTGAAGGAATGATTTAGACGACGTCTTTGAACGTGTTTTTGAAGGTTTTTGAAGCAGCTGTTCTATGTTCATCGTGAATCAAGCTTCAAGTTCAAAAGCAAGCACATTTCTTTGTAAAGCGAGGCCAACGTATCCTCTCTTTTCGTCGAATTCAGTACTTTCAATCAACTGATCAATCGATTCCATCTTTTCCTGGGAATACTCCCTAATTATTCAAAGCAATAAACGAAGAAAATAGAAGTACAAATGTCGACACTCAGCAGGCTTGTAGTTGTAGTTTTAGTTTTTGGTTTCCATGTTGAGTTGAGTCAATCCGATTCACCGGCGAAGTTTTTTTTACTCTTTTCAAACTTTACAGCTCCATTTCAATGAAATAAATCCCTTACGCGGTGTTATATGAAGATATTTCACGTAGAATAGCGAACTTAGTTGAACGGTTTGTAATCGTTATATATATTGGATAGGTTTTAACTGAACGAGTTTTCCGTGTTGACTTTCTTGTTTGAATTTGATTGAGCAGATTTCTTATTTACATAAATGGCGGGAAACCGCGCGGCCGCTTACAAAATCAAAAATTCAAAACCCACATTTTAAAAGCAAAAAATAGCCATATAATAAACGATTTATCAGTTTAATGGATTAATAACTACATGTAGATGTAGCTGTGGTATAAAATGTTCAGCATCGACGAAGGAGATGTCCGCCATTTTTACTGCAAGTGACGTCATTTACCTCCAACCAATCATAGCTTGTTTCTAAAAATAGTCATGCTAACAATCTGATGGATCTAAGGGCATTAGGGAAGATGGACTCCCCTATTAATTTCCCCCTGGTATAAGTAAGTATTATTTATTTATATTCATTCCTTTCCATTACAGCCTCCATGTCCTGTCCACGTCAATCAGACAAACAGGCTGACAGTGACTATTGCTTGAACAATGACAAGGTCCAATGCTGTGATCGAAACTATGTCAACTGTAAATACAATAAGCTACTGGCCAATGGTACTATCAGAAGCCCAGGTTACCCAGCTAAATACCCATCCAACACTACATACAGATGGAGGATTACAGTTCCACAGGGCTATGTCGTGCAAATCAACTTTACGACATTTCAAATCCAAGACAGCAGCGGAGGCTGCAGACATTGCTCGTGTGACAAGGTTTCTGTTCATGATGGCCCCTGCGATTACTACCCAAAAAGTATCTTTTGTGGCAGTTTTAATGCTTCACGCCTGCCAAGTTACATTACCAAGGGTCGACACTTGTTTGTTGCTTTTAAGTCCAACGCTGCTATAAACTTCGATGGGTTTGAAGCTAACTATAGGATAGGTTTGTATATCAGTTTATATCACAGTAAATAGCTTTATTGTTATACACCTAATTTCAAAAACGTTGTCCAAATAGCCATAAACGAATTCATTCAAAAAGACAAAAGAAACAGTTCAGCTTGAGTGCACTTCTTTTGTCTTTTAATGGAATCCTATTTGGCTTTTTTGATTATTATTGGACAACGTTTTTGAAATTAGGTGTGTATTAATTAGATACATTGTTAGACTACATTATCGCGCGAACATTTGCATGTACGTACTTTTATAGATTTTGTACTGACTGTGAACAAGGCTCTCCATGCATGTGGAGGGGGAGGGAATAGTTCACCTCCCTTTCCTTCCTTACTTCACAGGCTGGCTATAGATTTTGATGTTGAAAGCCAGCTATGAAAAACAATTTTACAAATAAGTAATACCTTACGAGACGTAGTGATAACAAATGCTCTTACCATATTTTGCCTGGAATCCATTCATTCAAAAATTGGCCCGTGACTGAGTTTTACCTTATTATTTTATCGGTCTTCGTATCTTGTAACTTGCCTGATGTTTTGCCAACTGTATTTAATAAACTATTGCTGTATCTTTCCCACAGCACTCCAATGCAGCGGCCAAAAACCCACCTCCTGTATCACCAAAGGCAAGCCATCTTGTTGTTCCCTTGAATACTCGGCTGTTGCTTGCTCGGGCAGCAGCTCTTTGCAAAGAAGCCATTGTAAAAACGGGAAAATATGTTGTATTGTCAATGGTGATGCTGCATTTTGTTCCCCTGAAGATGCAGCTGTGAAATGTACGGATATCGGTTCATCAAAAAGAAGTCATTGTCCCAAAGGGAAAAAGTGCTGTATTGACGATAATAAGCCGAAGTGCTGCATGGGAAGAGAGCTGAAGCCCTGGTAAGACAATGGGATGACAACCCGTATAATCTTTATCTGTCCGTCTGCCTGTCGATATCGGTCTGTGCGGTGACTGTCTTTCTATCAGGATAAAGTATATGTTTATATATACGGTGTATCTACTTATCTATCTGTCTTTCTGCCTGTCGAAATCGGTCTGTGCGGTGACTATCTTTCAGGATAAAGTATATGTTTATATATACGGTGTATCTACTTATCTATCTGTCTGTCTGTCTGTCTGTCGATATCGGTCTGTGCGGTGACTAATTTTCAGGATAAAGTATATGTTTATATATACAGTGTATCTACTTATCTATATGTCTGTCTGCCTGTCGATATCGGTCTGTGCGGTGACTGTCTTTCTATCAGGATAAAGTATATGTTTATATATACGGTGTATCTACTTATCTATCTGTCTGTCTGGTTCTCTTTCCTTCTCCTGTCTACAAGATGGCTCTTTGTACCACTGTTGTCCAACTTCTTTCATTAGTTGTATATATTATATAATATGTAAAATCCTATAAATATATTAACAATTTATCCTCCCATGTTTTTGGCAGGTCTTTGATGGTCATCATAATGGCTGCATTGCTGATGGTGCTACAAGTATCCAAATAGAACCACCAACACTTGAATCGTGTCACTTCATATTTTGCTTAGCTTATGGTTATAATCCTATGTTAAGATAACTGATAATTGCCATTTAATTTGCTATCCATTTCACTTGTTTGTGTTGTTTACTAGTTGGGACAATATGTACATTAGGGACCTTCAGTGTGTGGTTGAAATGTCAAACTTCATGTACACCCTGTATAGGACAAACAAAACTAAAATACCTACCCTGTCTAGGACAACCTCCAGGCGGTGTAAGGCGTCTCTCGTTGGACAGGTTCACTGTGAAGGGAATCCAAACAATCTTCTAGCTCAGAGCAGAATTGGCATTCTTTCGCATTCTGAAGTGTTTCAATGTGACAACGACTACATTTTATACACTTACAAATATTGCAATAACATGCATATAACTTATATTAAATAATAAACTTTATCCATATAAAGCAAATATTTTATACGCCATTTTTCGAAACTTACCAAAGAGATAAGCTTACATGTACACTGTACTCCTATAAGTCTTACGTTTCCTTCCAGACATTCCTGTAATTCTTTTTGACGTTTCTCTGCCTGCTCTCTCAATACCGAATATTCTTCGAGCCAAGCATTATCAGCCAGTGGTTCTTGATAATATGGACCTTCCAGTTCCAGTCAATATCCAGGTCAGAGTACTTCTGCAATGGCGGCTGTATCACCTTCGTCTTCACCTTCGATTTCTACTTCACTTGCGCGGTTAATTGGCTCGTTATCGCTTTCAAAGTCCGACATAATTACCATACTATAAATGTCAGTAGTGGTTTGGGAGTAAAAACATCGAGCAACAAAGGGAGCTAAAGGGCTAGGAAGCTCTCCAGACTTGTTCGAAAGTACCTGACTGGGTAAACATTGTGTGGTCGAGTTACTGAAAATACGTCACTAGTTACCAGTCTCCCAGAACCTTCAAATCCCGTCCAAGTCGCTAGGGCGTGGTCGGGAAACCGACTTTGAAGCGCGTTTTCGGCGGGAATAAAAATCCAAATTCAAAAATTTCTTTTGAATTTCACATCTACGCATTACAGAGATTCAAAATCAACATAGAGTCATTTTGGGGTTATAGGCACTTTAATTAAGCTGTGTCAAAATGAAATCTAAAACAAATTTGTTTGGTAATTGTGAACATCATATTGGTGCTCTGTATCCCGGTCTGTATGTAGAAGCTACATAGGCGAATTCGCAAATAAATTATGGCTCGGAAAGGACGTTTTTTGAAGGCAATTTCCAATATTTACACACGAGATCAATAAGTAAGTTCGAATTTGTGATATATTTTCCCGTTGAGGAAACATATGCAGCTTTTCCATCTCTTATATTTTAGCTACCTGATTTACACATTGTCAAAGAAAAAAGTTCAATTCAGAAATGATAAACCAGTCACGTACGAATCTGCTTTATTTAGCGGTCATGGTGAACAAATTGCTGGATCAATCGGGCCTCAAACGTGCTTTAGTAAACATAGCATTAACAAAAAAAGTTGTCCGCGTGATACTGGATCCCAACAGGAGCAAATGTTCAATGATGCAGGACATAAGTTTGATATGTATAAAGAACTCTTCAGTAAGAGGCTGTCCGCCTAAGGATCGACCACTCAATTTAAGCCAAAGCTCGGATTTCCTTTACATTTTCCACACAAAACAAGGTTGATATACAACTTAAGAAAAGATATATTATTTGTCTCTGCTCTCAAAATTTGTCGAGATATAGGGTTGGAAGTCCTCTGTACCCAAACCCCTGAAAATTGGTCTTTGACAGAATCAAAATTGGGCCATTTTTAGGTGTCTGTCATATAGCGAATATTCATCTGAGGAAACTCAAGTTCACACCAGCAATAAATTGTTCAAAGGTCTTTATAGTCCCCCACCCCGGTCTCACTCCCTATATTATGTAATGAATGACGTAAAATGGCAAGTCCTAAAAATCCACTACTACTATAATACCTCTCCTTTTTTTTGTATAGCTAATTGCATAATCATTGTCGGGTTGAAAACTCATAAATCATAGAAGCTGAGACCGCAAGGATGGATGGGAAATCAGTTCATGACCTGCATTACAGGCATATATATTCAATGTTCTCGTAGTTTTGAAGATATATGAGCCATTTAACTAAGATCCTACAAGTCTGGATAAAAAGGTCGATCCAGTTTGACGGTGTTATATGATAGTTTTAATTTCCCAGAATTCCTTTTGGTCATAGCTTTCATGATTTTCAATCCGACAACGATTATGCAATTAGCTATATATAACACATGATCTTTCAAAGGAACAAATTTCGAGAGATTATTTGTATACTTATACTTATATTTATTATTATAATAATAATAATTATTATTGCACAGAATCAATTTCACGAACATATCACAATGATTTGCGCACGAACACCTGTCTCGATTTAGGGTTTATACATCCTAGACAATCCAAGACAATATCAATGAAACAACTATGTAAATTCTGACTGATTCTACCAAACATGGCACTAAGCTGCACATTAAATGTATGTAATGGTACAAACCCCCTCGCCCCTCATTAAGGTTGAGGGTAGCAATGATCGCCGTGTTCGATTCGCACCACTAAGGCCCCGTCCACACGTATCCGGATATTTTTCAATCCGCAACTTTTTCGATGCGGATTGGCGTCTCGTCTACTCGTATCCGGTGAATATACGGTCGATGAATCCGCGCGGTAAAGACTGTATCCGATACCGTGACGTCAACGTATTCAAAAATATACGGATTCGACCGTCCATACGAGGCCGTATTCACAACGTATTCAAAAAAATCCACTCTGGAGAGCGTATTCAAAAAGATGCGGATTCATCTACCGTATTCACCGGATACGTGTGGACGAGAGGCCAATCCGCACCAAAAAAGTTGCGGATTCAAAGATATCTGGATATGTGTGGACGGGGCTTAATTAACATTGTCATTGGGGGAGGGGGGTAAAAAGACCTTTTGCGTGCGCCACAAAATACCATTATCAATGATTTTCAAAGCGTTAGTGTTTCAAAGTAAATTGGCACCGATTGTAGCTTCGAAAAAAAGTATTAATTTACATATTTACATATTGGTATTACCATCTGCGTGACTCGCGATGATGGTACGAAACTAGGAACTCGTAAAGCTGTCCACTATTGTATTATATATACTAGCCATTGATTTTGTTTCGTAACATTACAACAGTAAGGACTGCATAATGAAAAATAAACGGAGATAAAGTCAAAGACTGCAACATAAAGACTACCGCAGTGTCTTGTGGTCAGCGGCATTACATTCCAAAACACTATACAAATCTGCCACTTGATGTTGTTAACAGAACATTTAGCAAATCTAATATATTGTCTTAGGTAATGATTGGTGTAATAAGGTAAGATTACTTGCATATTGATTTATCAGACGAACCGAAAATGTATGTTTAGGCAAACGCTTTATTAGAATTACCTTGTAAAATATAATTTGCAAGCGACTTCCACTAAACTAATGTTTGTATCTCAAAAGGCATTTGTCTCTTAACGAGCGAATTTATGCAACTTAGCAGTAATTGAGACGGCCATAACTTCTCCAGTGTTAGAGATCCAGTAAATATTTTTCCATGACTTAACAGAACTATCTTAGTGCTTTTCAGAAAAATCCTACAAATTCTCAGAACAAGTCAGAATTTTTAGAAATTATCAATTTTCGCTACGTGCTTTTCTTACTTTCTAGACTACCTATCACAGTACGCCTCTTTCAACTGTTACCATCAAAGTATTATTTCATAAACTGATCTCGTTTTACCATTTCTATAAAGACCTTTGAACAGTTTATTGCTGGTGTGAACTTAAGTTTCCTCAGATCAATATTCGCTATATGACAGACTCCTAAAAATGGCCCAATTTTGATTCTGTCAAAGACCAATTTTCAGGGGTTTGGGTACAGAGGACTTCCAACCCTATATCTCGACAAATTTTGAGAGCAGAGACAAATAATATATATTTTCTTAAGTTGTATATCAACCTTGTTTTGTGTGGAAAATGTAAAGGAAATCCGAGCTTTGGCTCAAATTGAGTGGTCGATCCTTAGGCGGACAGCCTCTTACTGAAGAGTTCTTTATAAAGTGCCTATCACCTTTTTATTGTTATCATGAAAATGTATTCTATGTAAAGTGAATAGTCGCAGGATTTGATATTTCGTGATTTGGAGCTTTGGATATGTGAGTTATTAGGGTTTGAAATCTCAAAATGGAAATGAAGTGACGTATGAGGAGGCATAATTTATTATACAAAAACACTCTAGTGCAAATTACTGACATTTTAACACTGCAGAAACTTTCCTTTGTTTTCATTGCATACTTCCATATCGTTTTTAATTATTTCAGTTCAAAGCGCTACTTGAAAATCACTTAGTAAATTATGGGAAATGCCTCCTCATACGTCACAGAAATAGCATATCAGGATTTCAAACCTCTATTTAACAAATAGAACAGCTTTTTCTGTGCTCCGTTAATTCAGTAATACAGCACTCAGGATAGCCTGCGTAGCAATCGTTTCTTTTGGGGGAAATTAAAGGGCGAAAATGTTGTTTTTGATACGAAAATTCAGTTTTGGCCGCGCGAAACCTAAGTCGAGTGCAAAAAGCCGGAATTAGGGGGAGGGGGAGAGGAGGGGAGGAAACGCTTGCTAACAAACCCCAGGTTTTTGAAAACCCCGTTCGTGGACGAACGGGCTCTCTGATTGGTGCGATGACGTGACAAGCGTTACACTAGAATGGCTTCCAGTACGTATTTTACTACATAACTTGTACGTTTGAAAACCGGTTTGACAAGAAAGTGTGAAATTTGAGCTCTTTGAAACCCCACGAGTTCACTTTTTTTCCAAATTGCACTCGAAACTATACGGTACTGACGTTTGTTTACATTCGGTGGGGGAATATGATTGGTTAGAATTTGACAGTTATGATTGAAAGGTATAAAAGGGGCGGTTTTCAAAAACCTGGGGTTTGTTAGCAAGCGTTTCCTCCCGTCCTCTTCCCCTCCCCCTAATTCCAGCTTTTTGCACTCGTCTTAGGTTTCGCGCGGCCAAAACTGAAACACAGCTATCCCGTGACTAGAGCACGAAAGAAGTGTAGGGAAAGCACGATCCGTGGCGAGTGCTCTCCGCACTTCTTGAGTGCTCTCGGCACTTCCTGAGTGCTGTATTACTGAAAGAAGCACGGAAAAAGCTGTTCTATTTGCTTTATTATATAGAAACTATGGATTTTTGATAAAAAATAACAGGAATGGTGAGAAAAATGGCAAGAAAGTTGAGGATTCTGTTGTGTTTTTGAATAACATTTTAGCGAGTGACGTGCGCGCGCTACTGACGCCAGTTACGCCATCGAGCGCGCGCTTGGTTTGTTTTCTTCTGAAATTTGATTCAATCCAAAACAGCCGAAAAATATACAGCACACTTTACAGCCAATCAGAGCGCGCGGATTGACTTGACTATATACTAAAACTCAGTACTGAATTAATGCGAAGCTCAATTCACATAACACTGAACCACCCCAATATTTACTTCATATTGAAGTTATTTCTAAAATAAAAAGATAAGGGTGATAGGCACTTTTAAGAGTTCTTCGGTTGTATTTTCTCGAGTGCGTTTATAACGGATTTATAATACGGCATCTATAGAGCGTGAAGCCCATGGGGAAATAGTTCATAGCAATTTTAGCCAATGAGCGAACAGCGCGCGCGCGCGATTTCGGCTCGAACAATTTCCTTCTTCCATCGTCAGAACATTACTAGTGACCCTAAAAGGCCGTTCACGAAGATTAACAAAATCGTAAGGGAATACCGCTTGGCAGCAGTTTTAGTGAAAATAGAGTCGTTTGAATATCAGCTGGCATTCAGAAACGCGGCTTACAATATTGACGCGTAGCGAGCGAGTTAAAAAATACGTCAAATCGATCGTTCATTTTGCGGGAGTCACCTTAAAGGGGGACTAGTACGTAAATCGTTCAAATTTGATTTAGCTGAAACTTCACTGAAATAATCTCAAAGACCCATACAATCACTGGTTCGTTTTTTCTCAGACATTCCACTGGGAAGTAATACATTTTTATGAATCTTTAGAGATGTTAGTGACGTCACATTCTCAACCCAAACAATCAACATGGCTTCGCTCCATGCATTTGTTCATGTTTAATGTCTTGAATTATTTTATTTCTATGAAGCTAAACGTTTGTGTGAAGGAGTTTTCTTACATTATTTGTGCTCAGCCGGATTGATTGTTTGACAAGTTTTCTTCAATGCAAAGCTGTTATCTGAACAAACCGTTCAGATATTTTGATCATAAAATACAAAGAATTTAATGTGCGGAGCTGAGTTTGGGTTGAGTAAGTGATGTCACTGACACTTCTAAAGTTAAGATTCATAAAAATATAGTACTTCCCTCTCCAATATTGAGAAATATTTATTTTATTTATTTATTTATTTTTAACTAGTGATTATAAGAGTAAATCAAATTTTGAACGATTTACGTCCTAGTCCCCCTCAAGGTCTATCTTCAAGTTACGAAGTCGACGAATACGTTAGACAGTGTACCAACGTATCATGTTGAACCGATTATTGAACCAGTATTAATACAATATTTTCAACTTGCTATAAGAACATATAATGGTACTTATGTAACTGTATATGATGTTATTAATAATAATAATAATTATTATTATTATTATTATTATTATTATTATTATTATTATTATTATTATTATTATTATTTATTTCTATAGTGCTATTTCCTAAAAGTCCAATAGCGCTTTACAATATTTAACTAAATAATTAAAAAGTAATCCTAATTAAACTAAGCTATTTATATGCATTCTTCTATCTAAAGATAAAAACCTAAAATATCTGAATATCATCTAGAGTATAATTAATTAGAAAAATAAAGTTGAATTGAATGCTTGCGTAAAAAGAAAAGTCTTGAGCTTAGATTTAAAAATGTCTAATGTCTCAGCATTTCTAATAATAAGTGGAAGTGAATTCCACAACATGGGCGCAGCTACAGAAAAAGAACGACCGCCATACGTTTTAAGTTTGTGTTTAGGAATCGACAATAGGTTATTCGACGAAGAACGACGTAATGTGCGGGAAGGTCTGTATCTAACAATAAGCTCAGAAATATACTGTGGAGCTATACTATGAATGGCTTTGTAAGTTAAGACTGTAGAGAATGAATTAAATGTTGACAATTATGATGACCTGAATAAAGTAAATGAGTTGAGATCTCGAAGTGCAATGTTTGTTTATTGTGTTGAAGTCACTACGAAATGTACCCGAACTCGTCGTGATTGAGAGCCAAGTAGAACTGATGCTGACACAGAATTAACGTCTTTTCCAAAAAGGAAGGAAAACTTAGGAACAAAAAAGCTGTACCAGCATCGTTACAGGTTGATCATATCATAAGCTTACATATTGCTCGACGTGACTGCTATAGACCTACTCCAGGAATTGTGTGGGACGGTTCTCAGTGGGAATATATTACAAGTCACCAAGTCCACCAAGCCCGAGTGAACGCTCTCAGAGCGTCTTGTTCAGTAAAGGAGAACTGAAGCCTAAATTTATCCTTAAATAAAAACAAAGAGAATGTTGTGTACATTCAGTTTCTAAACGAATTTCCAATTGTTTTTATTTTGATGAAGAAGTGATTTGAGTTTTAATTGTAAAAACACTTGGATTACCGCTGAATTGAGCGCGGCTCACTTCAGTAATTATTCCCCATGTCTGACGTCACCTATCCCAAGGGAAAGTGCAATCAAAATGTAGAGTAATTATAAGTACATTGTATTTTCTTGTACCCGAGAAAATGTGGCGAGCGGATTTTAATATTCCCCATAAACAAACGTCACAAACAAAAATATTTGAGCCGACGGTAAAACGGCAAAATGGCGGATGGTATTACATATTGAACGTAAATTATGTTGATATCTAAGAAATAATTGCAAAAAATAATACTCAAGTATGCTAATATGAGACATATCTAACTTTCTTGAGAAAATAAATTTTGTCTTCAGTTCCCCTTGTGAAACAATCCGATATTTAACATTGCATTGTACCATCATTTCCCTGACGATGGGTCTGGAACCCGAAAGCTCGGAATAAATCCGTCAAAAAACAGCGTAGATGAAGCTTATTTTCTTTGAATTTAATGAATCCTACGCACAAACAATCTTTAAAACCGATATTTGTTAATGTGCAATTACAGTCTATCTATCTCATCTATATATCTAAAGCGCACCTAATCTCCTTCCAATTGTCGATTGTACATGAACTGAATAGGTGCAGGCTAGGGTGTTTTTTTTTTTTTTTTAGATCAGCTTTGCATTTATGAGTTATAGATGTTTGAATTCTATCAAGATATTTTGATTAGATGACGTTACACCAGGCTTTTTTGCCCTAACTTATTTCATTAGGGATTTGACACAACGACGACGGGAGACTTCACGACGGCGTTCGTGATTGAAAAAGACTGTGACGACAACCTCTGCCATCCACTTGTCGTGTTAACATTACACATTAGCGAGATCGAGAGTACGACTGCAGTCGTCGTGCTTGAATCCCTTGATAATTACGCATGCGCAACGGAAATTTCTGACATATTTGTTGTCAACGCCGTCGTGCAGGTCTCCCGTCGTCGTTGCGTAAACTCCCTAATTAGATCCCTTCCCCGAAAGTTGGAAAACATTTGTATGTAATAAGCTTTTAGGTTTCACATTTAAGCCCGAGTTCACGCTAATAGAACGTCTGGACCTTTCATTTTTGTATGCCTTTCAGCCACAAGACGCAAACCTTTCAGTAAAAAGAGGGCAAACAAACAATACGACTACATCCATATGCAAAATCATTTCAGACAAATCAGCTCCCTATACTGTACGTTCTCACGAAAAAGGCAGCACTCTCTTCCCATTGGTATACTAGTCTATGCATATTAGTTAGTTTAAAGTGCTGTTATGACGAAATTCGTACCATTGCTAAATAAATTATTTATTCGTAAAATAGTCTATTAAGCTCCAAGATAGCAGTTTTAGTTGCTTTTAGGTCGATATAAGAATAAAAGAGTGAAATATTGGACTCTCAAAACAGGCAAAAATACGTCCGCCATTACTATAAAATGGTGTTCCTGCGAACAATAGACTGTGACTTCAGTTTCTCAATGTGAACGCGTCGCTGCACGGCTCGCTGCACCATCGGTTTTAGTTTAATTATGATTAAAATATTTGAACAAGTAACAGTGTCTTGAATCGCCAAAAAAATCGCAGTGTTGATGCGTGTAAATTAGCAATACGACGACATTGCGACGAACGATGTTGAGAAGCTGACGTCACTTCTATTGTTCAATACGTAAACGGCCAGGAATCAGTTTGAATAATGGCGGGCTCGAAATTTGTACAAAATGTGTACATTTTGTAGAAGTTATTTTGATCGTAACGAAAAACGGTTTGGATATGTTAAAAAACATACTACCAGGATACTAAAAATTCAAAAACGTCAACTTAACTTCGCAACATTTAATCATAGGAGCACTTTAAGATATAAGATAGTAGTAATCTATTCATGACCAGTCGTATAGTTAGGTATGAGACAAAATATTGACCTAGCGGTCTAAGGCAAGCTGGAACGGCTTGGCTTAGGGAGGAGGAAATTAAATTTGCCCAGAGGGTCTTACCGGAAGCCGGGGATATATGAATTTTTCGCGGTTTGCAAATTAGTGAAAAAAGATGCTCTTAACTGTCAGCGGAATTGTTGGGAGTATAAAATATTGCATAAAATAAAGGTGGTATTTATTTTGTTATTATGATCTTGGTGTCCTTTGGTGAAATCGCCCAGCTAACTTGGTTATCTAATTTTATTGAATTTGCTACATTGACGAGAATTTTGTGTTCCGCAGAGGTGATTGAGCTAAGCCCATTTTACGTACGCAAGAAGGATGTCATGGCGAGCCATAGTCTAAGATCACTAGCTCACTATGAACAGGTGATATTTATATTTTGTTAATGTTTTCATATTTGTTTTGTTAAATCGAATTGAAAGTTGAATTCCTTTTGATTTGGTAATACCGCAGGGGGACAACACCACATGAGCCCAGTAAGAAATATGGAACCATCTCTGCCCAGTCAAGAAATGTGGAACCATTTACATCTGCCCAGTCATTAAGCAGCCCAGTAAGTATTGTAATTGTGGGACCATCTGTGCCTAGTAAGTATTGTGGGATCATCTGTGCCCAGTAAGTATTATGGGATCTTCTTTGCCCAGTAAGTATTGTGGGATCATCTTTGCCCAGTAAGTATTGTGGGATCATCTTTGCCCAGTAAGTATTGTGGGACCATCTGTGCCCAGTAAGTATTATGGGATCTTCTTTGCCCAGTAAGTATTGTGGGATCATCTTTGCCCAGTAAGTATTGTGGGACCATCTGTGCCCAGTAAGTATTATGGGATCTTCTTTGCCCAGTAAGTATTATGGGATCTTCTTTGCCCAGTAAGTATTGTGGGATCATCTTTGCCCAGTAAGTATTATGGGATCTTCTTTGCCCAGTAAGTATTATGGGATCTTCTTTGCCCAGTAAGTATTGTGGGATCATCTGTGCCCAGTAAGTATTATGGGATCTTCTTTGCCCAGTAAGTATTATGGGATCTTCTTTGCCCAGTAAATATTGTGGGATCATCTTTGCCCAGTAAGTATTGTGGGATCATCTGTGCCCAGTAAGTATTGTGGGATCATCTTTGCCCAGTAAGTATTGTGGGATCATCTGTGCCCAGTAAGTATTGTGGGATCATCTGTGCCCAGTAAGTATTATGGGATCTTCTTTGCCCAGTAAGTATTATGGGATCTTCTTTGCCCAGTAAATATTGTGGGATCTTCTTTGCCCAGTAAATATTGTGGGATCATCTTTGCCCAGTAAGTATTGTGGGATCATCTGTGCCCAGTAAGTATTGTGGGATCATCTTTGCCCAGTAAGTATTGTGGGATCATCTGTGCCTAGTAAGTATTGTGGGATCATCTGTGCCCAGTAAGTATTATGGGATCATCTTTGCCCAGTAAGTATTGTGGGATCATCTTTGCCCAGTAAGTATTGTGGGATCATCTGTGCCCAGTAAGTATTATGGGATCTTCTTTGCGCAGTAAGTATTGTGGGATCATCTTTGCCCAGTAAGTATTATGGGATCATCTGTGCCTAGTAAGTATTGTGGGATCATCTTTGCCCAGTAAGAATTGTGGGATCGTCTGTGCCCAGTAAGAATTGTGGGACCATATCTGCCCAGTCAAGAAATGTGGAACCATCTCGATCTGCCCAGTCAGTAAGTAACCCAGTAAGTATTGTAATTGTGGGACCACACGGCTCAAAGGGAGAGCACTTTGTAATTCATTTTAATTTTAGTGATTTTGATTCCGTGTTTAAATAAAGTTCGTTCATTCATTCATTCATTCATCTTTGCCTAGTAAGTATTGTGGTACCATCTGTGCCCAGTAAGTATTGTGGGACCATCTGTGCCCATGTCAGTAAGAATTGTGGGACCATCTCTGTCCAGTAAGTATTGTGGGACCATCTGCCCAGTAAGAATTGTGGGACCATCTCTGTCCAGTAAGTATTGTGGGACCATCTGTGTCCATTAAGTATTCCCACAACTGCAATACTTACTGGGTTACTTACTGACTGGGCAGAGATGGTTCCACATTTCTTGACTGGGCACTGATGGTCCCACAATTAATAATGGGCACAGATGGTCCCACAATACTTACTGGGCACACAGGGTCCTACAATACTTAATGGACACATATGGTCCCACAATACTTACTGGACAGAGATGGTCCCACAATACTTACTGGATCTGCGGCCCCATGTGGCAAGAGTCGGTCGCAAGTGGTTAGAGTGCTCAGAGTGGTAAGATAATTTACAAGACCCAGAAGTGGTCCATAATAATGATATGGTCCATGATATGATTGATGTGCTTCATTCTTTGCGATCTTTATGTTGATCAGCCATACTTATTACTTAAAGGGGGACTAGTACGTAAATCGTTCACAATTTGATTTAGTTCAAACTTCACTGAAATAATCTCAAAGACCCATACAATCACTGGTTAATTTTTCTCTCAAAAATTCCAATGGGAAGTAATACATTTTTATGAATCTTTAGAGGTGTGAGTGACGTCACTTACTTTCTAGAAGCGAAAATAAAACTCATATACAAACTCCGGCTACGTACGGTATTCGAAATCCACACTTCCACAGGGATCCCAATCAGTACGTATGGGGCGCCATTTTGGACTTTATTACAAACATATAAATGATTGCTAAACTTCATAAATCGATCCTTACCTTCAAATATTCATGCTGAACTTCAAATATTCGTGTCAAACATTTGTTGCGTGTGACTAAGATTTTTCATTTCTATTTTTATGCCAAACTTAAAGAAGACCATGCTTAACTTTTATTGCTCAAGTTCACAATATATTCATGGTCTTTCTAAAAAATACATGCTAAACTTCATTCCGTATGGTATGCCGATGCAACGCGCGCTTCGTATGCAAATTACAGTCTTCATCACCACAGGAAACCCAAGCTATTTCTTCCCAGACTTTTCGTGGCCAAGTAAAATGGCGAATTTAGGTGTTCCAGCGGGATCCGAATTTCAGCTAATTTATCTTTTTTCAAAGGACACTAAAGCACTGCTTGCTGAAGCAGAATAGTGGCTTTCTTTATCTTTAGCAGTTGAACACAAGGCGTTTGGGCTTCGGACGTTGTATTTGCGCCTGCATATGGCTCCTCTCCAACCCCTCTTCCTTTCAGCGCACCTAGCATGCGTGTTTGTCATTCCAGGTGTAAAAGTCATTATATCTCAGTTGCATGATTTGACTCAGTTCTTCATCACTAAGTGACGACCAAGACTGTTCATCTTCTATTTGAAACTCGCTACGTCTTCTACTTAAGGTTTTTGTTGAAATGCCGAGTAGTTCCGAAATCAATCAATCAAAACTTTATTTCAGTGTCGAGCTTGTAGCCGGCCACAAGTAGCCTGCTAATTGGGGACACTATAAAATAAATATAAAACGAAGATATAAAAAAAATAAAAATATTCTAGTCCACGAAAAGTGCAGCTTCCTGAGAATTTATATTTGTGGTTTTTGAAATGTCCAATTTTGGTTGTCCTCTGATATGCTATCGTAAAGATCATAAGCCATGTTCTCAAATTATTGCCGAAGTCTTGACAGGTGCACAGATAATTCTCCCATTCTATAATAAAATTTTGCCATCTTCAAATTGTTTCAGTGTGCGCTTGAGTTGGAACTGGAAGGCATCAGTTCGCGATCGGCTGCTCTCAGCTTCAAAATAAAGACTTCTGCAAGTCTTTCATATAAACGTTCTATTATGTCTGTGTGTTCAACTGCTAAAGATAAAGAAAGCCACTATTCTGCTTCAGCAGGCAGTGCTTTAGTGTCCTTTGAAGAATGATAAATCAGCTGAAATTCGGATCCCGCTAGACCACCTAAATTCGCCATTTTACTTGGCCGCGAAAAGTCTGGGAAGAGATAGCTTGGGTTTCCTGCATGTGGTCTATAATTTGCATACGAAGCGCGCGTTGCATCATACCATACGGAATGAAGCATGTATTTTTGAGAAAGACCATGAATATATTGTGAACTTGAGCAATAAAAGTTTAGCTTTTTTTTTTAAGTTTGGCATAAAAATAAAAATGAAAAATCTTAGTCACACGCAACAAAAGTTTGTCACGAATATTTGAAGTTCAGCATGAATATTTGAAGGTAAGGATCGATTTATGAAGTTTAGCACATGTATTTGAAGTTTAGCAATCATTTATCAGTATGTTTGTAATAAAGTCCAAAACGGCGCCCCATAATAGCGTCCATAGATTATTGTATGGTCCTTTTTTTCGCCAACTCAGGCATATTAAGGCCTGGGTCAAGGCTGACCACGCTCTTTCAAGGTGAACAGTAGTCTAACTTTGGTTGGTTGTACCCAATAGCATCGAGTTCACTACATCTAATATAAACTTTCCTATTCTACATTTTGGCTTATACTGTTGCCATGGTGACACGTCCTGTGACATTTGACCTCAATTGCAAGAAAATATGATATAATGCTTCGGGAGAGCAGTAAAGAGTACAAATGTAAGAGAGTAAAAGGGTGGAAGTAAAGCATGTTGCCATGTAGTTTTTCAGTCCAACTAGATATCTTGGAAAAGTAAGTTAATTTCTTAGAAAATTCAGGATATCAAATTTCACATTTACCTTAATTAGCCTTTCCCTTAAAAGTAACGCCCATTCCAGTTGGATCGATAATGTATACACTAACCCTGATACAATTACGCAAAGATACCCGCAATGTTTAAAGAGTCTACCTATCTCCCAGAGGCTTTATCAAATTTTCTTACAATAAGGGTTCAAAGGTCAGATTACATGTTTCCATGGAAACTGTTATCAGAAAGTGTTAGCCTTGCGACCTCATCACATCTGCCAAAATATCAAAACAATAGTTTACAAAGATGAGAATATAGACCACCCCCTATTGATTTGTGGCGGCCATTTTGGAAGAGAAAAATACCCAGGCCTTAACATACCTGAGAAGGACAGTGCCTGAAGTGTGTGAGGATTATTCTACTTAGACTTAGCGATGTTTACTGATTCAATCCTTGAACTGCCTCTCATTTGTTTGACTGATTTTGATTCATTGAAAACTTGTCGCTTGATTGATTGCTGTCGTTTCTCAACACATTTGCAATAAAAACCGCGACGAGTCGTGTTGAGATTTGAAGTCACTGTTTAATTTGTTTGCCATATATCTGTGTTTCATTACTTAATTATGCCACGACAAAGCACATGCATGATCTTGTGAATATAGTTGGATCTGATGATAATTTCTTTGAGTCGCCAGATCGATTTTTTCTGGTAAAAACCTCGCTTTCTTTCTCGGCTTTTGATTTTTCTATATTTTTTCGCGATTATTCGTGATTTCACGGCGTTGGATAACTTTGTTAGCAGGTTTTACCTAGCGTATTGAGAATTACCGGGTAGGGTTTCAATTTGGAAGGGATTTCGTCCTCTAAATGACAGGAATTATCTTTATTCTCTTGATTTTACAATCGTGCCATCGTGAGTCCCATCGCGATGAAAAAATTACCCGGTTTTCAGTAAACCGATCAACCGGAACGCGCGCATGGAATCAACCAATCACAACTTGTTGCTAAAAATCTGAGCCAACAACAACAACAATAAGCTAACAATGCTAACAAGCTAACAATGTGATGTCAATATATATAGAGTTTCGCGCGCTGTGATTGGTCGCGATCGAGCGACCAGTAATTATGAGACGATAATCGGCTGTCGTTAAAACACGGGCTGCGGGCTGCGGGCTGCGGGCTGCGGGCTGCGGGCTGCGGGCTGCGGGCTGCGGGCTGCGGGCTGCGGGCTGCGGGCTGCGGGCTGCGGGCTGCGGGCTGCGGGCTGCGGGCTGCGGGCTGCGGGCTGCGGGCTGCGGGCTGCGGGCTGCGGGCTGCGGGCTGCGGGCTGCGGGCTGCGGGCTGCGGGCTGCGGGCTGCGGGCTGCGGGCTGCGGGCTGCGGGCTGCGGGCTGCGGGCTGCGGACTGCGAATTGTGGAATTTGTAGAATTTAATAGTTTTAGCAAATAAAATGATATATAACGGCCTTGAAAAGTGGCCGCTGAATACAGGGTGGCCGCTTAATAGTCAAACTTCATGAATGAAAGGCGAATGCCGGTACACCCAGTAATGGGTAATAAGAGTCGCCGAACATTGCAAGATAAGTTTCAAATTTCATGTTACCACGAGGTTCGAACACAAGGACAAGTTGTCGAAGAACAATGTAGAGCAATTCCTTTCAATTCCTTTTTCCTCCGCCATGAGTGGATCGACGAGTCCTCGAGTGACGATGAAGAATTGTCCACCTCGGCATTTTCAAGGTAGGTCAATTTATTCAGACCGATCTAAACAAATATCTGTTTGACCAGTCTTATACTTGGCTACGTTGTACGCTGAATTCTCTAGAACCTTTCTTGCCCATATAAGACTGATAATGCTTTCTAAAAAAAAAAAATTAAACGTCGTTCAATTATCTAGCTAATGGAGACATACTGTTGCCCGGCCATACTAATCGATAATTCCGATAATCGATAATCGATAATAATCAATAACAATCGATAATAATCGATACTTATAATCAATCGATTAATATTGGAAATCGATGAAAATCGATCACGTAAAAATGTGTGAGTATCGATTTTCATCGATGCTTAGAAACATTTTATTGAAGACTTTTAAGTGCCTCTCTTACAAGTACATAAATCATAATATTAACAATAACTTAAAACTTTTTAAAACAATCGTAGTTTAGTTTCATACTGACAGTGTTCGCTGCATTCTTGATCACGTATCATATAAATCGCCGTGGTGAATTTTAGAAATCGATGATAATCGATAATATTCGATATAATAATCGATATAATCAAGGACATTTCGGTTGTGAGTATCGATTGTCATCGATTACGGATATCAATCAATAATAATCAAATGATTATTATCGATTAATATTGATCGATTACTTTCCGATGATCGATTTGTATCGATTGGTATGGCCGGGACTGTTATGATGACCAAAAGGTCAAACAACATGCACAAACCGGCACCGGGTATGACAGCTCTTAAATTCAGCAAGAGAATACTGATGAAACTCAGTCATTAGTTGACAAAGTAAATCACTGAGATAAAACATGAAGAGAGTTGAATAAATGCTTACACAACTTGTCGTCGTCTTTCAGTACAAATATTGTATGAGTACAGATGTGCTGTCTTATTATCCAACTGTTCTCAGTAGAGTACAAATATCGCGCAAGTAGGCCTGGAACGAGTACAAATATCCAGCCATATTTGTAATCCTCTATATAAAGAACAAATTTCGCCCGGGAGGGAGGGTACTCCCGGAAATTTAGGATAGGGGTGTGCCCCCGGGATGTCGAAACCCTGACCCTATCTAAGGATGAAGAATTGGAAAATTCATAACCTTTCCAAGGATGTGTCACTGAAATATAGACCCAATTTAAGGAAAAAGTTAATAGTATTCCTTTGGAAATCGATAATATCAGAAGTGCATACGCTGGCCTGGCTGTTACGCTAAGCCGATTTTTAGTCAAAACAAGACGCTCAATGAGCGTACACTCGGGCTTATGACAAGGACAATGTCAGTTGCGTGAGGAGAGACCTGACAATGACTGACAGTTGCGTGACGAGGGAGACTATGTATATACATGTATGTGTCGAGTTCATTTGATTTGCCTTTGACTTTGAGTTCATTTGATTACCTTTTGACTTTGAGTTCAATTGATTTGATTTTGATGAGTTCGTGTAAAGGCCCGCTCTCTAGCTTCAGATCCCGAAACGTCGAGTTTGGAATCGAGTTCGGGTTCGAGTTACGGTTCGAACGTCGAATAAAACTATTCGACCCGTTTCTGGCGCCATCAATATGCAACCTCAAGTGACCTCAAGTACGTTTGAAAACATATGATATACGTACTTCGAACAATCGGAGATCTTTATCGATACTCATCGATACAAATAATATTTCTTGTCACGCAACTATCATTGTCATATTAAATACCCGACTATACGCTCATTGAGCGTCTTCTTCTGTAACAGATCCCTGAAATCTAATGACGTTTTGATTTCGATTGTATTTTTGCCGTTCACTGATCTGTGTTTTGAGCGTGGAAATTCTGTTTTAAATAGCGCTTAACGTGGCGGTTCTAAAATTAGATCGCGTAATAAATGTATGACTCAGACAAGGATCATACAACTGTCATCGTACTGAAAAGAACACGGATTTTCGAACATTGACCTTTCTCGCCTATGCTTTGATGTAGTTTTGAAGTACGATTTTTACGATTCCTTTTCCTTGTGAATTTTTCAAACGTGGAATAAAATAAACATTCATCATGAGTTATTGAAAATGATACGTCTTGAGGTTGCATAGGTCAGATGGTTCTGATAACGCCCTCACGTTTGTATTTGTTAAATATATTTTAAGCGAGCTTCTAGTCCTTCTACCACTTCTAGTCATTGAACGATGAACTAGAATCCTGACCTTTAATAGCTTGAAGATCTACAGCTGCTTTCAAAACTAAGATTCAAATCTACTTGAGTCCTGTGTGTCGTTTGTTTTTTTCTTATCTGCTGAGTAATCTTGAAACTCGATACGATTAAATACGTCGCATACTTTCGTCATTCTTTAGCCGAACAAAACTACTACTACTACTACCGAAAAACGCATTTTATAACTCGGGCTTCCTTCGGAAGGGCCCGAGTAATTATAAATACTCAAGGACATAACTGTACACGTACTATTATAATTAGCAACAAAAGGCCTAATCTGGGGTACAATGTCGCCTAATAACAAACATGACATAGCGAACTAGAATCTTGACCTTTCGATAGCTTCAAGATTTACAGCTGCTTTCAAAACTAAGATTCAACTCTACTTGAGTCCTGTGTGTCGTTTGTCTTCCCTTATCTGCTTCAGGAGTAATCTTGAAACTCGATACGATCAAATACTTCGCATTCTATGACCATGAAAAAAATAAAAAGAATTTGTATTTTATAACTCGGGCTTCCTTCGGAAGGGCCCGAGTAATGAGAAAAGACTTATATTTTGGCCCCTTGACCTCCGGTGCTTGCCCCGATTGGTTTGTGCTTTGTAATCTTTCTTGGCCAGACTTCATGTCTAGGTGCATGCGCTGTAGAACCCAATTAGTCATTTGGGCTCAACGAAGAACGGAGCTCATTTTTAGAGTCGGAGCTTCCACAGGAAGCCCGACTAATAAAAAAAGTGTACCCAAATTAAAGATCGAATATTTTATTTTAGGGTGAAAAAGCAAAATATGGTACCCAAGTTAGGATCTGGAGGTTCAAAAACCATACCCTATTCGGGGGCACATACCAGTATATATCATATATATGGGAGTAACCCCCACTCCCCCCCCCCCCCTTCCCCCGGGAAATTTCGCTTTAATTCTGCCATATAACCAAGCAAATTATTGACAAGGTAGAAATGACTTTCAGCCTACAATTTGCTGACCGTTGCGATTTAGTATCTCTCTCACTCTCTTGTATCAGATAAAGGACGAAGTCATCATGTTGAAGAGAGCGGTACTGAAGTTTTAACAATATCGATTTTTTAATAGATCGGCTAGCCAAGGTATGCAGTGTTACAAAAACAGATTATTTGAGAAATGTATTTGCATTGGAGACTTCTAAATGGGTTAAATGGGGTGTCAAGAAAACACAAACTATATTTTGTATACACTGTATTATAACTGAAAACTACCAAAATAAAATCAGTTCATTCGACGTGAATTATCTGCTACCTTATGTCACACAACACGCTTCACGACTCGAACAAAATGCTGGCAGTGACGACGGTGTTCGTTTACCATCACGCTTTTCACGCTGCAGTCTCATCGTATAGTCCATTCAGAACTAGGGATTTCATTCTGTCGAAGCTTTCCGTTATTATTTGGCTGTTTTAGTTTTCATTTCGGATTTCATTTGCTGTCGAAATTCGAATTCGAATCAGTATCCAGGTACCCTGGTTCCAGAGTCTCGAAGCCCGCAGCCCGCAGCCCGCAGCCCGCAGCCCGCAGCCCGCAGCCCGCAGCCCGCAGCCCGCAGCCCGCAGCCCGCAGCCCGCAGCCCGCAGCCCGCAGCCCGCAGCCCGCAGCCCGCAGCCCGCGTTTTATCGACAACCGACGATAGCGGAAGTAAAATCATAATTACGCGGAAATACTAATAAAACGTGTTTTATAAATCCTGAATTTCGTCTTTTCTCTGATATTCAAGTCTCAAAATTATACTACATAGCAATTATTCACCTCAGGCTCAGTGATTGTGAATATTCACCGATAATCATGGCACTTCGCCCTCGGCGAAAAAGTGGCACTAATAAAACTGAAACTGAAACAGCCATTTCAGCCAATTTTCAGCCGTTTCAGTTTCAGCTCTTTTTCTCATTCTGGACATTTTGTAGTTTCTGTAAAAACATTCTGGGAAATACAATTACATCAATTATTACAATTTCTACGTAGGTGTTTCTGGAGGACTGGAATCTAACGTACCCAGAATGCTTTTCGACACAGCATAGTTACTTCCTTGTTGTCGGGGTACATATTCTACGGATCACTTCGCAGCTTGTTGATTGCAGCGTTTGATTAGATATTGTGCTCATGTACCACTTGGAATACCATTGATTATCCAGTATGAATCTATTGTTAACAGTGGTTACTCTTTTGGTGGTTGTTGCGACGAAGTTCCATCCATCAAGTAAGCTAATCCATGACAATAGTAGCTATGAAACTAAGTATAAAGCTTAAAATATTAACTAAATAGAAAGTAACTTCTTACGTACTTTATTCTCATTATACCATTAGAGCAGATTTCGTATGACTGTGAAAAACCACGGCACGAATTCATTCGAAATCCTAAATCATCACGGTCACGGCACGGCATGTCCGTGCCGTACGTTTTTCACAGTCATACGAAATCTGCTCTATTTCTATACCTTGTGGTGAAGAGGTTATTCACTCCTTCAGCTTGATCAGTACATGTAACCAATCAGAAGCTTGATATTAAGGGATTTGAACGATAACGATCGGGATCGGCTATTGATCGAGTTAGAGGTCATAGTGATCGAATAATGGTTTGTTTTCTATTCTAGTTTGCTTCAAGTTCACCAGCAGTCCTTCAGATCCTCTTGTTGTTGTGTTGGGCAGAAACAGCACCGATGTCACTTTGCGATGGCAGTTTACCTTTGCTAATGACGATAAATTCACCAATGTGAAAGTTTACAGATTCAAGAAAGGAATAACAGACTCGAATCAATTTACACAATTGGTAGTTTATGATTCGTATGGTGACATGAATCTTATCAATTCCAGTTTGTACTACGCCGTGAATGTCAGCGCCAGCAGAGGTCAATCGTCTGGATACCTTTTCTTCATTATCAAGGATATACTGAGACAACCAAACGATAAAGACGGAAGTCTATTTAACCCACAATCACAAGCGTATGTATACAGACTAGATGCGGCATTGACAAACCTCGGATCTCTGCAGACTAGCCAAACAGAATGCCTTGCCTATTGTAAGTACCATCAATGTCTATTTTAATATTCACAAGTTGAATCCATCATTGCTATTACCAACCGTCAGCCATTTACTGCAACACACTCTACACAGCAAATTGCTTGAAGCTAATGTCAGCATGATTTAATTTAATCCCCCTGATCAGAACAAATAGACAACTACATACATCTCTAAGCTTACATAGTATGTATGTATTCATACTGTAGTCATTCTCGAAAATATTAATTGAATAAGCTTATATCATCTTATAGAGGGCAGTGTTTGGTATTATAGTTTAAGCCTGATTAAGCCTGAGACAAATAAATCGGTTTAAAGGATGGTGGGTGCCTACTAATTGAGAATCAATTTTATTTCAAAATAAATATGTAAATTGTTTTAAACCCCCAAAGGGTTGTTAAAATCTGGTTAGAAAAGTAGGGGTTACCAAGCATCTACGTCAGATAATTTGAGGTAAATATTAGTAAAAAATAATAATAAATGTTGTTGAATCGAACGTACTGTGACGTAATACGCTCAACATGGAAATGCAGAAATGAATATCACGTTTCAATTTTTTTTAATGACATAAACTCAAAAACCTAATTTCATATTCAAGGTATAAGGTAGCCTGACCTTCACATGGCTCATGTGTCATACGCTTCCCGTCTGATTGCCCTTGTAGGAAGTCATGTTCTGCTATTGTTTGAATTTCGACCAATCAGAGCGAACATTTTAGTTTCCTCAAAGTCAGGTATGCAAAGAATTCGCACCTAATTAATAATAATAATTGACACGATTAACACGCTAGGTTTTTATGAGCCCGATTTCGCCTAGCCAAGAGCTTTTCCACAGTCGACAATACCAACTCAGAATGGGTATAAACAGCAAAAATACAATTGAAAAACATCCTTAGATTTTATGGAACTAATTCAGAAAATAGTGCAGAAAATAGTTAGAACGGAACTAAATATAGGCATTGCAGCGTGACTTAACAAACGGCCACTCGTTGCGTGACTGTAGTCGCAAGAACATGCATGCGTAATCGTAATTTCGACCATGGAGCTATTGTAAATATAGCCAAGAACTAAAGCTTAATAGTTGATCTTTAATCTGGACTTCATTGAAGTTCAGTAACTGTAAAACTCTATTCAGACTATTGATAACTTACTTGATTACATCCACGATTCTATAAATCGCGTGTTTGCATATAAGAAACACAAGGTAATATTAACCTTGGCTGCTGATGTCCCTACGCCTACTGATATAAATACTGCTCTACAAGAGCAGAGAGAAATCATTGGAGGAATTTACGCTTCGTGTAGTGGCGACTGTTGTTGCATTTTCTTGTCGTACACCCGGTACATAAACGGTACATAAACGATTTGTTTTCAGTCAGCTTCTATAAGTTTTTCAGATTAGGAGTCTGGTATTCATCAGCATCTGAGTAATACTTAGCCTGCGGATATATACAGCCGCTTTTTTACGCTCGCACGCCAAAAAGCGACTGTATTCGCAGGCTAAGTAATACTTTACAGTACAAGATAGTCATGTCTTCAGTCATAGTGTCGTGATTTGTATCAGTGGTTTGATTATAGTTTGCTTTGAATTATAATTGCCTTCGAGTTCGCAGGACAGCTCGGTCCAAAATCGCTCACTGACATATTTTAGAGTAGGCGTTTGTAAGCAAGTAAGCGTTTGGAGAATGAAGGTAATGAAGAACTTCGAACCAAATATTTTCGATCCCCAAAGTCAAAGAGAACGAACGATTAGCCTGCGTAGCTTGGCGGTCTGGAAGGGGATTGGGGAGGAGAAGGGGAGGGGAGAGTGTGACAGTTGCCATGGTTTCAACTTTCGACCAATCGAATGACATGCTGCTCCTACGGCCGGGATAGACTGGAACTTCTAACCCGAAAAAAGCCCATTTTAAGACTTGGCGTTAGCCACAGGCAGTCCACGCCAAGTAAATAGGTTGTACGTTCAGATACTGATATTCTTGTGGAGCCGAAGGAGCTCGGGGTCGGATTCTTGAAAGGAAAGACGAATGCATTCGAGTGTTAGACAAGGTCAACTCAACGGGTCAACAAATCGAAGCGTGTATTACAAATGTAACTATGCTAGCTTTCACTGGAAGTGTTTCTAACGTCTTTGTCATATCAGTATCAAGACAGCGAGTAAGATGGCAAAATTATACCTTTTTACTCGAGCACTTTCGGAGGAAGCCCGAGTTATAAAATGCGCTCTTTTGTTTTTATTTTTCATAGTACACAGAATGCGAAGTATTTGATCGGATCGGTACACCAAATGCGAAGTATTTGATCGTATCGAGTTTCGAGATTACTCAGCAAATAAGGGAGCGAGCTACACTCTGTCCCAAAACTCGCTAAAAACCGCTCTAATCGCTAAGCAAACGACACACAGGACTCAAGTAGATTTTAATCTTAGTTTTGAAAGCAGTTTTAGATCCTCAAGCTATTAGAAGGTCAGGATTCTAGTTCATCGTTCGACAACTAGAAGTGGTAGAAGGACTAGAAGCTCGTGCTGGATCGAGAGAGAAGAAGTCATCTTGTGTAGTGAGAGAAATGACGCAAGCCATCCAAACGCATACGCCTAAGTACTACATACCAGATAAGCATATTCTAAATCTTCCACGAGCGTTTTCGAAAGGGCTGTTCCACGACGTCGTTCCACGAACTCGAACTCATCAAAAAATGAACTCAAAAGCAAATCAAATGAACTCAAAAACTATCATGACCTCGCTATGCCATGTTTGTTGCTAATTGTAATAAATCGTGTACAGTTATCACCTTGAGTATTTAAACTCACGACCAGCGATGTAACTACATCTATTGACAGAAAGCTATATGCCGACAGAAGTCATGCAAACAGTCGAGTCAGTCGAGTTGTTTTCAGTAACTCGTAAAACACACCGACACATAGCCGTCTCCGTCGTCACGCAACTGTCATTGTCATAATGCCCGATCGAGTATATACTAGCTAATTGCATTATCGTTGTCGGGTTGAAAATCATGAAAGCTAGCTATGACCAAAAGGAATTCTGGGAAATTAAAACTCTCAAATAACACCTTCAAATCATCGACCTTTTTATCCAGACTTGTAGGATCTTAATTAAATAGCTCATATATTTTCAAAACTACGAGAACATTGAATATATCTGTATGTAATGTGGTTCATGAACTGATTTCCCATCCATCCTTGCGGTCTCAGCTTCTATGATTTATGATTTTCAACCCGACAACGGATTATGCAATTAACATCAAGACGTGCCAAGTACGTACTGATTCGAGATCTTTATCTATGCTCACCGACACACAGTCTCCCTCGTCACGCAACTGTCATTGTCATGACGTCATAAATGAAACCCGATGTCGGGGTTCAGATTACTGTTGGGGGTTCGGATAGTCTAAATGTCATCAGAAACAAATACAGAAAATAACAGAGCTTCGGAGAGCTTATAAGCGATACGGAAAATACAAATATTACCATAAATACTGACTCTAAATGACCTGTTGCCCGTGATCTATGCTCACCGACACATAATCTCCCTCGTCACGTAACTGTCATTGTCATAATGCCCGAGTGTACGCTCATTGAGCGTCTTGTTTGGAGTAGAATTAAACAACACAAACGATACTAAAAACATAAACCATATGTGTAGAGGAAACCCCCTTAGTGTTCATCTTGAAATCACGGTTCATTTCTTACGAGTGATTTCATTGGCTCCTGAAGAAACAGAGGATCGTGACGTCAAGAACACGACTTCCTACAAGAGCAATCAGAAGGGGATTGTGGAGGAAGCGAGAGCGTATGACACATGAGCCGTCTGAAAAATCAGGCTAGGTATAAGGAGCATTAAAAAAAAAGTATGGTATTCAGGCGTTTTGAAGAGTTATTATCTTCAATAGTTATATACACCTGTTTTCAAAAACGTTGCCATTTAAAAAATACAAAATAGCCGAAATAGTAGAAAGGAATTAATAAGAGAAACAAAAGAAATTCAATCATGCAGAACTCAGGCTCATTGTTTCTCTAATTAATTCCTTTCTACTATTTCGGCTATTTCGTATTTTGTAAATGGCAACGTTTTTGAAAACAGGTGTATCTAGCAATTCGAAAGTTGCGATAGACAAATTTCCCCCAACCCTCCCCTAGTATGTCACTATTGTCATCGTTGATATTGTGGTTCGCAAAGCGTGCTTTTTCAAGTTTTTGCAAACTTTTTGTGGCTACTCTCCTTCGTAAGAAGAGTAGCCACTATGTCATCGAGTGTGTAAGTAAGTAAGATATGTAAGTGTGCAATTCGGGTAGTGTTCGGAACTAGTCATGTGATCGAAAATCAGCGACGATGTCGCCACGATGTACCCGATGGTTTTCCGACTAGTCATCCATCTTTTCTCTTCACGCGTTGGTTTGGAGGTAAGTTTTCACTCTACTCTACTATTATATTCTATGCTATTTTGCACCAGAAACCAGACACATCTCTCGTGCAAAGTGTCAACTGTTTGTTCATAACGATTGTTTCAGGTTTTTCATGGCGGTATGTTGTGATTTCCCAGACGAATATCGATCTCAAAGTCAAAGTATTCGGCTCTCGGACGCGAGTAAAACTCGCTATTAAAGCCATTCTAATCACTAAATACTAAATGACACAAGGGACTCAAGTAGATATTGATGCTTTAATATTTTGAAAGCAGTTTTAGAAATTCAAGATATCTAAAGGACAGGATTCATGGCTATAGTATAGAGTACATTTGTATACAGGTTTTGATTTTATTAAAGACACAGGAAGCCCAATACACAAACAGAGAGTGGTGATCACCTAAAAATAGTTTATGAAAAAACACTTGACACTTTTAATTTCCACGAGAGATGTGTCTGGTTTCTGGTGCAAAATAGCATAAAATCATAGTATATTAGAGTGTAAACTTCAACACCACTTTATCAAAAGTTGAGTTCAACGGTCTTTATATATTACAGAACATAAAAGTTATTGTTCAATTATTTGTACGTTGTCGCAATTGTTTTCAATTAAAGTTGTATTAAGATACATTTCTGATTCAAATTAGCATTATGTAGAACCAAAGATCAAGTTCAGATAGATAAGATAGATAAAGTATTTAAATTATTATTATTATGATTATAGTTCAATCATACTGTCTAGTTCAACCGAGGAATCCCCAAGAAGGGATATGACATTGACTAACATTTTCCCTTGACGACTCAATGACAGTTTAAAAGATGTTTATCTTCACTTCACGTCAGTCATTAGTCGATAATACGAAAGGAAAACATGAAATCATTCGTTAAAATGATCCCGAACAATGTGCAAGTGTTTGCCTTCAAAATGTTGTGGAAAAAGAACTTTCCTTTTTCGACATTTCATAATCATATTCATTGCACCTTTGTGAACTGCTCCGCCGGTAAGTAATGAACAAAACTTAAATATATTTATTATCTTTTCAGTTTTGTCTTGTGTGTGTTGTTTATATTTTCTTATATCGACTCATGTCATCTCAACGTTTTGCAAGTCATCAAACTTTGAAGACATTCATGGCTTTCCTTGACTTATAGTTTTGATTATCATTATATTATGACATGTTCTGCATATCAAGTATAGATTAATTTTCGATATGTAGTGCCGAAAATGGCAAAAGTATACAAAAGTAAGTCGCTTAAATTAGGATGCCTTGAACTATCCGATTGATCCCGGGCCGCAACATTGTCAATATTGTGCTCTGAAACTTAGCAATACTTTTTGCGGATTATATACTTATTGTTTGATTATTGACATGTGTTCACTCTTTCTTCGGTGAACATATCAAACTTATGTCCTGCATCATTGAACATTTGCTCCTGTTGGGATCCAGTATCACGCGGACAACGTTTTTTGTTAATGCTTTGTTTACTAATGCACGTGAGGCCCGATTGATCCAGCAATTTGTTCACTATGACCGCTAAATAAAGCAGATTCGTATGTGACTGGTTTATCATTTCTGAATTCATATTTTTCCTTTGACAATGTGTAAATCAGGTAGCTAAAATATAAGAGAGGATGGAAAAGCTGCATATGTTTCCTCAACGGGAAAATATATCACAAATTCGAACTAACTTATTGATCTCGTGCGTGTAAATATTGGAAATTGCCTTCAAAAAACGTCCTTTCCGAGCCATAATTGATTTGCGAATTAATTCGCCGGCCTATGTAGCTTCTACATACAGACCGAGATACAGAGCACCAATATGATGTTCACAATTACCAAACAAAGAGTTTAGATTTCATTTTGCCACCGCTTAATTAAGTTTAATATACATGTATTTTATATCAAAATGCGCGTACAATTACAGAGCATTAGAATCCGGCGGTAGGTTTTTGATTGACACAATTCCCAAAGAATTCAGAGGGATTTTGTGTGCAGCGTATGTCACGCTCTCCTATATCTCTTCAGAGATTTCAGTTCGATTGACTTTGAAGAAACGGAATGCCACCTTCAAACCTCTTTATTTGTGCTTGAATTGCCAGCTTATTCATTCCTTACATATTCGTCTTTGATATTCCGTTGGTAGGTTTTTTATTTGTATTTTAACAATGCAGTAAAAAGCAAAAATGTATCAAAATCATGCTGTTTTTCGCCTAAACAAGACTCGCCTCATCTGCATATGTGAAACAATGACCTTTTGTATAACATAAGTTTGATATGTTGACTCGATTTCACTGCACTTTTTGAAGTTTTCCAGAAAACACAAAATGGGCTTCCTGTGCTATTTTACGTCACAATGTGCGCAGAACGATGTGCGTGCAGACATTACTAGGCACCGTCCTTAATAATTATAAAATATAATGACAATATTTAATCTGAGTGGAATGCAATATACATGTAGGCCATAATCATATTCTATATATTAAATAAATAGTGTATGATTACAAAATTAGCAGGGGTTTATTATTGGCAAATAGTTTTATTGTAAATTCTCTATTTTACAAGTACTAACTACTTAATAAATTATGAACTAGTGCGATGTCAGTATATATAGGTTATTTACCGGTCGAGAGGTCTGGATAGGGAAAAACTGTTCCCGAGGCCTTGAGTATATGGAACGAGGCCGTAGGCAGAAGTCCGTTTTCAAGGCCGAGGACTCAGTTTTTCCCTATCCGGACCGACCAAGGCTGGTAAATAACTTATTATTATTTTTCCTTTGTGTTTTTTTTTTCGCCAACTGCCAGCCATGACTACTCATAAAACAAAACTGAACAAAAAAAAGCACACAACACACAACAAAACAAAAGAGAAAGAAAGCATTTTTTCTTCTTCTTCAAATTGTGTTATTGAAGGGCAGTCCGGTATGCTAGGATACCGGATCGCGGTCAGATATTTATTCCGCCCGCTTCAACAACCCATCATGATTAGAGCGCAATTTCTTAGGATACCGGACTGGAAAAAAAGGAAAGGAAAATGTCATACCAAGGTCTTGACAAAAGAAACTGAGGCGTGATATTTTCCTTTATTTTTTCCATATCCTAAGAAATCGCGCGCTCTGATTGGATGTTGAAGCGGTCATAATTTTCTATATCTTGGAATATAATTTTCTATTGCCTCAGTCAGTCTGGAAAGGGAGGCCTACAGCCTCGGTCCATATATGCTCAAGACCAGTTGCATGGCAACAGTTTTTCCCTATCCAGACCTCAAAATTTTAAATAAACACCCCCCCCCCCCCTCGATTAAGCGCCCCCTTCCCCTAATAAATATGTTATTATTACAGAATACGGCATGCAACTTCCATTTTATTACAGTTACAACATGTTCTTCCTATATTAGGGCATCTGACAGGTTGCTGGAAGACAAGTAAAATTTTGCGGGAATTTGGACGTAAATTGTGCGGGAAAAACATCGATTGTGCGGGAAACTATGCGGGATTGCTCAATATTTTAAGCGATTGCACAATATCTTAAGCAATTCTAAGAGGCTAAAAAAATTGTTATTAAAGCTAATTCGTTTTCACGTTCGAGCAGAGTGTAAACAAAGCTCTCGAGTCTGTGAAATATTAATTCACGCTTATCGTTTCGGTACACATTTCTCCCAGAAAATTGACCCTAAAATGTCCAGATCGCTTTAATTTTAAGGAACAGATATCAGAGAATGTATTCTTTAATTTTGATTGATTTCTTTCAAACTCGCAAAATCGACCCAAAAACAAACCTCAAATTTACACTCCGCTCGAGAGCGAAACGATCATTTAGATTTCAAGTTATTAGCGTTCATATTACATCAACTCGAAAAATATCTAACATCAAACTTTGAATGCTTGTCATTTTTTTAGGAATCAAATATCGAAAATCCCGGAGGTTTCTTGGTGTTGCAGAACACCAGATGACGTTAGACAATGAACACAAAGGACGAGAATAATTAATTTGAACCAAAACAATACCTGCATACAAAGAAACCTAATCAAAAATACAATGCAGACTGCAACACCAAGAAACACCCAAAATCCCCGACACGCTTTTGGAAAACACTGAATACCTGGTGATAGAGATTCAGCATTCAGATTCATATTTGACCGTAACACGAGCGCTGGTAATTCGATTTTATGAAAGCCTCCATTTTTCGGAATCAGGCATTCTTTCTTAATGGGAATAAAACTTTTACCATTTTTTATTATTTCGTGGTTTTCTACAGTTCGTTTAAAAGCTTTACTATGATATGTAGTTTTCTATAGTTTAGCATTTTGTGTTGCGTACATAATTTCTGAAGCGCATGACACCCGCGAACGTATACCATATCCTTAAGCTGCTCATCGATCCCAGTCTAAGTGTTATTTATAAAACGAGAGGCCATGTTGTATCGGTTGATCAGCATCTATATATTACCCAATACAACACAGCCTCGAGTTTTATAGATGACTTCTGAAACCCAACAATCATTTAACTGATATTAATAATTTCCGATTGAAATGTTAAAGCAAATCACAAATTTGTAGGTAAGATGTGTGACGTTCCGATCATGCGCACTGAACACCACAACTCGTCCCACATTTGAAAGAGGTATTATATGTATTAATAAAACCGCCGGAATCAGTAAAGTTCGGCAAAGAGAGCGTTTCGAACTGGAAGCTATGGAAGCAACTATGGCAGCATTATTGTGTTGTTTCTAACCTCGATGCCCACCCGCCACCATTCACAAAGTAATATCGACCATGGGAATTGAAGCTCTCCAGAAGTATAATGGAATTGATCCGGCCGACACAATCACAGCCAATGACATCATAAGCAAACTGGACAAACACATTCTTGGCGAGCCCAACAAAACCTTTGAACGTTTAACACCAGAGTTCAAGGACAAGATGAAACCATCGATGATTACGTGTCTACACTAAAGACCCTTATCAAGACCTGTAACGACTGTGATTGTCTCAAAGCCTGCTGAGAGACGTTCTTGCTGTAAATAGTGAAATCAGAACGCGTCTCTTCCAGGAACAGAAACTTACCCTGCATAAATGCCTTGACCACACAACTCAACGCCATTGCTGGGAAAGAACCGCATGTAAACAAAGTAGAGATAATCTAAACGCAGAGAAACACAAAGAAAACCATGTACGTACCTCTCTAGTAAAATGCAAATTATGTGCCCAGTCACACGCTCAAGAAGGAACTTTGTCCAGCATGGGGCAAGGAATGCAATAAATGGAAAAAGCCACTTCAGTAAATGTTATCCTCCTGATGTAAAAAGGAAAGTCCATGGAGTCAACTCCTCTAAAGGGGAATACTCTGACTCGTACTCAGATGCCGAAATCATTACTTTTTTTCGACTGGTCAGTCAATCAACTCAGTCTGACAGGTCCAACATGTGCCGTGAAATGTCATTCAATGATGGAAAACGTGCAAAATTTCAGATCGATTGCGGGGCAACTGTCAACGTGATTCCAGCCAAGTACGCGAATAAAGAACTCAAGGAACCCGAAACCCAACTCTACATGTCAATATCAATATCATGTGCAACAAGACTCAAGTCAAGTCACTTGGGAAAAGAAACCTCATCCTGAAGAACGTCATGACTGAGTACAGTGTGGAATTTGAAGTAGTAAACAAAGATCTTACTCCATTCCTGAGCTGCAAGGCAGCCAAACAGATGCAATTTATCACCGTAAACTATGACAACTTCAAGCAACTTCATTCAACAGTCTCAGAGACTAACAACATGCTACAACAATACCGCTCTATCTTTGACGACAATAGTCTCCCAGGTGAGGTAAGCATTGTTGTTGATGAGAACACCAAACCTGTTCAGTGCCCCCTCGAAAGGTTCCCATATCTGTCAAACGAAAGCTCAAAGAGGAAATGTCCAACCTAATTGACCTACAGGTTATTACACCTGTTACAGAACCGACAGATTGGTGCTCTCAGATGTCTATCCAAACAGAGATGAATGGGAAGCTGAGGATCTGCATTGATTCCAGACCTCTAACATGAAGTACTACAACGTGAGAGATACCCACTACTCACCATGGATTTATGTTACAGCAGGTCCACATCAGCCTCGCGGTTGCGTTTTTCCCTAACCTGCTCTTCAAATAAAGATTGATTGATTGATTGATTGACTCCCAGAGCTGGCACATGCCAAACTCTTCAGCAAAGTTGACCTCTCATGGCTACTGGCACTGCGTCCTCGACCAGAAAAGTAGTTACTTGACCACCTTCATCACCCAGTATGGGAGGTACCGAGCTCTGAACTCTTCCAGCTCAACGAATCACTAGAGGGACTGAATCGAATTATCTGTATAGCAGATGACATACTTGTGTTTGGAGAGTCAGATGAAAGTCATGATGGAAACCTAAATAACCTCTTAGAAAGATGCCAGCAGAAGAGCATCAAGCATAATAAAGAGAGAAGTGTGTTCAAGACTACCAAGGTGGAAATAAATTATTGGTCATATAGTTACCAACCAATGTCTTAAGCCTGACCCTAAGAAGGTAGAAGCCATTCTGCAAATGGAAAATCCAACCGACGTCGAGGTAGTTCAACGACTACAAGGCGCCGCCACCTACCTTGCAAAGTTCCTTCCAAAGCTCTCTGCAGTGATGGAACCCCTGCTAACTCATCAAGGTGAAAAGTGGGAGTGAACAGAAGAACAAGACAAAGTCATGTCTGAAGTCAAACATCTTGTCACAACTGCACCTGCCTCTCCACAAGCGTCTCCAAAGCGCATCCAAGGCATGCTACTGAAACTCCTCCAATATGACTTGGAAGTCGTCTACAAGAAAGGCAAATAAATGTATCTTGCCGACATGCTATCGCATGCATACCTACCACTCGACCTGAACCACAAAGACCACTTCACTCAAGTCAATGCAGTCAGCCACCTTAGGATTAGTGAACAAAGATTGAAAGAGCTACAACAAGCTACTAAGAATGATGAAACTCTCACACTTCAGTCAAGTCTGTTATCCTGCACGGATGGCCCGAAACCAAGAAAAGTCTACCTACTCCTTACTTCTATTAGAGAGATGAGTTCATTATGCATGATGGATTCTTGTTCAGAGGTGAACGAGTCATAGTCCCAGATAGTCTGAGGAAACCCTTGAAGCAGCAGCTGCACAATTCGCACCTAAGTGGCGAAAGCGTGCTGAGGAGAACTTGTGAATGTGTATTTTGGCCTGGTATGTCCTCCGATGTCAATCAGCTAACCGACTTTTATGAGGCTTGCCAATGCTTCAACAAAGCACAGCAAGAGGAACCACTCGAGCTCATGCAGATTGATGCTAAATACCCATGGGAAAAGGTGGGAGGTGACTTGTTCACGCTAGATAATAAAGATTATCTTTTCACCATCAACTACTGTAGTGGAATGTGGGAGGTTGACCATCTCCACTACACATCATCCAGACATGAGTGCAGTTATATAGAGACTCAGCAACACTTCGCAAGGTTTGGAATACCATCGACCATCATCAGTTACAACCGACCACAGTTAGCTTTGCAGGAATTTTGCAACTTCTCTTCGAATTGGGACTTCGAACACTGTACTTCCTCTATTCGCCATCCCAACGCTAATGGACCATGCTCAGCAAAACTTATCCAACACTTATCCATACATTGCCTTGCTGGAAATCAGAAACACCCCAACCCAGGGAACAGGTAGCAGCCCAGCTCAACGTCTACTCAACAGACACACAAGGATCCTTATGCGACGAAGAACAATCTGGCTCCCAGAGGAGCAAAGTACCTGATTAATTCCCTCAAGATTAAACACAACAAAAAACAGCTGATCAACCAGTACAACAGAGTTGCACGAGAACTACCAAGACTAGAAGAAGACGACACCGTGCGACTCAAGCCTTTCAAACTTGGACAGAAGGAGTGGGAAAAGGGAATTGTCACAAAGAGGCTAGACGAAATATCGTATGAAGTACAAACCTCTTCAAGAACACTAACAATAAATAGAATCCACCTGCATAGCGTAAAATGAAAGGTCACTTCCGGTGTATTTCCTAATTTGCATATTATCTTGTCGTCAAATTTCAAGTTTCAAGCTCATTAACTCCGACATTTTACAGTAAACACGCGTGCAGCCGTACTTTCATAAATTTATAGCAAGATAACAGCACGTATCGAAGAAAACTTAACATCGGAAAATAAAATTATTACGACAATAAAACAACTTAATTTAATCCGTACCTCTGAAATGTTTGTCTATCTAGCGATTTTCTTTGAGTGAATACGGCCCAGAATGGCCGTGTCTTGTATGGAAATCAAATCAGGCCGTCGCGAAGAAAACCAGCTTCTTGTGCTTTACGAACGTCCACAATAAAATACTTATTTTAATACATCGGAAATCTGATGTACTTCTACAGCCATTTCAGAGACTTGTATTCGTTTGCCAATAAAATAAGCGTATCATGCGATTTTTCAAGCTTTTTTGTGGTCGCTGTATACGGACAGAACGCCAAATTGCCCAAGTTCGCGAACGTTTTTCTCTTGCCAGAAGGCTTTCTTCGTCTGCCATATTGGATAATGTAGTAGCCAGGCCTCTGTTCCACAGGGAAACCAAGTTTTCTGGACACAGACTCCCTTAGATAATCGATTACATTTCACTGAAAAAGGCTGAGAATCAAGAGGATTGGCCGAATGGGGACTGGGTCCTAATTTAAAAAATTATCGCGGGATCTTGCGATTTCTGCCTCGGAAATACATAAACACGGTGTTTTGGATGGGAAAATACAGGATTGTTTTTCATAATGTTTTTAAATTATTGAAATGTTTTATTTTTGTCATTCAACCAAACGTGGTCATGACCTGATTTCTTGGGCAATTTTACGCTATGTGAAGAAGACTGCTGAGACCCCATCAACACCTCCAAGTCACCCTACAGCAGGACCCTTAACCTCAGCGCTACCGAGTCCAATCTCGATCCCATGAGCCCATGACTACCAGCACGAATGTCGCTGAGTCACTCCTGTGCTACCTGGTCCACCTGCGCACCTCCAAGACTACGTTACAACCAAGAGTTTTGTAATTCGTAAGTAGGAAGCCGTAAGGATATTATTAACTTGCTGTCGGTGCTATACAAGGGTCAATGATACGAGTAAATGAGACCTTTGCAGGCAATCAGTGTCTTTATCACTGATAAAGAACCGATTAATAAAACATCAGATAATGTTTTATTCATCAGTTCTGTATCCGTGTAACAGACACTGATGTTTTTTTAACCCTTTGACTCCCACGGCGCCCGAAACCGCCCGTAAAAATCGATACTGCTTTGAAAAATTCTAACTTTCTGAATTTTCGTAACATCGATCTCATGACCAGTTATTAGTGACAACTTGGTATCTCTTCAAATTTTAGCTTCAAGTAAACTCTCTTCTAACTTTCTGAATTTTCGTAACATCGATCTCATGACCAGTTATTAGTGACAACTTGGTATCTCTTCAAATTTTAGCTTCAAGTAAACTGACTTACAAGTCCGATTTCTGGAAATTAGTTCAAATTTTTTTTCATAGAAATCAAAAATGCGCGTTTTTGACGCAATTTCACATCTCGAAAATGAACGACATTTGACTTGGATTTTCTTCCAAAATACATCATTGCGAAACAAAACGCCACTTTCTCGGCAAACTTTCATCTCTCTTCTTGATATAGTCGTGAATTTTTCCCTCTCTGTTGCTTAACTCGCCAAACAATAGCCATTTCCTTGGGACCACTTTGGCAAACACGTGTTTTCCTTCTGCACGCCCGAAAAGGATGCCGGGAACATACGGGAATTTTCGACAGCAAGCATCCCGCCATTTCCTTTTTTTAGACTTTTATAGATTGTCGAGCCACTTGGTCCTACAGGCAAAATATTGCACCGGTTGCATTCTTTACAAGTCCAAAGTCGCCAAAAATGCCTTTGTAGGCCCTGGAATCCACCACAGAAAGACCAGAGAGACGATTTCACTTTGAGTCCGCCATTTTGGAAAATCTCAACGAACTGTGTGAATTCGTGAATTCGTGAATTCGTGAATTCGTAACTTACTCCTGATTTCTTCCAGGAGAATGGTCTCTACCATGCCAGTCAAGATTAATGATTTTGTTCTGGAGGCTTCTGTGGCGAATAATGGCTTAACCTGAGTTTCAGGCCCAAAGGGGGATAGGAGGGGGAGAGGGGGACTGGGGCGGGCGTAAGGGGAAAAGGTGGGCCTGACACCAATCCTACACAGAAGTTGTGTTGTTCGCCCGTATTTTGTGGGCACAAAAGCACCCAAAACCGCTAAGGTAGATCTACTTCTACAGTTTCCATCCAATCAAAATGAAACTTGGCAACGTTACAGTACATGGCAAGACTACTAATTTATACTTTTTTGTTTTTTGATTTTTATGATTTTTGGCGCGAAAATGACGTCATGAACAGGGCAGCAAATTTTACAATTCGTAAATGCTCCGATCTGATCATAGCAATCGAAAGGGCATGTAAAATGAGAGCTATAACTGAAATAATATCTGATATATCATTATTAAATCCAGAGATATATGGATTTTTGAAATCTGAAATGTCCGCCATTTTGTGCTATTTTAAGCACAGGCAGCCCAACCATTGCTTTTGAGGCTACTAATCAAATAAAATGATATTTGCGTCTTTTTTTTGATGGGCTTCCTGTGGTAGAGCGCGCTCGCGCGCATTACGTATTGGGCTTCCTGTGTTGAATGCGCGCATTACGTATTGGGCTTCCTGTGTTGAATAAGGTATAATGTTGGGCTCCCTGTGTGCATCCCGCGCGTCCCGCAGTATACAGTCGATTCAGAAAACGTTGTCGGTGACCGTCCTCGCGACTACGCGACTAGACCGAACGGGAGTATGGGTAGAAATCACTGAATCAATAAATTATTCGTTCTGGAAATTAAATTAAATGTCTCATCATAAAAGGCGAGTAATCGAATGAATGTATGCCTTCGTGTTTTACGAAAGGAGAATAAGAGTCGTTATGACTCATTTTCCGTCAAGGACGTGCCGTGCTTTGAGAACGTTTAGTTGTTGAAATACCATATTTTTAAACGCTGCCCTGAAGAACTGTCGCCAGCTACAAACAGTCGCTTCCCAATGGGTTACTTTGGGGAGACGAACAAGAGGTTTTCTATCTCTACTGTGGAATCCAAACCACTCGCCAGCGTAGGTCTTCACTCATTGTTCACTGTAAGCTCGAGGCATGGCTAATCAGATATGTAGTTACCCGCTTCTCGCTTCGGTAATTTCTTATTATTACCGTAGTATTTCTACCCATACTCCCGTTCGGTCTAGTCGCGTAGTCGCGAGGCCGGTCACCGACTGTATGTGTATATTTACACAAGGTATGAAACTAGGTCACGTGACAAATACGGTTTTGACCCTAGTTTTGTCAATGTGATGTGAAAATTCAATTTTTCTTCGAATAACTAAACGTTTAAACCGTATTCTCGAAACACTTTGTAAATATCAGTCGTCTAACTTCAACGTACGCTGAGAAACTAATTTTTGAAATTTTGAGCGTCGTGGCCCGATGTGCGCCGCATTTTGTTGGTGCACTTTTCCGTGAGGCAGTCGGATTTTACCTTAGAGAGAACATCGGCAAGCGCTCGGCAAATCTGAATTGTGCTCTTTTTTGCAAGTTTTAATATTGATATTTTCACTAAACATAAGTCAAAACATCTACAATATACTTTATTTGTTTTCTGTTTTGACTTTTATATAGTATTTGTATTGTGTTTTGATTTTTATCGATTAAAATGCTTTAAAATTGAGGCATTGTGTTTTATAAATGCAGAATAGTCTCCATATTTAGTACTACATAAGACATTTTTGCTATCAGTGCTTATACACAAAATGACAAACAAACGTATTTATTTCAACAATCAGTTAAAATACGTTTACTAGCTTTTTACACACTGTTTTGCTGTTCTTTCTGTACAATTCATTCACTATATTGATCAGTATTACTATGGATATTGTTTTGTATATAAAAATACAAAATTAATAAATTTTATGCCTGTCACCACAATCGACGAAGTTGTGAATGAACTGAACAAACATCGTAGTGCGATATTAAAAGCTTACTTACGTTCTTCTCTGAACCATATTTAAAATTACTCTGTGTTTCTCTCAGATGATAGTATTTGCTAAATGAGTTGTACTATGTCAATGACAATAAAGAACAACTGTTAATATTTTAGTTCACGGTTGCTTCATGAGTCCATCGCCATTCATCATGACTCCTTCGATGTCAATGAATTTGAGTTCGTCTATATTTTTGCCTTCAGATGGTTTGTGCTGTGTTGGCGTTCCGGCTTGTGTTTTAAGAAGTAAGCTTACTGTAAGAAAGTACAAAATAACATAGATGAGAGAGTCATAATCTTTAAACAGATAAAGTACTAGGTTCTTTGTTGAACTTGATTGAAGTGTACAGTGTGTAAGTCTTATTTCAATGACAACTGTACACAAGTGAAATAGCTCGGTCATAAGCTTAATTTATGAAAAATAACTGAAGCAGCCCTTCTGCCATAGTATAGGCAAGTCCTTCCATGTCTTTTATTAGAGAACAGTTAGAGCAAAAACTACTAAAACCTCAAGAAAATAATTCAGAAAATATATTTAGTTCAGCTTAGTTTTCAACAAAACCGCTGTCGTGTGTCGAGCACAACATACAATTCTCCACCATTCAAAATGAAAAAGGACTACTATAAAACCGTCAAATTTCATCTAAAGCTACTTAAAGTTAACATGAATTGTGAACTTCTCAACTTACCATGGATAAGGAAAAGAATCCAAACGCTTACACCGAAAAAATAATGTTTTGCTTCATCAACTTCTCCGCCATTTTTCAAAACTTCAGCGACTTCACCCTGCATGGGTAATCCCACGGGCCTGTAGCGTACGACGACTTCGGCTCTTCGGTTCACGGAAAAGTGCACCAACAAAACGCGGCGCACATCAGGCCATGATACGCCATCAGTTTCACACCTTGTTTCAATATACACATTTGCTGCGGGCGCGTCCCGCAGGATGCACACAGGGATCCCAACATTATACATTTCTATACACAGGGAACCCAATATAATACGCGCGCGCTCTACCACAGGAAGCCCATCAAAAAAAGATGCGCGAATATAAATGTATTAATATTTATTATTAAATAGCCTCAAAAGCAATGGTTGGGCTGCCTGTGTTTTAAGTAACAAAATGGCGGATTTTCAAATTTCAAAAATTCATATATTTGGATTGAATAACGATAACTGAGATATTATTTCAGTTATAGTTCTCATTTTACATGTTCTTTCGATTGCTATGATCAGTTTGGTGCATTTATGAGTTTTAAAATTTGTTGCCCTGTTCATGACGTCATTTCCCGCCAAAAATCATCAAAATCAAAAAACAAAAAAGTACAAATTAGTGGACTTGCCATGTACTGTAACGTTGCCAAGTTTCATTTTGATTGGATGGAAACTGTAGAAGTAGATCTACCTTAGCGGTTTTGGGTGCTTTTGTGCCCACCGTGGAAACGCTGATTGGATGAAGAACAATGAAATGTAATAACCGGAAGTCAACATTGCAAATCTGATCCGTTTTCTGTCATAGCAGCGATCTTGAATTTTCAAATTACCTTGAAATTTTTATATATTTTATTTCTCGCATCGAAGAAGAGTCATAATGCTTCTGAAGTCGATTGTGAGGGAGCTTTAAGCACGGACTTTAGAAGTACTACTTATTTTATATATACCAGGCGATCCACGATCTCATGTTCGCGTCCCCTGATAGCATCACAGGTAGCCCAAGCTCACTGTTTGTGGCTATTTACTAGAGATATATGTGACTAAACGAAACATGGAATAAAATCGTTGAATCTTGTTACCCGTAAGAGTTATGATTTGTCCTCGGTCCAGGCTCTCTCTTCTTTTTAACGGCTTTTGCTGTCCAGAGTTTTGGGATTTTGAGGAGCCGATTTCTGGAATGCGTTGGGGGCTTGTGGCTTTTAAGAAGCGGCCGGTTTTATTCTGTTGGCATGAGAGCGTGGCGAATTTATCCCTTCAAACCTCTGCGAAGGAATATTTGGGCTGGAAGCATTTTTCGACGAGTTATTTGGCATTGACTTGAGCACTCCGATGGCGTCTTGGCGGCGTTCGCTTCCTACCTTTCCTCCTCTTATGAGTGGCAAGGGAAAAGCAGCTAAACCTTAACGAAATTCGCTGTAACTCAGCAGGAGGATAACCAAGTATATAAAGAAGATACCATGTACTAAGTCTTATTGGATTTTAACAAGATTCAACGATTTTATTCCATGTTTCATTTAGTCACATATATCTCTAGTAAATAGCCACAAACAGTGAGCCTGGGCTACCTGTGATAGCATTACGCGACCGTTGGGAAACGAGACTGACATGTACACTATAAAGAATACGGTTCCTTACAGTTTACGGGATCTCAAATATAAGGTTCAAGTGAATGTGGCATTATTCTCTATTTCAAGTATTTTTGTTTCGATCGAAATTGAATCTTTCAAATCCAGTACAGCGTAGGGATACGTGATCAAGCTGTACGTATCTTGTAGTCATCAAGTTTTGACAGTTTTCAAACCGGAAGACATTGTTATTGGCTTATATTGTGGGGGCACTTCACGAAGGTCAGAAGGGGCGGAACAGGTTATGTATAGCATTGGTGTCAGGCTCTCATTTTCCCCTTTCCCCTTCCCTTTCCTTTCCCCTCCTCCTCTCCCTCCCTTTTGAGCCTGAAACTCAGGTTAATAATGGCTATAAAACACTCTATAATGCAAAATTGGCCTCTTCAAGCAGTACAAACTACTAGCCCCAACGAGCTCCCAAGAAGAAAGGCAGCACACGTGATAACCTGAGCCCGTGGGCATTCAGAACTGTCAAGATTTCCATGGAAACCCCTTATATGGAATCGAAATTTTCTATGGCGTGATTAGGTCCAGAAAATCGCTAAAAATCTCAAAATGATCTGGGTGTCAAAGGGTTAATCAGTTCTGTATCCGTGTAACAGATACTGATGTTTTATTCATCAGTGCCTGTATCGGACTTTACAGATCCATGCACCTGACCAAATGGACAGCTCCCATTGGCCTAATGGCTCATGAATTTTCAATGAGTTAGAAAGCCCGATAAAACATTGATTAATAAAACATCAGTGTCTATATAGCATATGGGTATTTTGTCTGCGCATGCGCCAACACAGCATTGACCAGTGACGTCTGAACCATTTTACAGCTCGATAGCTCATTTTAAGGATATTTTGTAGGAGATCTACGCGTTTCTAAAGTTTAAACGTCATGAAAATTTACTCATTTTTAAAGACGATAAACACTTCTTCCCCTGGGTATATCTTTGGCCGCTGTTATTTCTTTTGATGGCGAGATATTTTACATTGAAATGCGACTGTGGTGTTTGGAGTTGGATGTTCAGCGTTAATTATTTCTACAATCAAGTATTCTACAGCACTGGATTAACGCTTGGTAATTGTGATGAAAGTAAACTTTTAGAATTTTAATGGAATGGTCTTTCAGGTGGACGCGATTTCGAGCTACATGTATGGCCCGGTGAATATGTAGAAGTGTTCAATTTAGGTCGAACTTTAACGAGATATTCCTTGAAATTTTTACCGACCCCCAAGTTGGAGATAATTACCACAGCATTCATTCCTTTATATAATTTCAGTTTTTATAGAGAATGGGGCTTCAAAAAATGGATAGCTGTCAGATTCAATAGATTCTTCTCACCCTATACTCGGTGTAATGGCGGAATTGATGTTTTGTGTTACTTCTCGAAGCCATGGTTCTATCATATCTTCGTCTATTTCCTTATTCTAAGTCTTTGAAAGTATAAATGAGAGAACAGACTTTGCAGAAAAATTAGTTGTTAAGAAAATTAAAACTTGTTTCCACTGTTTTGCATTGCAATAGTTTTGCTTACCATTTACGGGACTCGCGACGAGCAGAAATGTGGACTCCAAGCATTCAAGTCAAATTATCTTTCGATTTCTACCGACCCCCAAGCTGCTTAATGTTACGGAGGCGAAGATTATTCCATTCATCACAATAAATGACTTTCAAAAAATGTATAGCTCCTGCTATGAATGTTCAAAGTGCATGTATACGGCGAAGACGGCAGCCATTGTCAGTTTAGCTTGTCATGTTTGGACCTCCCTCACCTTGCAATATGCAACTCATAATACATCGTAAATACTGGTTATGACAACTGCAGCATGCCTTCAGCATTGATGAAATAGAATCCATCATTTTAGAGTTGTATATATTCATATAGACAAGTTAATAAATAAATATATGAGATAGAACTTCACCATCATGTTTGTTATTCCTGTTATTTAAATTAGCGCGGGATGGCGCGGGATATATGCGCGTGTCAGAGGGTCTTTATGTTCATGTTGGCATTTCACGCATGCGCAGACAAAATGCCCATGTGCTTGTCTATATGACTTATAAAGACACTGATGTTTTATTCATCAGTTCTTTATCAGTGATAAAGACTGATTGTCCGGCTGTAACATAAGTCATGCAAAGGTCTCATTTACTCGCAGATAAGCCGCACCCCGAGTTTGGCAAAGCAATTTTTTGAAAAAAACGTGGTTTTTTTTTGAATAAAATTAATAGAAAGCACACATTGAGTGGAATCTTGAGAAAACTACATGTACATTACATGCTTTGCGTTATCGGATGTAAACTCCCAGAGAATACTTCAAAGGCTTACCAATAATTTTAGCTTTGTAATAGACTAATCATAAAGACACTTTTTCAATGGAACTCTTTCGGACAAATCACGACCCAATACAATCCTATGACTGATTCAAAACGTCTTTTCCACAAACTTACGGCATTATCAGTTGATCTAAAATCTAAGGTTCATTAGCGTGCACGTGAGACACTTGATTGACACATGTTGTGTTAGTCACAACATGTTGTGTTAGTCACAACATGTTGTGGTAGTCACATGTTGTGGTAGTCACCCAATGCGTGACGACACTAATATAACGGGTGCAAAGGAGACTAAGGCCTAGGACAAACGTCGAACTAACCATGAGCTTAATTCAGTCGAACCTATATATTAATTCTGAAATTAGCTCATGGCTAGAACGACTGTTTTTGTTTGAAAAGGCGTTTTTGCGTTGTGGCACAGTCGCTCCAGAGTCGTAATTTTCAAAATAAATTATATTCTCAGCTATCTATCTCGGTTAACCTAGCGTTATTATATATAGCTTGTACCTAATAATCCAGTTATATTACTTAACCCGCAAAACATAACTTTTCTTCATCTATTAACTTAACTTATAAACTAAATTGTATGTGAACTACTGGTACTAAAATAAAGTCTATGTCTATGTCTATGTCTATGAACCAACCTGCTCATCAACGAAGCACACTTTAGCAAACCATTAGGTCTTGTAGTAAAACCGTTAGCACGATTGTTAACTATCCGTTAATTTGCCCGTTAGACGCCTAACCAATGGCCAACGCTTTTAGGAGTAACTAATAGTATAGTTATTAATAAACACACGAATGATGTGCTTACTCTCAGTTTATACTTTTATGTTAATTTTATGTAAATGTATTTATTTACTTATCTTTCAGTTCTTCCTGGTACTCCATCAATCCACATACAGCCTGATCAACAAGTCTTGTGTCAGGGTGATACTGTTAACGTGACCTGTAATACTACAGTTGGTAATCCAGAAAACACCACGCTGACATTTTATAGAAACAATGAAATGATTAGAGAAGTAACAGCTGAAACATTGAATGATAAAGTAACTACGGCAACGGTTGCCATAGCACTTTCATCAGGGATCAACTCATTTAGATGTCATGCAACAAACTTAGTTGGGTCATCTGAAAGTACGGCAACAAGAAATGTTACAGGAAAAGGTAATTAATCTATTTACCATTACATGTATACACCTATTAAAAAAAACGTTGGCATTTGAAATCTGAATCTGAATCTGAAATCTGAGACCGAGAGGGATTGTAATGCACAAGAACTTTATGATTATTGTGGGTATATGTTGTGATCTATCTTGTAATTAGTGGAATATGCCACAACCTTTAGGCGAAGACCTGCGTTGGCGAATGAAGTGTCTACGAGTGTTTTTAGGTCACAGTTTCACTAGATTTCAGATGTCAACGTTTTTTGAAATAGGTGTATGCACTGTACAGTACCCCTAAAATTACTTACCAGGCTCTCGCGATATGATATTCTAGTAACGTGATACTGCATGTATAAACTCGTATCGTTAAACAGTTCAACTGTAAGTATCCAGCCAAGATCATTTTAGTCTCCTTCACACCCATTATTAGTGTAGTCACCCAATGCGTGACGACACTAATATAACGGGTGCAAAGGAGACTAAGATCATTTACAATTACAAATAGTTGTCCGATAATTTTGAACAAAGAAATAGTCTTCATGCAATGATTCACAATTCAAACAGTAACTTTGGGCGCCTGACTTCTTCTCAACACAACGACAATTAGACAACAGTGCTTTGATGATCACCGTTTCTGTAGCTTAATTACTTACTGTAGGATAAAATATTCACATTATGAATACGATGAATGGAATTTATAACATGTTATCTTCAAAAGTAGAGTGATTCCAATAAACCTGGGTACTACTAATTAGCTATCAGTGTTTATTAGATGCAAAGCCGGGAACAACAAAATAATGATAATAATAATAATTGTTGAGGTCAACCTCAACAATTCGTTTAAATTTATTACATGTTCCGTAGTGTCATGTCCCGTGTCCCGTTCCGTACATTACTAATACCACAGCTAACCCAACGTCGTGTTCACGTGTTTGTACTCATCATACCGTGTGAAACCATGTTCCCTCATCAATTGGTAAGCGTTGTTCATTTCGATTCCTTAAATGTTTCCTTTGTTCATGTATGTGTTTGTGATGTAGTATTATACCAGTATTTGTGATTAAGTTGATATTGTAAACCTTTTTCAGGATTTTACCCACAGAGTAAAAACTTTTGATGACGCAATGTGCTATTTATTACCTACAATAATAATAATAATAATAATAATAATAATAATAATAATAATAATAATAATATTAATAATAATTATAATTTATTTCTTCAATAAAAACAGCGCATTCCACAAGTCTCAATGCTCTTTACAAAACAGTAAATACAGTAAATAAAATAGAATAGAATAATAATCATAAAAATAATAAAGATAAAATCTCGTTCCCAAAAAAAAAGAGTGAGTGTCTAATAGCTATTGGTGTAGTTTTAAAATGATGCCCAGGTTTATTGGAATCACTCTACAATCACTGTAGTATCACTATCAAAATGAGTGGGTTGGTTAAAATTCCTGTAGATTTCCACGTACTAACACAACATGTGTCAATCAAGTGTCTGAAACATAGCATTCCCATATGCACACTAATATAACAATAGAGTTGATGTCACGGGCGTAAATATATTTTTGGCCCGAGTCTCCTATTATTATCATTTAATCGGGCATTTAGGCAAGGAATCAAAGACAATAAGCGACATTTTTGAACATTTATGTTTACATAATTAAAACTTTGGAGAAAACTGCAAAATTTGTCAAAACAATCTTTGTACCAAAGTTTTCTTGAAAGGAAAAATAACATAATTCATTCAACAGCAAATCATAGATAGTCATTTAGAAGCGATAACATTAATTGTGCAATCACTGAACTGGAAGTTTAATCAGTGCCTGAACTGAGTGGGTTTTGCTCGACGAAGACAAACTTACATTCACTTCGCCGTCGGGAATGGGAGGGGGAATGGAGCTACTTAATAACGGTATACTGCAGCTATGATACCGGTCAAGGCACTTGGTGTGAGATCCTTCTTCTGGTTTGTTTTAAACTCTGCATAAAATCCGCGAAGAATGCTGCTCAAATCTGTCACATTTTGAATTGTATTTCATCTCTTGGCACACCAGTCACTGAACTTTTTCATTCCCCACAAAGTTTGTTTTCTCGTGTTTTCGAGTTTCTGTAAGTCCTCTTCATCTAGCTGAGAATACTTTGTCGTTATAATTAAAGCACAAAAAACAATATCCGACTCTCGAGTCAAAGTGCTCAGTGCCAGCCAAGAAATAACGGCGCGAAGAGTTGAATGGTTTGCCGTTCTGATTGGCTGGCTGGGTTATTTTCTTATTTTTGATTGGCTTAAAGCAGCGGGCTATAATACATTTTAGCCCGCTGATTTCACCATTTTTGATTTGTCGTAATTGAACCAATGCCATTGATTCTTGAAAGTTATAGTGCCTATAACCCCTGGGCTACACTTCAGAATACCCCGCAACTAATTTGCATAACAATATAACCTATTGTATTTTGCGTCGTTTTCAAAGAGTGCCGCTATGAGAGCTTGACTATGTTGCGGGGTATTCTGAAGTTGCTCCAACCCCTGTGAGTTTGATTTAAAAATTGATTATATGTTAAGTAAATAGTTGCAGGTTTCAGTATTTTGTGATTTGAACTTCGTGTTTGCAAGTTATGGAGGTTTGAAAACGCGATATGGAAATTAGATGGCGTCAAAACGACGCACTTTAAGGAATCAGGTCTTACACAGAAACATCCTTGTGCAAATTACTGACATTTTGAAACATGCAATATCTTTTCACAGTTTATTTATATGATTTGATAAACTCTGTATCCTATTTCAGAAAAGAACACAACTAAATAAGCTATGGTATCATTCCTAAAGGTGGCCCACCCCTATTTCGATGAACGATGGGTCTCATTTTAAATCGATGATTTGAGCAGCAGCAAAACGTTAACCGATTTCGGATATTTTTCATCCTGATAATCAGGTATTCGTGAATTTCCGCATAAAAAGCACAATTTTATTGTAATAAAGACAGCATTTGTTGAGTTACAATCGATATTGAAACTGAAAATGCTTATATTTTCCAAACTCCACGATGGATTTGTTTTAATTACCTCAAACAAGTGTACAAGTGTGAAGAATTACTGGTGCCAAGTTTCAAGAAAATCCGTACTTTGGGAAATGCTGCACTCACAAGCGACTGCTAAATTTTAGTACAAAATACTATACTCGCACACATTGCCAGCGCTGCTGTACAAATTTTAAAAGAAAACTGAATTTGAAACTATCATCTGAAAGCTTCATATCACTCGCAACTGTAGGGAAAAATTCACGCAAATCGGAAGCATACAACAAACTTTATCAATGAGCAAAGTGCAAGAGGTTTATGTTGTGTATTATATAAAAATACAAAATATTGTATTGTATTCTGCCGCTTGGGAATCACGTACTGCCATAGTGATATCATCATTGACAATTTGATTGGAGTATCGTGATTTCCAAGCGGCAGAAACCCGTGATGAATTTCAAAACACATCCAGCGGTCAGTAAACACGAGAGGTTTTCAAAGCAGTTTCGAATACGGAAGACTTGAAGTGGCTGGGTTTGCTCCCAAAGTTCTCCAAACTGTATGTAAAGAACACGCTGAAACTTGGTGAAGTGTTTTCGAATATGTTGCTCTATGTCATATTGTAAAATTATGAAAAACCCGTCTAGTCCTCATTCTCGGCTTTGAAACATTACATAATACACAACATAAACCTCTTGCACTTTGCTCATTGATAAAGTTTGTTGTATGTTTCCGATTTGCGTGGATTCGTTTCCCTACAGTTGAGAGTGATATGAAGCTTTCAGATGATAGTTTCAAATTCAGTTTTCTTTTAAAATTTGTACGGCAGCGCTGGCAATGTGTGCGCGTATAGTATTTTGTACTAAAATTTAGCAGTCGCTTGTGAGTGCAGCATTTCCCAAAGTACGGATTTTCATCACACTTGTACACTTGTTTGAGGTAATTAAAAAAAAATCCATCGTGCGGTTTGGAAAATATAAGCATTTTCTCTGAAAATGGAGTGTTTCAATATCGATTGTAACTCAACAAATGTTGTCTTCATTACAATTAAAATTGTGCTTTTTATGAAATTTACGAATACCTGATTATCAGGATGAAAAATATCCGACATCGGTTAACGTTTTGCTGCTCAAATCATCGATTTAAAATGAGACCCATCGTTCAAAGAAATAGGGGTGGGCCACCTTGAGTTACATCACCAAATTAACATATCCCAATTTCAAACCTTTATAACTATATTAAGGATATGCTATACGTTCGCGGGTGTCATGCGCTTCAGAAATTCTGTACGCAACACAAAAGGCTAAACTATAGAAAACTATATATCATTGTAAAGCTTAAGAACTGTAGAAAACCATGAAATAATAAAACATCGTAAAAGTTTTAATCCCATTGAGAAAGATGGCCCAATTCCGAAAAATGGAGGCTTTCATAAAATCGAATCACCAGCGCTCCAGTTACGGTCAAATCTGAATCTGAATGCTGAATCTTTTTCACAAGGTATTGTTTTCTAAAAGCGTGTCGGGGATTTTCGACAAGCATTCAAAATTTGATGTTAGATATTTTTCGAGTTGATGTAATATGAACGCTAATAACTTGAAATCTAAAGCGAAATCAAACAATCCCCGAAACGCTTTTTGAGATCGAATACCAAAGATGATGTCTGCCAAATTTCGTGGAAATTAGACGTTTCTAGATCGATACCCTATCAATTCACATTTATGGCCAGCTTCACGGCAAAATATACTTAGGAGAAATAAGCTTCCAAAGTTTAAGACACCTCATTTCCGCCATTTTCCGGCTGGGACACCTTCTTATCCAATCAGAATCGTTATGAGGTCATTGAGGTCATCATAAACTAATTGAGCCAGAAAACTCCCGAGTGATTCTACAAGCCTCGAGAATCCAACGAACGAGACTTCTAAAATGTATAAACTAATATAGACGGCAAGACGCTTTGCTCTCGAACTGAGCTTTTTATCACAACACTACGGAAATTCAAATTCCCGGCCGTTCTTTCGCGCGCCATCAACAGTGCGCCCAGCAAGTGTTTTAAAATTAGTTGACACATTTCGTGTTTTTTGATATTATTCCATGGAGCACATTTTCGTCCATAACTCAAAAAGAAAAATTCCGATTCAGAATTTGTTTTCACCAAATCATAGCTTGTAATATTTTCTTGCTGATAAGCTAAAAAAAAGTAAATTCGAGTTCTGAGACCGTGCGAACGTATACCATATCCTTAAGTGAATAGTTGCACAAAATACTGAAACCTGCAACTATTCACTTAATATATAATCGATTTCTAAAACAAACTCACAGGGGTTATAGGCACTTTAAATTGATGATACTAACAAGCATTAAAAAACACTTATAAAAAAGCAAATAAAATAAAGGTTTTTCAGAGAGACGATCTTGCTGATTAGTAAGCCAGACAGGAACATATCAACTAGTCTCACAATACGAGATTATTGTAGGTCGCGATATGATAAACTTGAATCATTATATTTTTTATTGTAATTATATAATATTGCAGGCTGTAAGGTGGGTGGCTTCCACTGTACATGTACAAGCTTTAAGCATTCCATTCACTGTGTTTCTATTCGTTTTTGACTCACGGATAACTTTGCTCATTTGCATAAGAAATGTGTAAACAATGGTCTATTGTTTGAAAATCCTCCAGCCTGCTTTGCGCGCTCTAATATTTGCATGTAAAAACAAAATGGCGGACGGTTTGTGAAAAATGTACAAATTCCCTAAAGGTGCGGTAATACGGGCAACAAAATCGTGCAACTTGTCGCGCAACATTGTTGCGTTGCAAATTGCAGAGCAGTGTTTCTCGTATTACCATCGTTCGCGCAACTTGTCGCGCAACACATTTTCGTGTTGCAGGTTGCAAAACTTTGTTGCGCAAAGTAGAAGCTCTTTCTACCTCATGCAACAAAGTTTTGCAACCTGCAGCAAATGACCGAAAAATTAATTTGTTGCGCGACAAGCTGAGGAATATATCTTGTGCTTTGCTTTGAGCATGAGACAAATTTTAATGAACTGTTTATTTGAATGAGTTATGTTACCATTGTCAACCATTGGTATTGGATTAACTACAGTATGTAAGTTTCTTTCACAGATATGGTTCATTTTACAACAATATTCGTAATATTTCAATATAAAAATGCCTTTTCCATTCATTTACCAGTACTGATTACAATATTGGTTTGTTTTCTTGTCTTGCTTATCCGTGAGTCGTCTCATTGAGACCTTTGATTCTCTTTAAAGAACGTCCTGTGATCACTGGTTGCACCAATAAAACAGCTGTCGAGGGGACCAACCTACTGTGGACATGTAATGCTAGTGGTGGTCAGCCATTAACGATTTCCTGGTTTAAAGGAAACAACAACACTGCCATCTCATCAGGAAAGACTCTCAACATTACCTCCATCAAAAGAGCTGATGCTGGAATGTACAGGTTTACTGTCAGTAATGGAGCTGAATGTCCTGCTAGTATAACAGTATATCTAACTGTACCATGTGAGTATAGCATTATTGAGTATAGAATGTACAGGTTTACTGTCAGTAATGGAGCTGAATGTCCTGCTAGTATAAAAGTATATCTAACTGTACCATGTGAGTATAGCATTATTGAGTATAGAATGTACAGGTTTACTGTCAGTAATGGAGCTGAATTAATGTCCTACTGCTCGTATAACAGTATATCTAACTGTACAATGTGAGTATATTATTATTGAGTATAGAATGTACAGGTTTACTGTCAGTAATGGAGCTGAATATCCTACTGCTAGTATAATAGTATATCTAACTGTACCATGTGAGTATAGCATTATTGAGTATAGAATGTACAGGTTTACTGTCAGTAATGGAGCTGAATATCCTACTGCTAGTATAATAGTATATATAACTGTACCATGTGAGTATAGCATTATTGAGTATAGAATGTACAGGTTTACTGTCAGTAATGGAGCTGAATATCCTACTGCTAGTATAATAGTATATATAACTGTACAATGTGAGTATAGTATTATTGAGTATAGAATGTACAGGTTTACTGTCAGTAATGGAGCTGAATATCCTACTGCTAGTATAATAGTATATCTAACTGTACCATGTGAGTATAGCATTATTGAGTATAGAATGTACAGGTTTACTGTCAGTAATGGAGCTGAATATCCTACTGCTAGTATAATAGTATATCTAACTGTACCATGTGAGTATAGCATTATTGAGTATAGAATGTACAGTTTTACTGTCAGTAATGGAGCTGAATATCCTACTGCTAGTATAACAGTATATCTAACCGGTACCATGTGAGTATAGTATTATTGAGTATAGAATGTACAGGTTTACTGTCAGTAATGGAGCTGAATATCCTACTGCTAGTATAATAGTATATCTAACTGTACCATGTGAGTATAGCATTATTGAGTATAGAATGTACAGGTTTACTGTCAGTAATGGAGCTGAATATCCTACTGCTAGTATAACAGTATACCTAACTGTACAATGTGAGTATGGTATTATTGAGTATAGAATGTACAAGTTTACTGTCAGTAATGGAGCTGAATGTCCTACTGCTAGCGCTAGTATAACAGTACTAGTATATCTAACTGCACCAGAACTAAAACATTATTTTTTCGTAACATTATCTTTCAGTTCTTCCTGGTACTCCATCAATCCACATACAGCCTGATCAACAAGTATTGTGTCAGGGTGATACCGTTAACGTGATCTGTAATACTACAGTTGATAATCCAGAAAACACCACACTGGCATTCTATAGAAACGATCAAATGATTAGAGAAGTAACAGCTGAAACACTGAATGGTAAAGTAATTAAGGCAACGGTTGCCATAGCATTGACATCAGGGATCAACTCGTTTAGATGTCAAGCAACAAACTTAGCTGGGTCATCTGAAAGTACGGCAACAAGAAATGTTACAGGAAAAGGTAAACAAATACTTGAAAGGGTCTGTTAATCATCATCATCATCATCATCATCATCATCGTCATCATCATCATCATCATAATAATAATAATCATAATCATAATTTTATAATAACAAGACGTTTAATGAGCGTACACTCGGGCATTATGACAAGGACAATATCAGTTGCTTGACGAGTAACCTGACAATGACTGACAGTGCGTTTGTATGTGAGAGCGTATTTAAGAGGAACTGATGGATGGCTTGCCTTGGATACAACATAATTTCTCTTCTGCACAGGTCAACTGCTTCTTTCACTTCTAGTCGTCGAAGACGATGACTTAGCACTATCTCGGTATCTGTCCCGAGCGAACAATACATCGGATTAAGTTCGATATGCGTTCGGAAACTATTCGACCCGTTTTTGGCGACCATGAATATGCAACCTCAAGTGACCTCAAGTACGTTTAAAGACGTACTACAGACGTACCTCGACGACTCGGAGATCTTTATCGATGCTCACCGACACAAATAGTATCCCTCGTCACGCAACTGTCATTGTCATAATGCCCGACTATACGCTCCTTGTGCGTCTTCTTCTGTAATAGATCCCTAAAATCTAAGGACGTTTTGATTTCGATTGTATTTTTGCCGTTCACTGACCTGTTTTGAGCGTGGAAATTCTGTTTTAAATAGCGCTACGCGGCGGTTCTAAAATTAGGTCGCGTAATAGATGTATGACTCACACAAGGATCATACAACTGTAATCGTACTGAAAAGAACACGGAGAAACCTACATTTTATCATGCAAACACTGTTTATTTTCAAAACAATTGTCAGTAAAAAAAACCTAACAAAATCGGACTGAAGGATATGAAAAATTTGGTTTGTTTGTCTGAGTTGTGACGTCACTAATTATTGCGCTTCGCTATTGTGCAAGTATTTTGACCTTGCTCGCCTTTGCTTTGATGTAGTTTTGAAGTACGATTTTTACGATTCCTTTTCCTTCTGAATTTTTCAAACGTGGAATAAAATAAACATCCATCATGAGTTACTGAAAATAACTCGACTGGCTCGACTGTTTGCATGACTTCTGTACATATAGCTGTCAATAGATGTAGTTATACATCGCTGGTCGTGAGTTTAAATATAAATACTCAAGGACATAACTGTACACGTACTATTACAATTAGCAACAAACATGGCATAGCGAGGTCATGATAGTTTTTGAGTTCATTTCATTTGTTTTTCAGTCTCGACTGGCTCGACTGTTTGCATGACTTCTGTACATATAGCTTTCTGTCAATAGATGTAGTTACATCGCTGGTCGTGAGTTTAATTATAAATACTCAAGGACATAACTGTACACGTACGATTACAATTAGCAACAAAGGCCTACTATGGGGTCCAATGTCGCATAATAACAAACATGACATAGCGAACCTAGAATCCTGACCTTTAATAAGATTCAAGTCTACTTGAGGCCTGTGTGTCGTTTGTTTTCCCTTACCTGCTGAAAGATGACTTGTTCTTTCTCGATCAAGCACGAGATTCTAGTCCTTCTACCACTTCTAGTCGTCGAACGATGAACTACAATCCTGACCTTTAATAGCTTGAAGATCTACAGCTGCTTTCAAAACTAAGATTCAAGTCTACTTGAGTCCTGTGTGTCGTTTGTTTTCCCTTATCTGCTGAGTAATCTTGAAACTCGAAACGATCAAATACTTCGCATTCTTTCTTCATTCTTCGCATTCTTTCTTCATTCCGTGACCAAACAAATAAAAAGAAAAGAAAAGAAAAGAAAGCCCATTTTATTACTTGGGCTTCATTCGGAAGTGCCCGAGTAATAATAATAATGTGTTACTTATTTCAATGCATATCATTAGTCCCCTGTCTCATATGGAGGTAAATCCACAACAATGAAAACCCCATATCGAAATTTATCTGATATTGAATTTGGCTTGATTTCCATACACTGTGGTGTTTGGTGTGGGAACAAAATTAGTGGAATTTTTGAATTCGCTCTGAAATTTTAAACTCAGAATTCAAGGGAGCCGTCAGTTTGATTTGTGATGAAGTAACACAGCTGCTCGGCAGTGTTCTTGTACAGTATTCTACAGCATATTTGCAAATGTTTGAGATAAATGCTAACCTGAGTCTACCTTTTTGATCACATTTTCATGGTTATCAAACAATTAGTTGTGCAGCCCAGCTATTACATCATCACAAACTACTGCCCTGTTGGCTCAGTTGGTTCCTGTCCAGGCCAACACTAAGGAGTCTGAGAATAAGAAGGTACATGTACAGCCTTTCACTCCATCAGTTTGACCTTCGCATGACTTGTAAGATCACATAAATGGCTGTGCTCCACGGTACACTATGCCTATGGGGACATGCCTAGAGGTTTGTTTCATGTCCCCATAGTGCATGGATGTGACACTCTTGCTTGGATGGGGGAGGGGCTCGTATGGGTACTTGGGTCGTGTTTAATTCCTTCCTTCAATTATTAGGTTTGAAAGAAGCATTCCATTCACTGTGTTTATATTCGTGTTTTCTCTTTAAAGAACGTCCTGTGATCACTGGTTGCACCAGTAAAACAGCTGTCGAGGGGACCAACCTACTGTGGACATGTAATGCTAGTAGTGGTCAGCCATTAACGATTTCCTGGTTTAAAGGAAATAACAACATCTCATCAGGAAAGACTCTCAACATTACCTCCATCATAAGAGCTGATGCTGGAATGTACAGGTTTACTGTCAGTAATGGAAATGAATGTCCTGCTAGTGTAACAGTATATCTAACTATACAATGTGAGTATAGTATTATTGAGTATATAATGTACAGGTTTACTGTCAGTAATGGAGCTGAATGTCCTACTGCTAGTATAACAGTATATCTAACTGTACAATGTGAGTATAGTATTATTGAGTATAGAATGTACAGGTTTACTGTCAGTAATGGAGCTAAATATCCTACTGCTAGTATAACAGTATATCTAACTGTACAATGTGAGTATAGTATTTTAATGAGTATAGAATGTACAGGTTTACTGTCAGTAATGGAGCTGAATGTTCTACTGCTAGTACAACAGTATATCTAACTGTACAATGTGAGTATAGTATTATTGAGTATAGAATGTACAGGTGTACTGTCAGTCAGTAATAGAGCTGAATGTCCTACTGCTAGTATAACAGTATATCTAACTGTACCATGTGAGTATAGTATTATTGAGTATAGAATGTACAGGTTTACTGTCAGTAATGGAGCTGCTGAATGTCCTACTGCTAGTATAACAGTATATATCTAACTGTACCATGTGAGTATAGTATTATTGAGTATAGAATGTACAGGTTTACTGTCAGTAATGGAGCTGAATGTCCTACTGAAAGTATAACAGTATATCTAACTGTACAATGTGAGTATAGTATTATTGAGTATAGAATGTACAGGTTTACTGTCAGTAATGGAGCTGAATGTCCTACTGCTAGTATAACAGTATATCTAACTGTTCCATGTGAGTATAGTATTATTGAGTATGATGTACAGGTTAAGAATAAGAAGAATAAGAATAAGAATACTTTATTTGCACTATACTGTTTACTGTCAGTAATGGAGATGAATGATCAATGTACAAGTACATGTATATCTCACTGTACAGTTATTAGGAATATTGTAAAAATGTGGAATGTGCTTCAGTTATGAATGCCTTAGAAAACCTGACTTTATTTGCAACCAGATCCTCCTAACATTACACAAGGTGCAGACTGTAAAAGACTTTCTGTGAACGAGCATCAAAATGTCAACCTGACGTGTAGTGCTACTGGCGAACCAACACCCAACATAACCTGGGCAAAAGATGGAGAGAAGCTCGGTAGTGAAGGTAGTTCACTTGTTCTACAAAATGTTGTGAGGAATCAAGCTGGCAACTACACATGTACAGCTGATAATGGAATAGGAAATGACACTGCATGTTGGACTGTCAACGTTCAATGTAAGAAATTGTTGTTATTGTCATTGTTGTTTGAATTGTGGTTGTTTAAATTGGTGTTTTTGTTGTTTTTATTAATTATTTGTTGTTGTTTTTATTACTGATTTTTTATTTTTATTTTTATTTGTTGTTGTTTTTATTATTTGTTGTTATTTTTATTATTTGTTGTTATTTTTAATTGTTGTTGTTGTTATGCACGCATTTTATTTTATATATGAAATATTGTGCAGTAATTACATGAACCTTTAAATCAGTCAATTTGCTGGTCGTAATTTGGAGTACTGACTTCGCTTCGCGTTGTGGTTTCCTACGCTTCACTAACAGGAGGGAAATTTGCACGAGCATGCGTTCGGTCACTGAACCGTAATGGCTTGATCGCGGTAATCAATAACAGGAAAGTCCGTTTCAAGACCACAAATTGCCCCAAAATTACTCAAAAAGCTTCATAAACTATCCAACTTTATTTCTAAGCATTTATTTTTAAGGTTTTATGTTTCCAAACTCTGCTATAATTTCTTTTGAAGCGAAGCGATAAATTACACAGGCACCCCAAAAGGTAAATAAAGGCCAAGGACCGTTGATACAACACTAAAATTGTGATTTTTGAACATTTCCCCATTTTTTAGATGAAAAGCAAGTGCACACATTTAAAATATGTCTGATAAACTTGCAATATGTATAGTAATTTCTTGGGAGATCGTAGATAGATTTCAAACAGTAAAGCAAAACATGTTCAAAAATCGAGTAAAAATATGTCATATTCCATACACATAGTTCACTTCATAAACCTCAGCCGATCTCAGTGATATATTATGTTCTGCAACTAGTAACTGTGGAGTTATAAAAGAAACGAAGACATTGTGAGAAATGCAATTCCAAACAGGTTTTTTTGGGGAGCAAAGTTATGTTAAATATGCATTTGGGCTTAACATGCCGAAGAAATCGGTAAAAAACACAATCTTCCCCATTTTTGCCAATCAAAAATATTTTAGATAGCTTTTTAGACAGCATAGCTTTTAATATTTCTGCTCACAAAACTTGGGAGATCTATAGTAGATTTCGAGTTAATGAAGCATCAAACTTGCTAATACAAGAAGTTTTATGAAAATATACTAGGTTTAAGACTGTATTCTATGAACGTTTCGCCTTCGATCTTCATCAAAGTTGTATATTCAAGTCACTATCACATGTGTACTTATCATCGTCCCTACTTCAGTAGACGATTTTCTTCAGTGCTTGCAATAATTAAACGCGAAACCATCGCTGGTAAATACCAAGACGCCATTTTGTCAACACAGGGATGTTCGCTTGCAGTGATAATAAAGTGCTTTAGAACAATCTATTAAAGTCCAATTGCGTTCTTCCATGATGAATTGAAATATCTAAGTCTTCGTATAGCCTCTGGTGGTAGTTAAATCCAATGTCAGCCTTGGAAGTAGCAATAAAACCGTTTTAAAATCCTAAGTTAATTCGCATTCGATCGAAGCTTCGCTTGAACTCACAACTGGTCGCGCATGCGCGCAACAGAATTCCCTCCTGCTCGCTTCACTAGTGTTCTCCCAAAATCCCGCCTGTTTAGATCAGACTGAGTATATAAAACGGAAAACTGTTTTATATTTCTTAAATCCGAATTCAAAAACTCATGCATAATTAATGAGCAATTCGTCCAATCAGAAGGACGAAATCCATCACGTGCATGTACCTTTATACCCGGCAATGCACTGCTTATTAGTATTCTTTATATAAAGATTTCTAATGAGGATGTCTTTATATATATAAAGCCATCCTCATTAGTATTCTTTATAGAAATAATACTAATAAGGTAAGGTCTCATTTTGGTGTCGTATCATTGACTTCCCTGTTCCCTGTACGGGACGACATATGTTGTCCATAAAGATTGCTCCTTGGTCACACTTTCGGACCGTCGTTCAAATGTGGGATCTTTTTGAGAGTATTAGTAGTATCGGTGCGCATATGTGAGGCGTTAGAAGCAACACGATACTGCTCACGGTGGGCATAAATGGCTCGAAAATCGCTCATATGATTTTTTTGGAAAATCGCAAAATTGATGTTACTTCGTTGTTCTCGTGATAACTTACCTAAAATCGAAAACCGTTTTGAAATTGGACGAAGGTAACCAGAGTCAGGAGCCCATTCCAGAGTTATGAATATTTTTAACTTGATATTTTTTCCCGGGAAAATTTGGCGGGAAATAATTCATACAAAACCATCGGTAAAATACATCGCTTGGGAAAACTTTTTTGTTTGAAAACATTTTAGCCCCATACTTAGCGTATTGGAAGAACTATGACCTGCGGACATTTTGTTGGTTTTGGAATTTTGATTTTTTGAGTGTAAGTAGTTCAAATAATATTTTAAAAACAATTAAAAAAGTTAAGACGTCATTATGACGTCACATATATTTTAAAATATCTCTAAGAGAGTTAATGAACATAAAAATCCGCCACTTTGTAGAAATAAGATACTTCTATAACAATAATCAATGTAAATAAAGTCATTTTACGGATTTCTCTCCCTTCAAACTGTTTTTTTATTTTACCGATGACGTCATAAATAATGACGTCATCAAAACACTAAATCCCTTATAACTCAGGTTCTAATAATCGGAACATTATAAAAAGTTCACTGAAGTGCACAAGATGTTACTATCTTTCAAAATATGCACTTTATTTTATCATTGTGTTTAAACTAAATTTTCACAGCAATTGTAACTTTTTTATTATGACGTCATCATTGCGTCAGATTTTACCAACGAATAGTTTAAAATACCACACTACCTTTAATAAAGAAACTCTGAAAGTTGTATTTCATTTCATGGAAGACTTTTGAAAATATTAATGATTTTGGAAAAAGAGGACGTTTTCAGTGAGCGATTTTAGGGTCATTTATGCCCACCGTGGCTAATGTTTGTGTTTTTTACTGAAATCATCCGAAAATGTATTATTTTGGAAGATCGTTTTTGAAGCTGTCCAATAAACTCGGAGATCGTGTTAACCATTCGGCTTCGCCTCGTGGTTTTAAATCCGATAAAACACTCCTGCTCGTTTACTAAACAGTACTTGAAGCTGTTTGATTTGAGATTCTTTGTGATGTACACATCTTATTCTTTAGTACTATTCTGACACTAAAAATAACCTTAAATGTTTGATGAAACATTGTGAATACGAATGTATGTATGCACCAAATCTTCTCGATTTTTACTACTTGCGGACATAACTTCAAAAATATTTTGAAACTCAAAATTCCGAGACACATTTTTGATCACTGTCTATCAGTCTCTATTACTGTCAAGGTTCGTATTAACAGCTAGCGCAGTTTGTGATATGCATTTCGTTACTGATTACAAATCTAACTTCGCTTCGTTTGAGAACGAAACGGTCTGGGCTTTGTCTTATACTATCACTTGAGGAGTTCCCCTCCTTGCTGTAAATTTCCTCAAACACAACCTAAACCTGTGGACAGACAAGTCTTGTACGAGCTCTAGATGTATGGCTCTAGTGACACAGGATGAAAATAGTGCGACGTACACCTTTGACATATATTTACCATGGGAAGAGCCATTTTTCAACATGGATCTGTTTAATAAATCGTTATTATTATAATTATAATAATTATTATTTATTATTATTATTATTATTATTATTATTATTATTATTATTATTATTATTATTATTATTATTATTATTATTATTATTATTATTATTATTCTCACGTACATATATACAAGGGACCAGCGAAGTCTAGTACACCTACCTTGAAAAGCGGCTCTGCTTGCTTCACTCGGATCTCTGGCAAACTCGCTGCAGTTGTCGCAACATAAGGCCTACTTTGCACTCTCTTAAGCACCACGCATTGATTCAACTTTTGCTTCACTAGCTGTATTCCCTTTGGGACCCAAAATCTCGTTCTCAACTCCGCTAAGGTGCTACGTACCCCCATATACTGAACCTTCTCGTGGCACTTCTGTAAAAACAGTTATAATATTCATTAATAATTCATTAGGCAGCTGTCCAATCTGTGCTCAGCATTCTGGTCACGTGGCTACCTTGTAACTCCCATACAATTTCCAAGAAACTAAAAGCACGGGGAGGGTTTGAATAGTTGGCAGGGAATAGGTGGGGTTGATTAATTACTGCAATTGTTCATAAGTATGATACAGAATAGTAATAAAGCTTATTACTATTCTGTATCTGATACAGAATACTAATAGACCTTATTAGTATTCTGTATCAGATACAGAATACTAATAAGCTCTATAAGTATTCTGTATCGATCAATGCATTATATGAGACTGAACAATACATTATCCTAAAAGTTAATTAAGAAAAATCAGTACACGTTAGTTTTTGTTCCGCAGTTTCTTTAATGTAACTCCCTTCATTGGAGCTTAGCACCTTCACAGTTTTAGCTTACTTACTAATGATACAATCATTGGATTTCTAGCTTTGTGCGGCAATACTTTCACAATCTCAAATAAATTATAAAAACTTTGAAATACACGAGATTACTTCAAAATAAGGACTTCGCACAGTTCTCGCTAAATATTGCGTTACTTGCTACGTTATTCTTTTCAAGAACCTCGAATTAGAAGATGGTAAAGTAATGTTAGTCGAACTAGAACTTCATACGAATTTATGTGTCAAACGAAAGTCAATAGACTCTTTCCTTGCTACCTTGTTTTTACGAGATATCTGCCAGACTTCAGAAATCCGTCTTTACACTCCACTTCGGTGCTAGTTTGGGCACATTCCCTCAACAACTGACTTTCTTGTGATGCACTTTTGTCAGTTTACGAAAATTGTCAGCCATCGTCTCAAATGCCCGTCTTAGCTCTATGACCTTCTGTGAGAACTGTTCTTGATTTGATTGAAAAGAATCAAAACTCCGTTCGCATTCACAATTAAAGCGCCCTTTGAAAACCAAACAAAAGTGTAAATGATATTCTAAATGAAAAAGCATTCATATTACATATTTGCCGTATTTGTTCTTTGTATGTCTTAATGAGCAATCAACTCTATTCAAAAACTATCAAGTATGAAAAGGAATAAAACATTTATTAAACAATCGACATCTTAACTAAGCTATAATGCGAAACTGCCTTCATTGTTTAGCTAGTGCGGTCAAGCAATCGGAATGAGAATTGAATGCTAAAAGAACAGTTATTTAATTATTATATTCTTTTCATCTCAATCAGATATTGACTACAATTCTGGTTGAAACGCCTACCTGGTTCAAACAATGATTAAACAATATCATAAGTAATTTACAATATTCGTGACAATGTTGTATCTTATTTACAATCTCTCGCCTTCGGCTCGAGATTGTAAATAAGATAAAACATTGCCACTCATATTGTAAATAATACATATGATATTTTGTGACCCTTTGGGAGGATTACCGGCTATCTTGTTTCAGCCTGTAGGTCTGCGAACTCTAGTCGTCCCTTACACCTTAATAATCCCTGACCGTCCTCAGCTAACCCGAACTTGGGCTGTTTCTTGAGCTCCGTCTGCGCAACTTTAATCCACTCCATCTCTGCACTCCTAAGTTCTGCCACAGTCAACACCCCCCTATCTCGATCGGGCAGTTTTACATTGTTTGCGCGCGTTAGAACAAAACTGCTTGACCCACGCGGTCACTCTGAAGAGATTATCTGCGTTACTATACTTCTCGATGTCTATGACCTTATCTAGCCCTTGCGCTTACGTCACATTAACTGGCATTGCTACGGTCTTTTGCTCTTCTACTGTACTCTCATCACCTGCTAGTAGAGTAAAAACCCGCATAAAAGAACCCCTATTTTTCCAAGACCGGCTGGGTTCTTATATATTGGGTGTCTAGTGAGAAAACAGGCTGAATAGGTTCTTAACAGGTTCTTATTTACAGGGCAAAAAAAAAGTCGTTCCTGATACAGTGTGGTGTATGTCCTTACAATTTGTTTTAATTAGTGAACTATTGACCCTGAAAGGTCTAATATTCACACTAAACATTAACAACGTACCCAACTCGGACATTAGTCCAATCTAGGGATTGACAGCTCTTTCAACGGAGCCACACGTGTTTTAGAGGTCACCATTGTTGCATACCTACCTGTACTAGTCGTGTATACTACGTAGATAACTGCACAGTACGCCTTCTTACTGGCGTCCGCAAATCCGTGTAGTGAAACCTCAAACACCTCCTCACTCACGTTCTTATAGTTCAACGAGAATCTCTCCGAGAGCTACACAAATCATTGTGTTAGACCAACTGCCATCACTCTGTTGTCAAACGCATGCAGGGCTGTCTAACTACCAAATTATAGCTATTTTGGGTCACCGAAACGAGCAGTCACTTGCATTAAGTACAACTCCCGGCCATCTTCCAACCAGCTCCAACAGTGCAGTAATGCATGTGTTCGCCCAGGCACTCAATCCAAGCAGCAAAAACAACTGAAGGAAGCAGACTACTTCTCAGCAATGCACAAAATCCCAAACAGTCGGTTTAGCGAGATTTTTTCAAACACGAACCTTGCTCCATCGGTTCAGTCCACGTTTCGTTCAGCCGCCGACTGTCACTGAGAACCACGATCACAAATAGTCGACGTGTTTGCTTTCAAAAAAGAACTATTTCCTCCACTTTTGTTTTTAACACAATATGTATAACTGTTAACTTTTCGCTTGGTTTTAAACTTGATTTGAGGTTAAATCATAATTAAATATAAAATGACACATTTTCTTTCCCACAGTTTGCCGGTTCAAACACTCGCCAAAAAAATTCATATCAAAGTCACATATATATCGAGCTTTCTGATTGGTTGGTGCAATGTATTGAGAATTACGATTTAGACAATAAAGGATTTATGTTTTTTCGTCTGTTTATCTTTTGTTTTTGTACTTTATTTCGAAAAAATAATTATTTTATAAAAGAAATGAAGTACGTTTTCCGTGTTTTCATGCTCTCATTTGGAAGAATTATCGAGCAGGTCCAAACACTCGACTACGTCTCGTGTTTGGACTGATCTGCTCTCGAATTCTCCCAAACGTACCTCGGTTTTCATGAGAGCATGAAAACACGGAAGACGTACTTCATTTCTTAATTCCTGCATTCTGGGCATTCAAATCAGTGATATATTTCCTTGCAACTGAACGATTTCAAAAACTCAGCAAAATAAAGATCTATCGGAGTTATAAGCTTACCATGCCACAACCGATACAATTACAGCGGTACTCAAATTAAATATAGAAGACATCTTCGTTTAGATTTCAATATTGTGTCAGTTGTGCTATACTGATAGCATATTTCTCTTCTAACTTGTCGTCTTTCGCTTTGATCCCCATTATTTCATCATTAACTCAACATATGAGTTCATTTGAGCGATATTTGAGTTGTTCTGAGCAATATTTGTGAAGAATGTGTCGTGTTGATCAGAGCCTTCGGTAATCAGTTGGCGATTTGAAGCCAAAGACGAAGAATCAAATCAAATCAAAAGACTTTATTTTATGAGGGTGACACTAAACAGTCTCAGACTGATAAACTTGTGGCCCTCTAACCTAAACTAAATAAATCTATAAATCTATAAATATAATTATAAAAAGTTGAACATCAATCTAAAATACAAAAATTACATTGCATAAGAATAAGAAATATAATATAATATATATATACGACCAATCTGCATTTTAATCCACAGGAAGCCCAACTAATTAGATTTACCTGAACTGTTTGCGCGTGTTGATAATCACACGACGAGGACTTCACAGGCCCTGACCAAACCCAGCCGAGTTCCGTCTCTAAGGCAATGGGCTCGTCATACTACCTCTTAAAGTGTTTCAATAATCACAATAATTATTAAGTTAAGTTCCAAATTTACTATAGTTCAGTATATTATATTATATAATTTTTATATTATTATTATCATTATTATTATTATGTTATTTTATGTTATTATGTAATGTAAAACGCATTGAGACGTCAGTTTAATGCGTTAAACAAGAACTTATTATTATTATTATTATTATCGTACAATTCTTCTGAAATTCCCATAGATAATCAGCCCCGATCAAAACGTCAATCTCTAACTCATTACTCGGGCACTTCCGGAGGAAGTGGCCGAGTTAAAATAAATTGCGCTCTTTTGTTTTTGTTTTACTCGGGCACTAACGGAGGAAGCCCGAGTTATAAAATGCGCTTTCTTTTTTCTTTTTTTTTCTTTTCTTCGTAGTACACATGCGAAGTATTTGATCGTATCGATACACAAAATGCGAAGTATGTGATCGTATCGAATGTCAAGATTACTGGCGCCAGATTACTCCTAGGTTCGAAGATTAGAAGTGCTGAGTCATCATTAATAGAAGTGATAACTCATCGTTCCACGACTACCGACTAGTGCTGTGTAGAAGCTCGTTCTGTATCGAGAGAGAAGCAGTTGTGTTTAATATGCAGAAGAGAAATGATATTGTATTGAAGAAGCATGATTGACTGAAAATTAATAGTGCTATTGAAGCCTTTGTAAGTTTAAATATATTTATCAAACGAAGGGCGTTATCAGAACCATCTGACCGATCAAAACGTCAGAAACGTTATCAGAACCATCTGACATATGTAACCTCGTAGACGTACCAAGTACGTACTGATTCGGAGATCGTTATATATGCTCACCGACACATAGTCTCCTTGGTCAAGCAACTGTCACTGATTGTGATGACGTCATAAATAAAATCAGATGTCGGGGTTCAGATGTTGGAGTCCGGATATCTAAAGGTCAGAAACAAATGCAGACAGACAATAACAGAGCTTCGGAGAGCTTATAAACGATACGAAAAATACAAATATTACCAAAAATACTGACTCTACATGACCTGTTGCCCGTGATCTATGCTCACCGACACACAGTCTCCCTCGTCGCGCAACTGTTATTGTCATTGTCATAATGCCCGAGTGTACGCTCATGGAGCGTCTTGTTTTTTACTCGGGCCCTTCCGGAGGCAGCCCGAGTTATAAAATGCGCTTTTTTTTCTTTTTTCTTTTTCTTCGTAGTACACAGAATGCGAATAATGTGATCGTATCGGTCAGGAATGTCTGTTTCAGGGTTTCGATTGACTGATAACGAGGGCGATGATATCCGAACGCCTAACGAAGTAATTCTATGCTCAAACGGGTCAAATAGTTTCCGACCACCGACTAGAAGTGCTGTGAGCTCATGCTATTTCGAGGGAGAAGCAGTTGTGTTTTTACAATATGCAGAAGAGAAATGATGTTGTATCGAAGGCAAGCCATCGATCACTTCCTTTTCAACACGATCATATAATCATTGTTTTACATGTGACATACGGTATTATTATGTCTCTAAAGCTAGAGAGCGACGGTTTGATTTTCCAGTATATTTTGTTTTGTTAAATAATGTCGCTTTGCTTGCTGCATGACGGCATGCCATTACGCGCCGTGAAAACCCGTTTTTAAAAAAGGTGTCGGACAATAAAATGAAAATTATATTTCTGAGAAATATAACTAGAAATTTCTATGAGAAAGTGAAGTGCTTCGTTCGCAAATCGAGTAGAACATCTGAAATTTAAGAGGAAATGCACTTCTACACCACTACAAATATTTTTAAATATTTAAAATCCAATAAGAACTGTACTAGGAGTAAATCATAGATTGTTTTGAAGGGGACGCTAAAGGTAAGTCTGCTTTTCCTCGAATATTATCATATCAACCTACAATTTATTTACTTCTGGAAGTATTCATGATCAAGCTCATGACTAACGGTTTAGTAATATTTCAAGGGGAATATATAGACTAGTTTGGTTTGGTTTGATTTTATAATTTGATGTGATTTGATTTGGTTGCGTCAGTGGGTGATTTGTTCGTGTTTGATAGTTCAGGGATACTGATCGTCTCAGTATCTGGGATAACTCCACGTGTAAGAGCATCGATGTAAAGACTGTCTCCCTCGGTTAAGATCTGTTCGATTCGCTCGATCGGTAGTCCAGAATTTAGAATTGTTTGAGCACATAGAAGGGCTGAAAAACTCATAAAGAACATTGCCTTCCCCTTGAAACTGATTACTAAACTGTTCATAAGCTTGATGAATACTTCCTGAAGTAAATAAATTGTAGGTTGACATGATAATATTCGCGAAAAAGCAGACTTACCTTTAGGATTTGGCGACATCTTCACACCAAAACATGGAGGATTCAGGCACGTGCCACACAGCGGACAAACGATACTTCGCCGATTTCGTGACGGTAATTTCTCGAAACATTTTCGAAGACACGACGTCTTACCGGAGAAACCCTTCCGGAAACATCCGGACATACATACACTTTTCTCGAATCCAGATAGCTTCTGCCTTCTAGTGCCAGGCCCCTAAGGTATAGCATGGGAACGAGGTCGATAAGCATGTCGAGATTAGTTTCGCTGCTCGCTGCGCTCGCAGCAATGATGGAAGTTTATTTTATTCCACGTTTGAACGCGTCTTCAATTATAACGAACAAACGAAGAGCGTTATCAGAACCATCTGACCTATTATATGCAACCTCAAGACGTACCAAGTACGTACTGATTCGAGATCTTTATGCGACTCGTACCACAGGCATCCCAACCCTTGCCTCTGAGGGCACTGAATATTTTTAAAATATCATTTTATCTGCGTGTTCTACAGTAGCTCTTGGTGGGTTTCCTGTGGTAGAGCGCGCAAGCATGCAATACGTATATCATGTCGGCCTCTGTGCTGAGGAACATCCTATTATAAACCAAGTTTGGTCACTGTGTCTCTTCCTCTAGTCTTCATTTGAGGTTTGGGAAATCTTTAGCTATGCTCACCGACACATAATAATAATAATAATAATATTCTCCTTCGTCACGCAACTGTCATTGTCATTGTCATAATGCCCGAGTATACGCTCATTGAGCGTCTTGTTTTTCGTAGTACACAGAATATGAAGTATTTGATCGTATCGGTACACCAAATGCGAAGTATTTGATCGTATCGAGTTTCAATATTACTCAGCAGATAAGGGAGCAAGCTACACTCTGTCCCAAAACTCGCTAAAAACCGCTCTTATCGCTAAACAAACGACACACAGGACTCAAGTAGATATTAATATTAGTTTTGAAAGCAGATTTAGATATTCAAGCTATTAAAAGGTCAGGATTCTAGTTCGAAGGGAGTTATCAGAACCATCTGACCTATGCAAGTCAAGATGTACCACTCTGTAAAGCGCTATTGACATACTATGAAATAGCGCTATATAAATAAAGATATTATTATTATTATTACCAAGTACGTACTGATTCGGAGATCTTTATCTATGCTCACCGACACATAGTCTCCCTCGTCACGTAACTGTCATTGTCATTGTCATAACGTGCATTGGATGTAGATCAAAAAACAGGGTCAAGTATCGGAGATTGTCACGGAAGAATGACTCTATAGTCTCTTCGTCTGTCAATTTTGAGATGGCTGTGGCTTGTTCTACCAATGGTGTGTTGGTGAGCAACGAATCGAATCGTCGAGTTTCGTCCAAAGTACGTACTTAGTACGACCTAAGGTTGTATACTCATGCTTGGATGATCGTCACGCAACTGTCATTGTCATTGTCATAATGCCCGAGTGTAAGCTCATTGAGCGTCTTGTTATCTTTAGTTTCTACTTCCGGAAACCGCAATCCGCTGAGATACGTACGGATATTCATGTTTTGCTAACTCTACCTGACCTAGCCTCTCAGTATTCTAGAGATTTCTGGAATTAACTACGTAGGTATGTATCGCTATCTCCTTATATCTATTTACAGGACTCACGACAATCTTCATAACATCACGCAAACTCTCATCGCAGGAATGCGCGCCGACTTCTCAGTCAGTTTTTGTAGTAAACCATGAACAGCTTAGGCCCCATCCACACTAATGCATTTTCTTTTTATAGAGAACGTAGCAAATGCTTTGCGTTCACACTAGATTTTTCTAACCGTTTTCCGTCACCCCTCCACACTAATGCAATTACGTTTGGCCGTTCACACTAAAACAATGGAAAATGCTGTTTGTTTACAAAAATAACACTAGGCATAACGTCGGTGTTTTCAAATACCTTCGTTTTCGCCGTCCATACTGATACGATAGGGCTCTACTATGGATGGAACCTTAGTCTTTATTCTTTCCAGTCTTTTATTATTTACTGTTTGGAATAATGTAGTCAACATGCTGAATATGAAATCGTTCAAAGTGTCAATTTCAATTCTTTTCAGTTTTAAACTGTGCATGTTATTGATTTTACGAACGCGCAAAATACTCAAGATGAATTCGCGTTATTTTCTGATTATAGAGAGTTTAAGCATCACGTTTACGAGAACGCCAAACGTCAGATTGACTTTAAAAACGTCAAATAAACGGGAAAACCCCCAAATGAATACTTATGTTTTTAAGAACGAGAAAATGACTTCATTGACGTCTAAATGCGAAAGGATAGAGAGCAAACGCAGCAAAACCATGATCACGTGTACAGTTTTGACGTTTGGCGTTCGCCGTAAACGTGATGCTTAAACTCTCTATAACTGAGTTTTGTTTCATTCCTTGCCTCGCAGATCCAAAGAACTATTAGTACGTCATCGTGTTTTTGCATTTCTTTTGTTTTAATTATTGTTGAAGATATGTGTATTTTGTGTTTCTTTATGTCCTTTGTTTGTTTGTTTGTTTGTTTGTCTGTATTGCTTTATGTTGTCAAACAATATATCAATGTGTATTGTGGAATTTAAAAATGTATATAATTTAATTGTTCATATTTCTTCCACTCTGTGAACAAGTATACCTGAACTACTCTACTAGAAGGGGCAATTGCTGAAATTTCGACAGATAAGGGTGTGGGGGGGGGGGGGGGGGGGGGGGGGGGGGGGGGGGGGGCGGGGGGATTTAAGGAACACTAGTATAAATTCTGAGTGCACGTTTCACACTTATAACCGACAACTCATTCAGACATGACCTTGAATAAAATCCCTCACTCGCAGTTGGTTTTTCGTTTTAGATTTTCAATCTACTGAACAATGTGGTGAAAGGGTTGGCATGACAACTGAACAGTGCTTATCAGTAAACCCTGACGGTATTCCCTTTCCAAGCGTCACTTGTCGCCCTCAAGAGAATGTTAATGTCACACGTGTAAACAATGCTTACAAGATATGTGGAGAAATGAATGCAACAACAAGCACCTGTTCTGTTTCTAATACTGTTGGAAATTGCAGCTTCAAACTTCAAATCTACAAACAAAGTAAGTTGGACGAAAATATTAGATATGAGTGAACATGAGTTTAAGCTTATTAGAAACATATTATCTTAAGTGTTAAATCTGTTTTAGCACTTGCAAATAGATCTGTTGGATTACTGGTTGTAATACAAGTTTTTAGAGACCCCATTCACCAATAACTTAGGCTCTAATTCAGCACGCCGGCCTCCATGCTGGGAGTTCAGGCCACACATACCGGGAACTACGTGCCCTACTCTTAGTCGAACAGTGATGTGGGTTATTTTACGTCCCTCCGGTGCAATGTAATGTGAGTGTGGAGAGACGGGACCGCCATTTAACGTGGTCATCCGAGCCACACGAAGGTCAAACCATTTGTAGATGTAATTACAATGGCAGCACCTCAATTATTTTAAGACCCTGAGTAATGGTCCGGCCGGGAATCGAACCACAAACTTCCCGCACAATAGACCGGTACTCAACCAACTGAGCCATGAACCGGACGGCGGTTAAAAAGTTATGATATACAACTGCCTGCACAATTCGCCTTAAATGGTATTAAATGAGCTTGGTGTTCCAAGTGGCAACCAGACAGAACATTTATTTGCAAGGACTAAGCTAGGTCAGTAGTTTGATAATTAGTTATAATTGGAGAACACTGAACAATAATTTTCTTATACTTATCAAATCCTATTACTAGATACAAGTCAAAAAAGTTCGATTTCAGCACTGCGGTCAGTGCTTTCAAAGGGGGAGCTGTGTAATGATCCGACGCACCCCTCCCCCAGACAGTCTAGTTTTATATATTTGACACGTGAAGAGACGCTCGTGAGAAAAGACAAGCTGGTTGGCCTAAACATGTTTGAAAAAAGAAGAATCAAAGAGAAGGATCATTGTTCTGAAATAAAGGAGATAAACATTTCAATATGTTAGTAAACAAATACATATTGTACTCATTCATTGAACAGGTTTGACTCATGCAACTTGTCAGTGTTGCACAATAGATCACTCAATGCCGGAACCTACGTACATACGTACCTAGGTAGGATATTAGTGTAACGTTCCATCATGTGATCGACGACTTAATGATGAGAGAAAGCAAGGATACATAAGATAGGACTACAATCTCATCAAAGGCAGAGCTATTCTTATTACCTGTTACATCTCTTACTTTTTACTCTCTTGTTTTACGAACACACAATAACTACTCTTAAAAAAGCACAATCATGCATGAATAACTAATCCCTACAATCCATAGGGTGATAATGTTATCTTTTTCATTTTTACTTGGCTTTTTTCTTTGGCTTTTTCCTTTCTTTTCACTCTAATTTTTTTTCTAAATCAAGCTACCTTTTTATTCAAACATTTTCAAGTGAGGTATATACGTCGTGGCGTCAGGCTAACTATAAATACACCCTTTATGTGCTAGACATAACTGCACACTCACATCCCTGTACTCAAATATACCCTTTATGTGCAAGACATATACCTCCACCCCCACATCCCTGGACTCAAATATACCCTTTATGTGCTAGACATACGTACGCCCCCACATCCCTGTACTCAAATATACCCTTTATGTGCTAGACATACGTACGCCCCCACATCCCTGTACTCAAATATACCCTTTATGTGCAAGACATATACCTCCACCCCCACATCCCTTGACTCAAATATACCCTTAATGTGCTAGACATACTTTCGCCCCCACATCCCTGTATTCAAATATACCCTTTATGTGCTAGAAATACTTAATTACACCCCCACTTCCCTGTACTCAAATATACCCTTTATGTGCTAGACATACTTGCACCCCCACATCCCTGTACTCAAATATCCTCTATGTGCTATACATACCTGCACCCCAACATCCCTATACTCAAATATACCCTTTACGTGCTAAACATACTTGCACCCTCACATCACTGTACTCAAATATACCCTTTATTTGCTAGACATACCTGTGCACCCTCACATCACTGTTCTCAAATATACCCTTTATTTGCTAGACATACTTGCATCCCCACATCCCTGTACTCAAATATACCCTTTATGTGCAAGACATATACCTGCACCCCCACATCCATGTATACTCAAATATATCCTTTATGTGCTAGACAATACCTGCATCACTACATCCCTGTACTCAAATATACCCTTTATGTGCAAGACATATACCTGCACCCCCACATCCCTGTACTCAAATATACCCTTTATGTGCAAGACATATACCTGCACCCCCACATCCCTGTACTCAAATATACCCTTTATCTGCTAGACATACTTACGCTCCCACATCCCTGTAATCAAATATGCCCTTTATCTGCTAGACATACTTACGCTCCCACATCCCTGTAATCAAATATGCCCTTTATCTGCTAGACATACTTGCATCCCCACATTCCTGTCCAGACATGAATTCCTGCAATTTTTAATTATAATAGTAAGTGGATTATTTGATATTGCAGCTGATGAGACATCATACGAGGGCAGCTATAAATTACTTAACTTGGAATATGAAGATGCTCTCAATGACAAACAATCTGATGCATACAAAACTTTAAAGTCTAAGAATGAAGTTATTGTAAGTAATTACCATATGCATTATTTCTTGTACTAACAATAACATACATCTCATTCGTGAATACTCTATTTTACAGCTGAACAATATCTATAAACACTACCAATATGTAACATCAGTACAAGTAACAGGCTTTGAGTAAGTTGAACCTTTGTTTGCTTCTATCAGTTGCTCAATAATATGCCCTGACTATACAAGGTAGTCAATACCACCCTGACTATGCAAGGTAGTCAATACCACCCTGACTATACAAGGTAGACAATACCACCCTGACTATACAAGGTAGTCAATACCACCCTGACTATACAAGGTAGTCAATACCACCCTGACTATGCAAGGTAGTCAATACCACCCTGACTATACAAGGTAGTCAATACCACCCTGACTATACAAGGTAGTCAGTACCACCCTGACTATACAAGGTAGTCAATACCACCCTGACTATACAAGATAGTCAAAACCACCCTGACTATACAAGGTAGTCAATACCACCCTGACTATACAAGGTAGTCAGTACCACCCTGACTATACAAGGTAGTCAATACCACCCTGACTATACAAGGTAGTCAATACCACCCTGACTATACAAGGTAGTCAATACCACCCTGACTATACAAGGTAGTCAGTACCACCCTGACTATACAAGGTAGTCAATACCACCCTGACTATACAAGGTAGTCAGTACCACCCTGACTATACAAGGTAGTCAATACCACCCTGACTATGCAAGGTAGTCAATACCACCCTGACTATACAAGGTAGACAATACCACCCTGACTATACAAGGTAGTCAGTACCACCCTGACTATACAAGGTAGTCAATACCACCCTGACTATGCAAGGTAGTCAATACCACCCTGACTATACAAGGTAGTCAATACCTGCACCCTGACTATACAAGGTAGTCAATACCTGCACCCTGACTATACAAGGTAGTCAATACCACCCTGACTATACAAGGTAGTCAATACCACCCTGACTATACAAGGTAGTCAATACCACCCTGACTATACAAGGTAGTCAATACCACCCTGACTATACAAGGTAGTCAATACCACCCTGACTATACAAGGTAGTCAATACCTGCACCCTGACTATATACAAGGTAGTCAATACCTGCACCCTGACTATACAAGGTAGTCAATACCACCCTGACTATACAAGGTAGTCAATACCACCCTGACTATACAAGGTAGTCAATACCACCCTGACTATACAAGGTAGTCAATACCACCCTGACTATACAAGGTAGTCAATACCACCCTGACTATACAAGGTAGTCAGTACCACCCTGACTATACAAGGTAGTCAATACCACCCTGACTATACAAGATAGTCAAAACCACCCTGACTATACAAGGTAGTCAATACCACCCTGACTATACAAGGTAGTCAGTACCACCCTGACTATACAAGGTAGTCAATACCACCCTGACTATACAAGGTAGTCAATACCACCCTGACTATACAAGGTAGTCAATACCACCCTGACTATACAAGGTAGTCAGTACCACCCTGACTATACAAGGTAGTCAATACCACCCTGACTATACAAGGTAGTCAGTACCACCCTGACTATACAAGGTAGTCAATACCACCCTGACTATACAAGGTAGTCAATACCACCCTGACTATACAAGGTAGTCAATACCACCCTGACTATACAAGGTAGTCAGTACCACCCTGACTATACACGGTAGTCAATACCACCCTGACTATACAAGGTAGTCAGTACCACCCTGACTATACAAGGTAGTCAATACCACCCTGACTATACAAGGTAGTCAATACCACCCTGACTATACAAGGTAGTCAATACCACCCTGACTATACAAGGTAGTCAGTACCACCCTGACTATACAAGGTAGTCAATACCACCCTGACTATACAAGGTAGTCAGTACCACCCTGACTATACAAGGTAGTCAATACCACCCTGACTATACAAGGTAGTCAATACCACCCTGACTATACAAGGTAGTCAATACCACCCTGACTATACAAGGTAGTCAATACCACCCTGACTATACAAGGTAGTCAATACCTGCACCCTGACTATACAAGGTAGTCAATACCTGCACCCTGACTATACAAGGTAGTCAATACCATACCACCCTGACTATACAAGGTAGTCAATACCACCCTGACTATACAAGGTAGTCAATACCACCCTGACTATACAAGGTAGTCAATACCACCCTGACTATACAAGGTAGTCAATACCACCCTGACTATACAAGGTAGTCAGTACCACCCTGACTATACAAGGTAGTCAATACCACCCTGACTATACAAGATAGTCAAAACCACCCTGACTATACAAGGTAGTCAATACCACCCTGACTATACAAGGTAGTCAGTACCACCCTGACTATACAAGGTAGTCAATACCACCCTGACTATACAAGGTAGTCAATACCACCCTGACTATACAAGGTAGTCAATACCACCCTGACTATACAAGGTAGTCAGTACCACCCTGACTATACAAGGTAGTCAATACCACCCTGACTATACAAGGTAGTCAGTACCACCCTGACTATACAAGGTAGTCAATACCACCCTGACTATACAAGGTAGTCAATACCACCCTGACTATATACAAGGTAGTTAATACCACCCTGACTATACAAGGTAGTCAATACCACCCTGACTATACAAGGTAGTCAATACCACCCTGACTATACAAGGTAGTCAATACCACCCTGACTATACAAGGTAGTCAATACCACCCTGACTATACAAGGTAGTCAATACCACCCTGACTATACAAGGTAGTCAATACCACCCTGACTATACAAGGTAGTCAATACCACCCTGACTATACAAGGTAGTCAATACCACCCTGACTATACAAGGTAGTCAGTACCACCCTGACTATACAAGGTAGTCAATACCACCCTGACTATACAAGGTAGTCAATACCACCCTGACTATACAAGGTAGTTAATACCACCCTGACTATACAAGGTAGTCAATACCACCCTGACTATACAAGGTAGTCAATACCACCCTGACTATACAAGGTAGTCAGACGAGTACCACCCTGACTATACAAGGTAGTCAATACCACCCTGACTATACATGGTAGTCAATACCACCCTGACTATACAAGGTAGTCAATACCACCCTGACTATACAAGGTAGTCAATACCACCCTGACTATACAAGGTAGTCAATACCACCCTGACTATACAAGGTAGTCAATACCACCCTGACTATACAAGGTAGTCAGTACCACTCTGACTATACAAGGTAGTCAATACCACCCTGACTATACAAGGTAGTCAATACCACCCTGACTATACAAGGTAGTTAATACCACCCTGACTATACAAGGTAGTCAATACCACCCTGACTATACAAGGTAGTCAATACCACCCTGACTATACAAGGTAGTCAATACCACCCTGACTATACAAGGTAGTTAATACCACCCTGACTATACAAGGTAGTCAATACCACCCTGACTATACAAGGTAGTCAGACGAGTACCACCCTGACTATACAAGGTAGTCAATACCACCCTGACTATACAAGGTAGTCAATACCACCCTGACTATACAAGGTAGTCAATACCACCCTGACTATACAAGGTAGTCAATACCACCCTGACTATACAAGGTAGTCAGTACCACCCTGACTATACAAGGTAGTCAATACCACCCTGACTATACAAGGTAGTCAATACCACCCTGACTATACAAGGTAGTCAATACCACCCTGACTATACAAGGTAGTTAATACCACCCTGACTATACAAGGTAGTCAATACCACCCTGACTATACAAGGTAGTCAATACCACCCTGACTATACAAGGTATTATTTACACCTGTTTATATATGTATTTTGCTTGTTAATTTGTTAATTAATTTGTTTATTTATTCATTCACTGAGTTAGGTTTCTGAGAATTACGTTGTTAGATCCGCGAGTTTGAGAGTTGATGAATATTCAACTTTCTCTTATGCATTTCCTTTATTTGCTTAGAAAAGGAAGTGTGTTTGTCAATTACAAACTCACACTGAATGCAGCCGTCTCCGATCCATTTTTACCATTGAAACAAGCACTGAACAGTAGTAATGGTAGGCTGAACGGATTGACGATAGATCCCAGTAGTATACAAACAGGTTTGTAGTCTTAGACTAACTGTATATCAGAATGAGTTACGATAGATCCCAGTAGTATACAAGCAGGTTTGTAGTCTTAGACTAACTGTATATCAGAATGAGATACGATAGATCCCAGTAGTATACAAGCAGGTTTGTAGTCTTAGACTAACTGTATATCAGAATGAGTTACGATAGATCCCAGTAGTATACAAGCAGGTTTGTAGTCTTAGACTAACTGTATATCAGAATGAGTTACGATAGATCCCAGTAGTATACAAGCAGGTTTGTATAGTCTTAGACTAACTGTATATCAGAATGAGTTACGATAGATCCCAGTAGTATACAAGCAGGTTTGTAGTCTTAGACTAACTGTATATCAGAATGAGTTACGATAGATCCCAGTAGTATACAAGCAGGTTTGTATAGTCTTAGACTAACTGTATATCAGAATGAGTTACGATAGATCCCAGTAGTATACAAGCAGGTTTGTATAGTCTTAGACTAACTGTATATCAGAATGAGTTACGATAGATCCCAGTAGTATACAAGCAGGTTTGTAGTCTTAGACTAACTGTATATCAGAATGAGTTACGATAGATCCCAGTAGTATACAAGCAGGTTTGTAGTCTTAGACTAACTGTATATCAGAATGAGTTACGATAGATCCCAGTAGTATACAAGCAGGTTTGTATAGTCTTAGACTAACTGTATATCAGAATGAGTTGCGATAGATCCCAGTAGTATACAAGCAGGTTTGTATAGTCTTAGACTAACTGTATATCAGAATGAGTTGCGATAGATCCCAGTAGTATACAAGCAGGTTTGTATAGTCTTAGACTAACTGTATATCAGAATGAGTTGCGATAGATCCCAGTAGTATACAAGCAGGTTTGTAGTCTTAGACTAACTGTATATCAGAATGAGTTGCGATAGATCCCAGTAGTATACAAGCAGGTTTGTAGTCTTAGACTAACTGTATATCAGAATGAGTTGCGATAGATCCCAGTAGTATACAAGCAGGTTTGTAGTCTTAGACTAACTGTATATCAGAATGAGTTACGATAGATCCCAGTAGTATACAAGCAGGTTTGTATAGTCTTAGACTAACTGTATATCAGAATGAGTTACGATAGATCCCAGTAGTATACAAGCAGGTTTGTATAGTCTTAGACAGGACGCAAAGTCCCTTACAAGGCTCTCCACCCAACCAAACCCTGATAAATCCAAACCAACCCCTTTACATCCATCAATAATTCTACAATCTACAAGAAAGATACAAACATATAAAGAAACATGCAAGAAAAACACTATCAGAATATTCAGTTTCATGAATCATATTTGTTCCCTTGCAATGTTCATCAAATGACAATAATATTTGGTAACATGTATGTCAGTTAAACATATTTTGAAAAGTTCAGCCATTGAATTGTGGGACGTTGTTTATTTCAGGTCCTTACATTCCTCCTCCAACGACAATTATTACAACGACTGTTGAGCCAAAAACATCAACTGAAACTCCAGCGCTTTTAAGTACTGAGGCCATCATCGGTATTAGTGTGGCTGTTGCATTTGTCGTTATCGTCGTCATTATTGTGTTGGCTTGTTGTTATTGCAAGAAGAAAGAAAGGAAAACCATTAATAAGAACGGTGAGAAGTTATTTATTCATCTCATTTATTCATTCATTTATGTACATCTATTCTCTCGAGTGTGCACTCTAACGTCATGAGATAGATAGATGGATGGATGGATGGATGGATGGATGGATGGATGGATGGATGGATGGATGGATGGATGGATGGATGGGATGGATGGATGGATGGATGGATGGATGGATGGATGGATGGATGGATGGATGGATGGATGGATGGATGGATGGATGGATGGATGGATGGATGGATGGATGGATGGATGGATGGATGGATGGATGGATGGATGGATGGATGGATGGATGGATGGATGGATGGATGGATGGATGGATGGATGGATGGATGGATGGATGGATGGATGGATGGATGGATGGATGGATGGATGGATGGATGGCAGGCACACATCACTTTGGTCTCGAGGGTTCGTGTTAAGGGTGGTTTTTGTAATTCACAACATCAGGGTTTTTGACGAAACTAGAGTTATTTCGTGTCGTAGCTTTCATTCACCGTTCAATGCTGAAATGAAATACACTGTGTCGCCTTCATCAACCGTGTTTATAAAGAGAATATAATAATTACAGTCCTATATAATTGTATAACGTCTGTAGTAACTCTTTTTACTCTGATGGAAATATAACCTTGAATTTTCCTTGAAAAACCGAAGAATATTCGTACTGTAGTTGAAGGCCACATACCAAAAAAAAAATTATTTAGCTGTCAATCATATCATGTGAACCAATCACGCACGGTAATTTTCAGCAGCCATAGTGCCGTGTTTTATTAGAGTCGTGTTTTGTATGAGTGGGAAACCTATGGTACGGAGTTACGGTCACCGAATCAAAGAGCGTATACTCGGGCTTATGACAAGGACAATGTCGGTTGCGTGAGGAGAGATCTGACAATGACTGACAGTTGCGTGACGAGGGAGACTATGTATATATATGTCGAGTTCATTTGATTTGCATTTGACTTTGAGTTCATTTGATTACCTTTTGACTTTGAGTTCATTTGATTTGCTTTTGATGAGTTCGTGTAAAGGCCCAGTCGAAAACGCTCAACATCTTTTAGAGTGGGCCCAGACGAATCGGCGTATGCGTTGTGGATGGCTTGCCTTGGATACAACGTTTGTGGCGCCATGAATATGCAACCTCAAGTGACCTCAAGTACGTTTAAAGATGTACGATATACGTACCTCGAACAATCGGAGATCTTTATCGATACTCATCGATACAAATAATCTTTCTCGTCACACAACTATCATTGTCATATTAAATACCCGACTATACGCTCATTCAGCGTCTTCTTCTGTAACCGATCCCTGAAATCTAATGACGTTTTGATTTCGATTGTATTTTTGCCGTTCACTGACCTGTTTTGAGTTCTAAAATTAGGTCGCATCATAGATGTATGACTCAGATAAGGATCATGCATCGTACTGAAACTATTCGACCCGTTTGTGGCGAACATGAATATGCAACCTCAAGTGACCTCAAGTCATAATAGATGTATGAATCACACAAGGATCACACAACTGTAATCGTACTGAATTTTTCAAACGTGGAATAAAATAAACATCCATCGTGAGTTACTGAAAATAACTCGACTGGTTCGATTGTTTGCATGACTTCTCTACATATAATTATATATATAAGTTACTGAAAATAACTCGACTGGTTCGATTGTTTGCATGACTTCTGTACACTGATATAGCTTTCTGTCGTAATAGATCCCTAAAATCTAAGGACGTTTTGATTTCGATTGTATTTTTGCCGTTCACTGACCTGTTTTGAGCGTGGAAATTCTGTTTTAAATAGCGCTACGCGGCGGTTCTATTTAAAATTAGGTCGCGTAATAGATGTATGATCACACAATGATCACACAACTGTAATCATAATGAATTTTTCAAACGTGGAATAAAATAAATATCCATCGTGAGTTACTGAAAATAACTCGACTGGTTCGATTGTTTGCATGACTTCTGTACATATAGCTTTCTGTCAATATAGATGTTGTTACATCGCTGGTCGTGAGTTCAATTATAAATACTCAAGGACATAACTGTACACGTACTATTACAATTAAGCAACAAACATGGCATAGCGAGGTCATGATAGTTTTTGAGTTCATTTCATTTGCTTTTCAGTCTCGACTGGCCTGACTGTTTGCATGACTTCTTCTGTACATGTACATATAGCTTTCTGTCAATAGATGTAGTTACATCGCTGGTCGTGAGTTTGATTATAACTAGAATCCCGACCTTTCAATATCTTGAAGATCTCAAACTGCTTTCAAATAATCTAAGATTAAATATCTACTTGAGTCCTGTACGTGTGTCGTTTGTTTAGAGCGGTTTTCCGCGAATTCAGGGACCGTAGAGTAGCTTGCTCCCTTATCTGCTGAGTTATCTTGAAACTCGATACGATCAAATACTTGGCATTTTGTGTCCGACGAATAATAATAATAATAATAAAAAAAAGAAAGTCCATTTTATAACTCGGGCTTCCTTCGGAAGGGCCCGAGTAATTAAGTTTGTATTACAAAGATGATATCGCATTGACCTGCATTGACATAGAGTTGTTTTCGTATGAGTGGGAAACCTACGGCACGGAATTACGGTCACCGTACGGAATCGAAGACATCTATTCAACCAATCACAACGATCAAAACCATTGCTCGACCAATTAGAATGCTTGGACATGGTACTGTCACCGCACGCCACTAACCTTACCGTAACTACTTCCCACTCATACGAAAACGACTGTACTCAATAGAATGCAAATAACCGGTTTAACAAGTTTTCTAAACATGCTACCAGCGACGAGAAAAACATGGCGGACGATTTCAATTTTAATGATTATAGTTTTGAATTGAAGAAGATAAATAATGGGTTTCAAATGTCTATCGAGATATCCTCAACCCCCTTGACCTCCAAAGCGAAGAAGGATTATTGAATTCGACGTGGACGGACGCCGACTTTAATTTGAACTAAATTATTATTTGTACTTTTAAGGCTTTCGCGTGAGTTAGACATGATTATACTAGTTTTACTGCCGAAACAATGCATATTTTCATTTCATACGCGTGAAAACCGTTAAACTAGTAAAATCATCATAAAGTATTATTATTTCAAGGGGAACAGAAGACAAAATTTATTTTCTCAAGAAAGTTAGATATCTCTTATATTTGCATTATTTGAGTATAATTTTTTTTAAATCGTTCTTAGATATCAACATAATTTACGTTCGATATGGAATATCATCCGCCATTTTGCCGATTTACCGTCGGCTCAGATATTTTTGTTTGTGACGTCGTTTATGGGGAATATTAAAATCCGTTCACAACATTCTCTAAGGTACAAGAAAATACAATTACTCTATATTGTGATTGCACTTTCCCTTGGGATAGGTGACGTCTATTATGAGGAATAATTACTGAAGTGAGCCGCGATCATTTCAGCGGTAATCTATGTCTTTCTACAATTAAAGCTCAAGTTTCTTCTCCATAAAATAAAAACAATTGAAAATTATATCAGAAAATGAATGTACACAACATTCTCTTTGTTTTTTTCGAAAGATAGATTTAGGCTACAGTTCTCCTTTCAATAACGTTGTTATATATGTAAATGTTGGATTCTTGGACTTTTGTTGGACTTGAAGATTTGACTTGAGAGATATAATCCTTGGGTCAAATAAAGACAACTTTTACAACTGTAATTTACAGTATAGTTGTTGACGTTAAAAACTTCAGTCTTGTAATTCTTAAAAAAATTGTAATAAACTTTAAGAATTTCAACAATATTACAGTCATATAATTAAAACACTATAACTTCCTTCGAGTTGGAAAACTACATCATATATTAAAGCTTACATGTAGATTGTAGTTCAAAGTTTTCTTCGTAATGCATCGATCAATTCCAGCTGTTACCATCCCACCACCCCCCCCCCCCCCCCCCGGGGGGAATTGCAAGGACATGTGTCCTGGAGGTGGGGATTTTGTGTACAACAACGCGTTGTCTCGGGGGTGGGGGGCGGTGATAATTTGACCGATCGCCGGCAGTGTAAACATGAACGAATTCGCCGGTAAAGCGACTAATTTTGTGGCCGATTGGCTTGATAACAAGGTCTTGCATGGCAAGCTAAAGGCTTTTTTTAAAGGTAAGATGTCTAATTCAATGTGCACGTGTTTTGATATTGCGATCTTGCAATTGTTACGCTTGCACAATCTATGACTACATGTGGTGAAATCTTCGTGAGCTTGCGTTATTATAAATATGCAGGCCTTATAAATTATTGTTGGTTGGTTTTCCGTTGCCCGTGGGCGGTACAAATCCCCGGGGGTCAGCTCGGAGGGGGGGAGGGGGGGGGGGGGGTGGTAACAGCTGGAATTGATCGATGCATAATACTGATGAACATCCTCGGTGTTGAGAGTTATTAGCCACAGTATTGCTCACTTAATAGTTGATCGCTGCATAATCCTGATGAACATCCTCGGTGTGTTGAGAGTTATTAGCCACAATATTGCTCACTTAATAGTTGATCGATGCATAATCCTGATGAACATCCTCGGTGTTGAGAGTTATTAGCCACTATATTGCTCACTTAATAGTTGATCGATGCATAATCCTGATGAACATCCTCGGTATTGAGAGTTATTAGCCACTATATTGCTCACTTAATAGTTGATCGATGCATAATCCTGATGAACATCCTCGGTGTTGAGAGTTATTAGCCACTATATTGCTCACTAATTAGTTACTTTAAAGATCTATACCGAACACTAAACTTGATATAATACAATATATGATGCTTTTCTATCCTATAGGTGCGTTGGATAATGTTTATGTTGAAGACAATAGGATGTAAGTAACCCTGCGAGTGACTTGCTTGATGGAAATGTTTCAATCATTCATTCAAATCTTCTTGAGATACTGACAGGTGATGCATTGTTTAATACAGGGGCACAGTTAACCAAGGTGTATCTCCCTCTCCATCCACGTACGCTAAACAAGGACCACAAACTGGTAATCAAGCAATCAATAACAACCAGGAAAACGTGGTGAGAGAGTAACCTGCTTATGCAGCAGTGGACAAATTCACGGTGGTCAAATTAAAAAAGTACGCGAAATCGACAACCTTCGTATAACTTCTACAGTTTTAATCCAATCAAAATGAAACTTGGCAACGTGACAGCATATGTCAAGGCAACAAACTTGTTCTTTTTTGATTTTTGATTTTTATGATTTTTGGCGGGAAAATAACATCATGAACATGCCAACAAATTTTGAAATTCAAAACCACACTGCATTTGAAAGAACATTTAAAATTAGAGAAATCGCTGAAATAATATATCAGATATGGTTATTCAATCCAAAGATATGAATTTTTGAAATTTGAAAATCCGCCATTTTGTTACTAAAAATAGCACAAAATGGCGGAAATTTCAATTTTCAAAAATTAATATCTTTGGATTGAATAATCATATCTGATATATTATTTCAGCGATTTCTCTAATTTTATATGTTCTTTCAAATGCAATGATTAATTTAGTGTTTTTTGAATTTTAAAATTTGTTGGCATGTTCATGACGTCATTTTCGCACCAAAAATCATAAAAAAAACAAAAAACAAAAAAGAACAAGTTTGTTACCTTGACATATGCTGTCACGTTGCCAAGTTTCATTTTGATAGGATTAAAACTGTAGAAGTTATACAAAGGTTGTCGATTTCGCGTACTTTTTTGCCCACCGTGAAAACCAAGGTAGAAGAAAATATAATACGCTGTCTTATTATATGGCACAAGCTACTTTCGGTAAAATCGCGCGATTTGATTGTTGGTTGTTCAGCGGGCACGATTTTCCGGTAATGCCCGTGGGCGATTACAATTTTTTTTTTGTCACACCAAAGCCTCTCTTCGATTAAAAAATCCTAATAATAAACAACTTAGGTCTTTCAAGGTCATGACGTAGCGTGTTTAGATACTCTCATCTTAAGGACGTTCGCGGGCAAAAAAACTAAACATGTTTTTCCCCTGAAACTTCGTATGGTGAAATAAGATCATTATAGAAGCTAAATGAGCAAATAAAAAATGGGGGTCACCGACTTTGCTATGGAGCCAGATTTCTTCAAAGTATACCCTTTTTCTGATCGAAATTACGTGCGTTAAATCCACGGAAAGTCGAGAATGACAGATATTTTTTTGTAGAAAAACTAAACGGATTGCTAAAATTTTCCTCAAATGGCTATCTAAGAGTTTATAGAATAAGATTATGTACAAAGATTTGTGAATATATAGAAACAACCTGTAGTTTTTGGCTCATATGTACAGTCACCACGTAGCCATCGACGACTCTTTCGCGTGAAGGTAGGTTGAAGTTTTCATCTAAATTCGTGTTTTTATCAAAATCTAAACATGTTTTTTTCTTTAAATTTGGTACATGGGGAGCTTTTATGATTCTTTGTAAAATCACAAAATAAAAAATGGGGGTCACCGGTATCGTTCTCGAGATATTAGCCGATGAAAATCGTCTACGTAACATGCGTGACTGGCTGCCATCTTGGACGTGAGGAAAGAGGACTGGACCGAGATGATTCGAACCTTGATTTTATGCGCAGAAAAGATGCGCGTAAACAATGCGCGCGAACGTCCTTAAACGGTGTTTTGACCAATCAGAGCGCGCGTTATATCTAAATTATTTTATGATAAAAAGTCCATATAAGAAACAACTTAAAGGGGCCGACCCACCCACAGTGCTTTGCGCGCTTCTATTAGCAGGACTCTTACATGTAATCTATACAGAGAATACTTCATGGAAAATGCGAGCGTACGGTTTTTATTCACGAGTTATGAAGTATCAGAAAACGAACGAGCGAGTCCTCGAGCTAGTTGAGTTTTCTGATAATTATCACGAGTGAATAAAAACTGTACAAAGCATTTTCCATGAAGTATTGTGTTTATTATATACATACTGAGATTTCAAAACCCACGTGAAAACTGTTTGAAATTCTCGGCGAAACTTGTTGTTGCTCATTTACATATATAATACTTTGTCGACTGATGAGCAAAATATTTGTGAATCTTTAGTTTAGAGAAAGACATGACCTGCAAAGTAAAAATTGATCAAAAATTGATAACTTACAAACAACATTTAAATAAAATGAACTCATAGTGCCAGGTTCTGGTTTTATTCATAGCTGTTTGCCGGCTTTACAGAAATAAATAAATATGATTTATTTCAATATGGAGACAAAACTTTCTCTCAATTGTATTTTTAGCGAGGTACTTGTCGTGTAATAATAATAAGAATTATAATATTCATTAATAATTCATTAGGCAGCTGTCCAATCTGTGCTCAGCATTCTGGTCGCGTGGCTACCTTGTAACTCCCATACAATTTCCAAGAAACTAAAAGCACGGGGAGGGTTTGAATAGTTGGCAGGGAATAGGTGGGGTTGATTAATTACTGCAATTGTTCATAAGTATGATACAGAATAGTAAAGAAGCTTATTAGTATTCTGTATCTGATACAGAATACTAATAGACCTTATTAGTATTCTGTATCAGATACATAATACTAATAAGCTCTATAAGTATTCTGTATCGATCAATGCATTATATGAGAGGAACACTGAAACATTATCCCTAAAGCTAATTAAGAAAAATAGAGTACACGTTAGATTCTGTCCACAGTTTCTTTAATGTAACTCCCTTCCTCTATTGGAGCTGAGCACCTTCACAGTTTTAACTTACTTACTAATGATACAACCATTGGATTTCTAGCTTTGTGCGGCAATACGTTCACAATCTCAAATAAATTATAACAAACTTTGAAAGACACGAGATTACTTCAAAATAAGGACTTCGCACAGTTCTCGCTAAATATTGCGTTACTTGCTACATTATTATTTTCAAGAACCTCGAATTAGAAGATGGTAAAGTAAATAAATGTTAGTCGAACTAGAACTTCATACGGAATTTGTGTGTCAAAAGAAAGTCAATAGACTCTTTCTTTCAGTGCTACCTTGATTTTACGAGACATCTGACAGACTTCAGAAATATTTACACTCCACTTCGGTGCTAGTTTGGGCACATTCCCTCAACAACTGACTCTCTTGTGATACACTTTTGGCAAATTGTCAGCCATCGTCTCAAATGCCCGTCTTAGTTCTATGACCTTCCTGTGAGAACTGTTCTTGATTTGATTGAAAATAATCAAAACTCCGTTCGCATTCAATTGTAAATACTACTACTAATATTAATAATAATAATAATAATAATAATAATAATAATAATAATAATAATAATAATAATAATAATAATAATAATAATAATAATAATAATAATAATAATAATAATAATAATAATAATAATAAATAAAAATAATAATAAAAAAATAATAAAAAAATAATAATAATAATAATAATAATAATAATAGTAATAATAACAAACCAACATTAGATTTAATAACAATAGTCTTTATTTAAAAGAGGGTGATTATAAAACGTGTAGTTTTGACACTGTAATGTTTAGTCTGTGCTTGCAATTAAACTTCGGAAACTCAGTATTGGTTCGTATTCTTGTCCATATTTTCTTCTATCTTTTCGCTATTTCCTATTTTCAAGGCCATCAACGTAATCTTCCACTGAAATATCGAAATTTGCGAATAGATTTTCCTCATTTTTCCAAATTTAAGAGCACATCTGCAGAAAATAACTTAATAAAAACAACTAGCTACTAAAATAACAAATCTTGCTGAATGAAGCAAGCAACCACCACTGAGACACGACACAGACGGCGGGAAACCCATCAACAGTGAAGTAACGTCGTTCGCGGCCTCTGATTGGCTAGCAACAGTGAATGAACGAAAATTTACTACATGGATTTATAGTGAGTAAATCTGAATATGTATATAATACATAACGCTTCGTCAAGAAAGAACTACGTTGAACCCGCGAACTTCACATGGTGTCAGAAGCGGGCGAAGTGTAAAGAAGAAATACTGTAAGAAGAAGTCACGATGGCTAGCCAAGTTATTCCTTCACCCGAGTAACTCGAATCAAAGAAACCAAAGAAATCAGTGGAAAACTTGGATTGAACGCTTCGAGTTCTATCGTATAGCGTCAGAGCAAAACAAGAAGGATGATGCAGTTCAAGTTAGCACGTTAATTTATGCCATGGGAGGTAATGCTCACGAAATCTCAAAAAGGTTTCATCTCGGAGAAAAAGACACAACCTACGAAAGAGTGGTGAAGTGCTTAACGCTGATTTCATCGGGAAAACCAACGTTATCTATGAAAGAGCCAAGTTTAACTGCCGCTATCAACTACTGAGAAAACGAGTCAGTTATCGACTTTATAGAAGACCTGAATAAGCTAGCAGAGTCTTGCAACTATAGAGATCTAAAAGATGAACTTATTAGAGACAGAATAGTTGTTGGAATTTGAAACACTGCCCTGCCCGAGAAACTGATGAATGACGAATCCCTGACAGTTGATCAAACGATTAAGAATTAAGGTCAAAGCATCAGAATTAATCAAAGATTACGGTGAAGCTAGACGCGAGAGTAGCTGCTATTCATAAGAAGAAACAAAACTCTTACCGCCGACCAAACACGGAATTCTCAAACAAGCAAAGAGATCTCCAAGCGAATCCCACACATCGGAGAGGGACAGAGGTCAATTTGACACTTGAATAAAATTTCCGTTCCCAACGAATTATTTACCAGTACCAGCTTTCCCAGTCAACAATAAAATATGGCCTGTCAAATTGACCTCTGTCCCTCAGTCCGCAAAAACCTTCCTCTTGGGTGCAGATAGCGATGAGTAAGAGAAGGAAATGGTAGTGTGGTTTATCGGACTTGTTTGGACTACAGTTTACCAAAAGAAATTTGGCATTATGTCTAGTTTCGAGGATTTACGAGCATTTTAGAGGGACCATGGTTTGCTGGCGGCCATCAGTGACCAACCTTCTATATTTTCTTACTGGTAGAAAAAAGATTAAAACCACCATAACTCTCTCAATTTCAAGCGGAATGGCCTAGAAATTCCTACAGAGGTAAAGGACAACACAAGAATACAAGAAACAAGTAAGAGGCGTATAAAAGCAAACGATGTTTTTATATTCTTTTATTCAAGTACACCAGAACGAGAAAGCCCATACATTTACTGTATTTACGCCACTGACTCTGAGCTTGGGCTACCTGTGGTCTCATGGATGAAGGAATCATCAATCTTGAATCTTTCATGAGCAGACCATGTTGAACAGTGAGCTTGGGCTACCTGTGATGAGACTAGAGATCCTCGACAAGATACATACTGGTCACCTTTCAGGCCTCAATAAACAGATTGAGGACATGGTAACGTGTACTACATGCTGCAGGGAGAGGAAGCAAAACCCTGAGCCAATGATGTCGTTACCTCTTCCTGATCGACCCTGGTAAAAAGTTGCCACATATTTATTCTACTTGAATGGGAAGTAATACATTCTCCTGGTAGACTACTTTTCTAGATATATTGAAATAACACCGTTAAATAACCCCACCAGCCAAGAGGTTATTGACCACCTCAAATCATTATTCGCCCGTCATGGTATACCAGAATTGGTATTCTCTGATAATGGACCACAGTACTCTGCAGCAGAATTCGCTAAATTCGCAGAAGATTGGGGATTCACGCACCTCTATCATTGACTCCTGACAAACTCAACCCTAAATGGCCTGCATGTGCTCATAGACATCCTATGAAAGGAATCTGAATACAAGTTGAAGCAACGCTCACAGGACGAAAGAATTGCCGCAACTACACTGTGGTGAAAAAGTGTGGGTCACAGATCTGAAAATCGACGCCACTGTCGCAAGAAAAAAAAAACAGAAGAACCTCGTTCATACATTGTGAAGACGGAAAAGTCACTACTGAGGCGGAACGGAAGACAGCTGGTAGCTAGTCCAAACGAGGAAGCAGCAGAACAACCTTAACAACCGCGACTACATCCAAACCAGTTGTATAACCCGGTCCGGACGCGAAGTCAAATCACCAGAATGACGCAATATTTGAACATTTATATTAGTGTTTGTTTATTAACCATTTATATATCCCAGTTGACATTTGTTAGTCATGGGACATCAAGATAAATAACATTTATAATCAGAGACAACCATAGTGATTAGTAAATATACATGTAACATGATTCCACATGATATTCCAGAAAGGGAGGTGTTGGGTTCCCTGTGTTATTGTTGTCAGTACTTTGAATTCCGATATACCGTAAATGCTCGATTATGCGCCCTGCTTCTAATAAGCGCCCCCTCGAATAAGCGCCCCCTCCGATCCCCTCCTAGAGGTCTAAAAAATGTATAAGCGCCCCCATTCCAATAAGCGCTCCCCCTCCTTCCAATAAGCGCCCCCCTCCCCCTAAAAGAAATGAAGAAACAACTCTCGTGGAAGATGCGACTCCAGAGACCTCTGCACTCGATGAGATCGATGAAGACATTGACATTGACTAGAACACTATAGAACCGTAGACCATAAGAACCGAAAAAAGTGTTGCGTTTATCAAGTACTGCACGGTACATGTTTAACATTTTTATTCACTGTATTTGTATGTTACAGCACCGTAAACCGGTAATAAAGAAAACATTGAGTTCATCATATGAGAAAAGAAATAAGCGCCCTGCTTCCAATAAGCGCCCCCTCGAATAAGCGCCCTCACCTAGAGGTCTAAAAAAAATATGAACGCCCAAGGCGCTAAATCGAGCTTTTACGGTATATTGCATATGTCGTATTAGTAGAACTCTACATGTACTCTATATAACGCTTTGTCAATAAAAAACTACGTTGAACCGCACTTCACGAACAAATTATCTACCTTTGATGGTAGAACCTACTGAAGCATTACTAATTACTCGTCGACGACTGCCTGTGGCAGAGGCCGAGTCTTAAAATGGGCGTTTTAGTGTTAGAAGTGTCCAGTCCATCCCAAAACACGCCAGTAAATAGACATCTTATCCTAAATTAAACACCTCGCAGCGCTCAAACAACTACTAATCTTTATTTCTTGAGTATAATTAGGAGTTCGATATTCCTAAAACCCATTCCTGAAGCTAAAATCGAACTGACATATACCGTATATAAATACGGTTGAGCGTACCACAGGAAGCCCAACGCTTACAAAATAACATGACCACAGGAAGCCCAAAACATCGGTTTAGACAAAAACAGAGGATGGTGTAAGCCTGTGGAATAGAGATTGCCCGGAGTTCCAGCCGATCATCCCACACGCCTAGTAAACGCTCAATGAGCGTCTAGTTGATTGGCAACTGCAACGTATTTTATTCTAAATTCAAGATATAGGTGTTCATCAGTGTAGCAAAATGAATACTGAAAAATCGATAAAGCATGTACATTGATAAAGAAAAAATGTGATGTTGCTTTTTATTGTCGGGTATTGATCATGTTACTCTTATTGTATTGTCTTTCGTAATAATAAATGCTGTCGGAGCGAAGCGTAGATGGCTTAAATTCTATGTCAATATATTTCTAAAACTGTTCAAGTGGTTATGTACACGGCCTTGCAATAACATGACCGCGGAAATCACATCTCTGTAAAAATCAATCAATCATAATAGACCTTTTCCACGGCTGAAATGGAATAGAAATGATCGCGAAATGAAACATTTTTACGTGCATGGAGGATTGTTAAACCACTGAGTGAATAAATTCAAGAATCATTATCTGTATCACGTGTATATCTCAAAAGCCTGATGAAAAGAAAGCTCTAGAGTGTCCGCAGTATACTGGGAAGAGAAACAATTCACATAAACATTGCAGATGATCATGACAGGGGATATTACGTGTACATTCCATGTACTCGTACCGTCAGATGACAGCGGATATCACGTGTAGTTGTATATACAGTTTGTTTCATTCACTGTTCTTGATCTTAATTGTTACATATGGATATTATAACAAATGCTCGTGTTTGAAATATTGGGCTACCATTGCTGCTAAAGAGTATTTGTCTTGGTTTTCGGAGGCCGCAATTTTTGACCTATGGTTAGCCTAGTATAATATATACTATCATAGATATACGAAAAGGTACGATTACTAGCCGAATGAATTTCAATAAAACAATTTGAATTCCAATGCAATTTCCCTGAGGATACCTGACGATACTACCCAGAGGGTCTGAATGGGGTTAACTGACTACTGACTCTCAGTTAACTTGACAAACTATCGAAGGAAGACCGACATTTTGCTCTAATGTAACAAAACACTCAATGTCTCTTCCCTCGTGATCAGACATTTTAAAAGTGATATGATGATATATGTCATATGGATTCAGGCACATACAAATGTTAAGTGCTCTGTACGGGACCGCAAATGAACCCAGGCCCGCAAATGAACCCAGGCCCGCAAATGATCCCAAGACTGGATCCCAAATGATCCCAGGCCCGCAAATGATCCCAAGACTGGATCGCAAATGAACCCAGGCCCGCAAATGAACCCAGAGAGGACCGCAAGTGATCCCAGAGATAAAATCAGGAATCTGGAACGGAACAAAATGGGATTTCACACAGAGAAGTCCTGAACTTCAAATTCACCTTTGTAATAAAATGGAGTTTTCCAAGGAAACAGTGGAACTCTACAGGTCTACTCGGATGACATGGAATGTTGTGAAAAGTGCTTGTATGAAATGAATTATGAGTTTAATTGAGCCATATGTGCAAATGTATCCAATTTCCTTAAGCTTGGTAACGACTAAGCATGATCAAATTTATTATTTCACTCCGCGTTCGCTGCGCTCACTCGTGAGATCTCTAGTTGAACACTCGGAAGATAAATTCGTATCTCCGCGCGTCCATGTATTATTCTCTAAATAATATTACTTTCCCATAATTATTGCTAATTATAAATAATACTGAGGACACGTTTGTTGCTTTAAATGGCATAAATAAATAAATAAATCGTTTCAATTGACACTACCCTGAAGTGGCTTTTCAGTGTCAGTTTTACTGAAGCATTTGCTTCCTTTCGTTAAAGTTCTTATAGTATCTCGACGAAATTATGTTGGATCACTCGGCCGTTGCCGTAATTTTTGATATTAATCTAATCACGAAATTACAAAATACCGCATATTTTCTCCCCCAAACTGACACCCAGGCCTTTGGATGATATGACCTGCAAGGTAGTGAAAAACAATGAATAGAAAAAAAACGTGAATCATTAGTAAAACTAATTAAACTCAGCAGGCCGGTGCAAATGTCTAAAGTTTGTACTGATCAGCGGTGTCAGGTTTAATCGAGAAAATACGGTAGATATGAAATAAAGTGCCTAATCATGAAGATGAAGTTTCTGTTAAAATAAATGAATGATGACGCTGAGAAATGCCAATTTGAGGCAAACTGAGAAACAGTTTATATTTATTAAAATGTTTTTACCCTGGTTAATTACGGAATAAAGTTCAGTTCAGGGTCAGACTCGTTGACAACTTTGTGTGATTGAATTTTACAGATTTTAGCTGGTGTTTCGCGACATATATTTGCTATTCATGACCTCCAAGCAAAACAAGATGGCTTCGCGTTGCGCGAGCGTGTCTCTTTCTTAATTCTTGAAAATAAATTTTATATATATTTGGCTGGCTATTCACATGTGTGGTATATACTATAAAAGACTCGCGGCTCGGGAAATATCCACCACTACTCACCGACGCTGAGGGGAGTAATTGTTAATTATTTGAGAACAAATTTTATTGAATGAGACTGCCAAATGATTTTCTAAAAAATGATCATTGTTCTTCTACAAAACAGGGATGTTTTTATTTTCAAAGGCGTTAATATGAGAAAAAGTGTGAAATCCCATTTTGTTCCGTTCCAGATACCTGATTTTATCTCTGGGATCACTTGCGGTCCTCTCTGGGTTCATTTGCGGGCCTGGGTTCATTTGCGATCCAGTCTTGGGATCATTTGCGGGCCTGGGATCATTTGCGATCCAGTCTTGGGATCATTTGCGGGCCTGGGTTCATTTGCGGGCCTGGGTTCATTTGCGGTCCCGTACAGCTCCTTTGTCGTACTGCAAACAAAAAATAACTTTTTGTCTCAAATAATCTTTACCTAGATAAAGCCGAAGAGTAATCTCGGAGAGGTAACGTATGCAGATTTAGCAGAGTTTCGAGATGGCAGTAACGCCTCGGGAACAGGTGGAATAGTGTTGGAACATCTGCCCAAAGGAAAACACGCTAAAATGCCACTAAAATACGAAGATACTGTGTATTCTGAAATCGTTGGGATTAAAAAAACAGTGACTAACGAACCAGCTGATGAGAAAGCCAGTTCTCATGGAGCTAATGAAGATCAGAAAGAAGCGGGTGAGGATTAAAAAACAATACAAACTCAACTAGTGACAAAAACGAATGTTTGATTAAAAAAAACAAAGTCACTGAAGAATGGCCAAAATGCATATGTAATACATTGTTAAGACACTATAAAAACAAATAATTATTTATTCAAAAGCTGACGTGAAACCACAGGACGACGACATTGCAAAAGGGCAAGATAAGCAACAAGATCCTCCTTCCTCAACGAAGCATTCTGGTAAGACGATTAGAACTGTCCACAATTACGCTATATCATTATGATGTCACGGCTTGTAAGGGAGGCGGTTGCACGGCCAGAATGTTTTGATGTGACGTCATAGTGACATAGGGCAATTAGAGCAACATACTATAGCTAACAATACTTACAGTATATTAAAGCATATTATTGACAATGCTGAAGATACCGCGGAATGGATAAATTTATTTTTTGCATCATAATTTCATTGATTGATTTATTGATTGAATGAATTGTTTCTTTGTCTCTTTGTTTCTTTGTCTCTCTGTTTGTGTGTTTCTTTGGTGCTTTGTTTGTTTGTTTGTTTGTTTGTTTGTTTGTTTGTTTCGTTATTGAATAGCTGACGAGAAGGATGAAAACACTGCAGAGGAGCATTGTTATGTGACAAAAGTCGAAGCCTTTTTGAAACCTCTTGAAACTCAAGTTAAACATATTATTTCAACTTGAATGTCTTTTTGAATATATTACCCTCGACCTTTTAATGAGTTGGACCTTTACGGTTAACCTTTGCTTACTTAAGGTTGGTGCCTACTAATGGCAACCCAATTTTGTTTGGAAATTTCCATATAAAACTTGTTGATCATCATTAAGGCTATTGATTTGTGGAAAAAAAATTGGGGGTATCCATGCATGTAACTGAGATAATTAATGACGAACATCCCTAGGTACTTCATATATGGTACATTTTTATTAGTTATGCCTCGTTCTCTCAAATGGTACATTTTTATTATGTATATGCGTCGTTCTATCATATTTATATCGTATTTTAACATCTCATAGTAAGCAAAACATTAAGAATATACTTAAAAATACGGATTATTGATTATTGTATATAGACAATGTACTATGGTCCACCATATTTTACCATATATGAAGTACCTACCCGAACATCGTAAATAACCGCTGACCAGCAATTTTCAACATTTACATTAAAATATTTCTTTTTATACTCCAAATTCACAAAAAAAATCCATAAACACAGTTTTTCGACTTACAATTAGAAAGTTCTTTAAAGAGAAAAGGAAAAATAGAAGGTTTTTCCATGAATCATTTTATTTATAGCTATGTTTTCCTCCTTTACCGCTTCTATGGAATCCTGACAGGAAGTACATTTTCGTAAAAATCTATATTCTGTGTCAATTATTTTTCGGATATTTTTTTAAGGCAAATTCCTTAAACCTCATTGAAAATATTAAGAAGAAGAAAAAATGGGGTATCCATGCATTTTAAAAAGTTATTGTCGTCAAAAGTTATATATTCTATCAATTTGAAAGCCGCGATAGACAAATTTTCCCCAGCCCTCCCCTAGTAAGTCACTATTGTCATCGTTGAACTTGTGGTTTACAAAGCGTGTGTTTGGCAAACTTCTTCAAGAAATATTGGCTAATATGAGAGGAAATAGGACTTTTCCTCGGTTAGAGTGCTTTATAGAATGTTCATCTTCACTTCACGTCAATCATTAGTCGATAATACGAAAGGAAAACCTGAAATTATTCGTCGAAATGATCCCGAACAACGTGCAAGTAAGCTTTATAGTTTGACGGGACTTCGAAATGCAAAATTCAGTGGAAAAGAACTTTCGTTATTCCATATATTCATTGCACATTTGTGAACTGTTCTGGTAATTAATGAATACAAATAAAATATATTTATTAGCTGGTCAGTTTTGTCTTGTTTTATTGAATATTGTGTTGTTTATCGACTCGGTCAACGTTTTGCAAGTGATTGATCAAACTTTAAAGACATTCATGGCTTTCCTTAACTTGATTATTATTATATGAAACGATCTGCATATCAGGTGGATTAATTTTCGATATGTAGTGCCGGAAATGGAATAGTTTATACAAAAGTAAGTCGCTTTTAGGATGCCTTGAACTATCCGATTGATCCGTCGGGCAACATTGACAACTCATTGTGCTCTGAAACTTAGCAAGACTGTTTAGGGAATCTATTCTTATCGTTTGATTATTTATAGAAAATTGACATGTATTCACTCTTTCTTCGGTGAATTTGACTCGATTTTACTGCACTTTTTGAAGTTTTCCAGAAAACACAAAATGGGCTTCCTGTGCTATTTTACGTCACGATGTGCGCAGAACTATGTGCGCGCGGACATTAGTAGGCACCAACCTTAATATTGTAAACTAAAGCTACCGCTTTAGCGAAACCATATGCTTTCTAGTGTCCTAGCACCTATGTATCAATACAGCTCATCGTATGTAATAACACAGCTTGCCTCGTCGCAAACAACGTTTCTCGTAAACAACTTGCTCATTGCGTATGGCGGCATACGCAATGAGTTGGTTGCCCCTACGAATAACTAAAACTCCTCCCATCCTGAATATTGGTCGAACTACGTGTTCACACCTTTCCTCAACTTTACCCCAGAAAATCCCATTTTACCGTACATACTTCATAATGTATTTTTACATAGCTGTGCTAGAAACAACTTTTTCCCTACATCTAGAGTACAAACTATCTTAGTTTACTAACTAAGCAAATCTACTGTTAGAAAACAATAGAGATAACTTTTATACTATTTCTTTTCACGACATATGACTCTATCTTAGTTTATAAGCAAATCTAGTTTGTTATACTGAGAACTTATTTTGTGTTTACTGCTTATTTGATTAAGTTAAAATCAGTTGACTCTACTGCATAGCAACCAATAGTAGTTCAAGTTAGTCTCACGTGCACAATGTGATTGACTGATTATTCCTGGTCAATCCCAGCAAGCAATCGACTTCTATAAACGTTGTTACGCAGCAGAATTCACCACTCTCGCTTAGAACCAGATTAGACTCAATGCTCACTCGATGTAAGTACTACTAAAGAGAGATTAAAGAAGAACTTCAACCGAGATCCTTAGTCTTGTGTGTTACCGTCTTTTCCCCCAAAGACGTGTTTAACAGCATAGGGAGAAAGACAAGCAGCCGGACTCTCCTTCCTCAACGCAGAATTCTGGTAAGACGATGTATCATCGTGAGAATAACTCTGAAACCAAACTGTGAGTTCATCAACACATCGTCTGCCGAGGTTTAGATTTTGAAGTGTACAAAACACTTCCACTTTAGTCACTTTAGTCTGGCAACTGCTTGTTTATTGGTGGTTCGTACAGTACAATAGTTCCATTACTACATACAATAACGATACCGCTACATCAACGTAACTTTAAATTGTCTACTTGTTTGATGATTGTTTTCACTGCATATGGCAACATAATGGTTAAGCACAGTTATTAAACAGCACGTATAAAGAAGGCCCTCTTCGTGGTAAAATATATATAGATTACTTCATAGGAAGTACGGCGTACGGGTTTATATTCACGAGTTGTTGCGTGAATATCAACCCGTACAAAGCACTTTCTATGATGTGACATTTTATTGCATATACACTCATTTCGATAAAGTTAGTCATGAGTGAATAACGAAAATTGAATAAAATGTTTTTTTTTTTTTTCAGTCAAATACAAAATATAATTACTGCATGTGATAAGCTGTTCGTGTGTCAACTCTATTGTTCTCGTTTAATTTGTGGTTTTCGTTTAGCTCGTTTGAAAGTAGCTTTTCTGTGCCCTGCTCTTCGTTTCGCTTTACATGTGAATTAAACCGAAAAAGTTTAGAATTCTCGTTATCAATAAATCACTATCAGATTTAGAATTGAAAAGAAACAAGTTAAAATACATTTCATTTTTAAGAATTCCAATTATAATAAGCCGGCTTAGGTTTCTAAATAAAATATATATATTGTCTTACCGACTAGAACTAATCGAAGAATGATAAAAATCGTTCGGTTAATTACTTCAAATAGAATAATTTTGCAAATGTATAAAAAGTTATGAACTGTGTTCATATTCAAACAGTCGGTTCATTTAGTAAAGTTTTTAATATATGAATGTCATGAATTGACCAGCATAAGAATCTCAAGCTTGTTTTCTATTGTTGTTTTAGGTAATTCTATTAATGTTTAAGATCAGAGGATGTCAGTAAGGTTCGAAACTTTTTCGTCAACTCAAAAAAATCGAATTTAATTTTCTTTCGCCATATTCCTTTCGATGACCTATTTTAGGGAAAAATACTAAAAAGTTCCAGTACGTTATTTTTAAATAAATTTATTTTAGGAGAAATGTGCAGTTTTTAAAAAACTCGTCTAAAGACTGAAAATGTTCGGCTAAATTATAAGGCAACTTTGAACAGTCGGTGTGTGTTCACCTCTATCTCTACAACAACGACATTCAGTACATTTTTTGGTCTTTTCTGCTGTAGAATGTATTTTTCTATAACTTCCGTAGTTCTTTTTCAAATTTGGTATTAAAAAGGTATACATGAACGGAACGTTGAAATATAGGCAATGTTTGAGGTGCGAAAAAGGAATCTGGTACATCAATTTTTGAAGAAATCACCATCCCCAAAAAAGCTTCACGTCTGCACTTTCAGTTTGGAAAGTTTCAAGCTTGGAAATTCAATGTAGCATTTTTGAGAAATAAAACTATTATGCTTGGGACTGTCAAAATTAGTATAATTTTCGACCAGTCGCGGACATTTTTGTCCTCCAAACACAAAACTAACAAAACACGAGTTAATTGCGGTTGCAAAGAAATAATATCGAATCCAGTTAAAATGTATTAATTGAAGGGCCCCCTGCAATAACGACATAAGTTAAAGTTATCTCTGATCAAAATATAAATTATCCTCGAGATTCTTTGAACTTCAAAGGAGAATTTGGGTTTTGATCACAAGTCACTTACTCAGTTCTTGCAGGGAGCCCTTCAATTATTGAACGACGTTATTCGGCATCGGCAAATAAATAATCTGCTCGTCACTGACACGATATTGTGCGAAAACCGAGTTCAGTAATTGTTATATCATTCCCAATATTTTCTTTCGCCCAAGCAATAGCTCTGAAAATCTAGCTGCCATTGTCGAGGAGAACGAAAGCACTTATTCGTAGGAAGTTATTTGCAGTGACGTCTATCGACCAAGCCATTGAAACTGAAAACATTTCGTGGAATAGTTCACTAGAACCTTTCTTGATGATTGTCGATGTTTCTATCTTGCACACCTATAGTCGGTATTTAGCCGTTCGTAACCTAGTCTTACTAGTGCTTACTACTTTTCTTCAAATTGTTTGTTCCACTAATCAACACTGTTTATTAATGTGTATTTCTCTTTACTCAGCTGACTTCACAAGAGATCGAAATGACACGGCAATGACAACAGTGAGCCTCTAATCAACCTACTTACCACGTGACCAGCCATTCACTAATATACAGTATAGTATATAACATCACCATATATGGTAACGATCCTAGCGTCTTCTATAAGTGGAGGTAATCATACGGTTTCGAGTTCAATTTGGAAATAATTTGCACAAGTGTGTTTTTCAAAGAGTATCACCAAATTGAACGAGAAATCTTATGACTACCAATTAATAATATTCATGAAAAAAGAAAGTAATTTGCACTGCAAGATTTCAAACACACTGCTCTTAGCCAATCAGAATCTATATTTTTTCATGAATATTACTATAAATAATACACGCTATTATTAGCTGCAATAATGGTGATAAAGATGCATCATTTGATGCATTGCTTTAGTTATTACAATGAGCACAATCAAGCTCTTAATTAAAGTGTATATGACACGAATTTTTTCTTTTGAAAATCGATTACATATGAAGTGAATAGTGGGATGGTTCAGTATTTTGTGATTTGAGCTTCGCATTGGCGAGTTATAGAGGTTTGAAATCGTGATATTGTAATTTGGTGACGTCAGATTGTTTTTAATTTATTATACAAAAGCGCCCTTGTGCAAATTATTGATATTTTTATATTGGCAAAAAGTTTTCTACAACTTATATAAATGATGTTAAACTTTTGTTTCTATTTCAGAAAAGAATGCTACTTGAAATAATAGAAATAAGTTATGGAAAAAAAACAATCTGACGTCACCGAATTAGCATAACTCGCAAATGCGAAGCTCAAATCACGAAATACTGAAACATCCCACTATTCAGTTCATATATAATCGATTTTCAAAATAAAATAATTCGTGTCATATACACTTTAATTGACTAAGTCAACATTAGAGAAATATACTGTACTGTACTGTACACTGTCGGTAAGTGGTAGTTACATATAGTAACTGTATTTACAACGCTAACCAGTATCAATATCACTTTCCCATCATCACTTTCGGTATTGCGTTAATATCATCCATTATAATCAACAACGTTTAATAAAACAGCAGCAATACTTTTATAATGATAATAATAATAGTTAGTCAAAGTCCCTCAAAGGGAATCAAGGCTCTTGAAAGAGCTGCGTAAAGCACACTAAAATAAACACATAGAAATCTAGAATATTTTAAAGCAAAAACACAAATAATCCAAGAATAGTCTAGTATAGATGATAACATTGTTTGAAGTACAATTCATAGACATTGTTTAAAATGTGTATTTTCTGTTCAATTTGATAAAGCAAAGCAATGTTCAGCAACATGAATAATTCAGACGTTTTTAATTTTTAGCGTTAAACCAAGAACCAAACAACTAAAATATTGTAGTTCATGAAATATGGCTGCACATACAACATCTCACCACATACCAGCACTTGCCTTACTTCACTCACTTTTATTGTCTGTTCATACCAGCACTGTTCATACCAGCACTTGCCTTACTGCACTCACTTTTACTGTTGTTCATACCATCACTTGCCTTACTGCACTCACTTTTACTGTTGTTCATACCAGCACTTGCCTTACTGCACTTACTTTTACTGTTGTTCATACCAACACTTGCCTTACTGCACTCACTTTTACTGTTGTTCATACCAGCACTTGCCTTACTGCACTCACTTTTACTGTTGTTCATACCAACACTTGCTCACTGTTACACTTTTACTGTTGTTTCATACCAGCACTTGCCTTACTGCACTCACTTTTACTGTTGTTCATACCAGCACTTGCCTTACTGCACTCACTTTTACTGTTGTTCATACCAACACTTGCCTTACTGCACTTACTTTTACTGTTGTTCATACCAACACTTGCCTTACTGCACTCACTTTTACTGTTGTTCATACCAGCACTTGCCTTACTGCACTCACTTTTACTGTTGTTCATACCAGCACTTGCCTTACTGCATTCACTTTTACTGTTGTTCATACCAGCACTTGCCTTACTGCACTCACTTTTACTGTTGTTCATACCAGCACTTGCCTTACTGCATTCACTTTTACTGTTATTCATATACTAGCACTTGCCTTACTGCACTCACTTTTATTGTTGTTCATACCAGCACTTGCCTTACTGCACTCACTTTTACTGTTGTTCATACCAGCACTTGCCTTACTGCACTCACTTTTACTGTTGTTCATACCAGCACTTGCCTTACTGCATTCACTTTTACTGTTGTTCATACCAGCACTTGCCTTACTGCACTCACTTTTACTGTTGTTCATACCAGCACTTACCTTACTGCATTCACTTTTACTGTTATTGTTATTCATATACCAGCACTTGCCTTACTGCATTCACTTTTACTGTTGTTCATACCAGCACTTGCCTTACTTCACTCACTTTTACATTCAAACCCCATGTCGTCGACCACCCTTGTTGTCAGTATAATCGTTACAATAAGTAAGAAACGTGTGAAATTGTGTAGCCCTAATATATAGAAGAAAATATACTTTAACGCTGTTGAATTGAATTATATGTGAAGACATGCATTTCGAGTTTACTACCTCTGAAACAAATCTTGAAACTCACCAGCTTTAACGTACTTTACTTTACTTTATTTACTTTATTTTACTTTACTTTACCATGTTGGAATGATTACATAATGGTCGGTTAGATAGGATGGTCTCCTACGAGAGGTTTGATTGTACAATAACACGTACAATAAAATGTACAATAACATGTAGAATATCCTGTTTGTAGAGCGGACTTATTGACTTGTCAAAATAGCTGTTCGCGTACACCAAGTTCCGGTATTAAAGAACACTGCCCATGGGTACAACAATACATTTGTCAATCACGGTTCTCATGTACATAGAACAAGTGATAAAAGATTAATTAGCAACGTTATCTTACCCTTTTATACTGGAACATCGTGTTGAAATGAAGTATTTATAGACGCCCACTTTTATAGTTAGCAATATAGTTAGTAATACTTTTGTATAGTTTAGAATTATAATTATCTATAAAAAATGTATATGTCCACCAATTAGCGCGCATTTATAAAATAATTAAGAATTTCTCACACACCAATGAATGATAACCACTCACAACACATGGAGTATTGTCTATGTAGTCACGTGATAGGGTACCGGTCAATCATTTTTCTATTGTTCTTTAGTAAAGTGTGATCGTACATGCTAGGTCCCTTCCAGACGACATAAAACGGAACGTTTTTAAAACGCATACGTTTGTTCACACGGAGGGCATACTCTGTCTAGTGAGTATATATACAGACTCTTATTTGATTGATGATATATTAATAGAACTGTTGTGGAATAGAAATGCACCATTATATCCAACATTATATCCAACATTATATCCAACATTATATCCATATATCTAACAAATACGTACCATCAGAGTTTACATAAGAACTACTGACGTATTGCTGGTTTGCAATCATCGGCCATGTTGGAGGTACAAACAAGAGAAGCTAATTAGGAATGCTTTGTCATCGGGCACCCACATGGCCGCCATGACGTCACGTGCAAACCAGCAATTAATAGCTGATTACAGATGGTTGATCAGTAGAAGATGTCAAACTAAACATGATTTCATGATATCGTTGCATTATTATGGAGACCGTCTGTTGATTACTTAGTATATAACGATCTACGTAGGTTGTATGTTTTTTCCTCACAATTACTGCACAAGATAAGCTGCTCTTTCTGCATTTTGTTCTTTCAGTTGTATACAACTGTAATGAGGCGTACACACGCTGTGTTTATCGTGACCGTTGATTAATTCCAACCAAAAGAACGCTAAACTATTTGTTTAAAGAAAGAGGAGCATATTTATCAGTATCAAATACTTGTAGTCAAATTCTGCTTGTGGCTACAAATAAAATAATTCACCTCCATAAAGTGGCTTATATCCTGCCTGTATACTTCATCACGCATGCGCGTTTATCAATGCAGGGGACATCGAGCAAAGAGTGGAACTGTAGGATAACCGCTGTCTAGTGCGCTAATTCGTCTCATTCGATCGCGTGAATCACACGTTATAATGACGTCACATGGTAACGTAAGGTATGATGGTCTACACCTGAGGATATAATATTTTCTGATTGCATATCCTACTAAGTTTCATAAAATATTGCTTCAAGGGCGATTGTTATGAATATTTTAAAGCTTTCATACAACAAATAATTCAATTCAAGCCCAACACAGTGCGTTTTAAAATATGTATGTCACATTTCAAAACCCAGTTCGAACAATGTTCGCAGTTTTCGATGACACTGATTTCAAAGTCAATCACACCGTGTTTCACATCGTTCTACTACCAGGTCACAAGATCACGGCAAAACTGTGACGATGCACGACCCCCTTGGGAAAAAAATAAACACTCGTTATGAATGACTTGCTGGGAAAACTCGTAAGCGACCCGATTCAAACTGTTTACCATGCAAAACGAAATATTGCAGTGTTTTGATCGCAACAAACGTAGTATAAAAACCCAAGTGTCTGTACGTTTTGTTGTGCATTGGTAGGGGATGGGACCTGTTGAATCTTACCATGGATACCAGCCGACCAATCAGCTGGAGTTTAGCCGTGATCATGTGACCTCCTGCAAAATGTTAGTAGAACGATGTGAAACACGATTGAGACGTAGTCAATTTTGGATTGTTCAGAGCATGAAACGAGCGGAAAATATGCCGTTAGTTTCGATTTATTTTGCTCAAGGTAATAGTTTGGGAATGTCCTATCATCGTCCTTTGTTGAAGAGAAGGTGCTGCCTTTGCAATTACATCTGCAAATGGTTAGACCTTAACGTCTTCTTGGAAAGGATGCTACTAGCTGTAAAGGATAAGGACGTTAAACCGTAGGTCCTGTCTCCCGACCCTAATCTAACCTGGGGGACATTAAAGAACCAGTTGAACTCTTCGTAAGAGTAGGGGATTGTTACCCGTTTCAACAGCCTACTTCAAATTGGAGGCATAACATACTAACTATTCTGTACCTTTGAAAAGTACAAGCGAAGGACAGAATCCACAAGTTTTTTGGTATTAAGGTCAATCACATGTACGTTGTCACCGAGATCGGCTTCAATTCTGAAATTTGCGAACATTACTTATAAGAAATAGCATGACATGAGGCAATTAAATGTTCCCGAAAGCTGAGGGAGGTTTTGTTAGTCTATTCGAACTGTTAGTTCAGTTCGCGAATATCTTAGGTCCGGAGTAGACGAGTAGACGTCGAACTTTTCATGTACCAAATGCATGCGAAACAATGGATAATTAGGCGACCTTGTTTGATGTAATTAATTAAGTTCGTCGCATGAGTGTCGCGACGTCTGTTCCGGGCCTTAAGCATGTTGATTTTCATCGACTGATCAAGCGAAGGTCGCTACGAAGGTCGCTGGTCTCTTCGTTTTCCATAGCTCCCTCACGAATGGAAGGGGTGGCAATCTCAAGTTTGAAGATCTTCTCGTCTTTGACTACATACTGAACAGTCTGACAAATACTGCATGAAAAGTGCAAGATTTCCCTCGGAAAATTCCACATGAAGCGCCTTACCCATTTCCAAAATGGCCGTCTTCAAGTCCCTCAAGGGTTGCTGGTTCCCATTCCCACTCGATTGCAGATTCGCGACGTGGAAAAGATCTGGGTACGAGTAATAATCAAATAACTATTGTTAATTGTATTTCTTTATGGACAAGTAGGTGATATCATTGAACTGTAACATCATTCCTCGTGACCTCTTTTATTGTTCTTCTGGTGAAATTAGTTTTATTTAGTAACCTATCCCCAGTAAAGCCCGACTTCACAATGCCTATGGAATAAATAAGATACCGGAACGCGAGTTCGTAGGCACGAAGTTTAGGCTTTAACAAGGAATATAATGGGAGGGTGAGGGAGGGAAAACGATGTAACTAGAACGCGACTAATCACACTTTCAACTATCCCCAGGAAAGCTCCACTTCACAATGCCTATGGAATAATTAAGATACGGGAACGCGAGTCCTAGCTAAGACTCCAATATTCCCGAAACTGATTACCCTTCCCCAAAACTCACACCCTCAAATAAAAGCCGGTTTAAAGACTGTAAGGTTATTAGCATCCCGAAACTCAGAGGAGAGCTTTTCCACGCTGGTGACCTCGCCACAGTCATGAAGGCTTGAGGTCAGCAAGTGCGCGAGGGCAGCCGCACTCATCACTTTGTCGGTCTGAGTGTAATAGTCAACCATGTGACGTGACTTCCATCCAATATGGTTAGCGGCAATGTCTTCCTTTGAATCTCCAAGGAGCCGTAGGAGAATTGCGGTACCTCCCCGAAATCTGGGGGCAGACTCGCCCTCATGCATGAATTCCCAGGATTTGCAGATATGAAGTGAGTCTGGCTTAACTGTGGATGCTAAAAAAGGGGAGCTTTGCACTTTGCCTGTCTTTGAGGTCGGACGGAATAGGAAACCATCGGAAAGATTGACTTTCATGGCCTTGCACAGATCAACGTAGAATTCCAGATTTCGGACATGGCAAATGGCAGGATTGCTACAGTGACGGATGCGACAGCTCGAGTGGATTTTCCCCTTAACGTTTTTCCTATCCGTTCATGGATTAACAGGCTTTCACCATCTGGGTTTCTCAGAACATCTACAATCTTGACTCGACCAAGGTCTGCATGAAGCCCTTTCGCCAGAAAATAACTCGACGATAAAAAAGGCGAAATCACGCGCCAAAATGTACCGCTGGATAGGGACGATCTTCGAGTCGCGGAGACAAGCGCGCAGGTGGGACACGATCTTGCGAAACTTGTCGAAGAAAATTGGCGTAGCATGCTTGGGAGATGCCCTAGATTGTGCTTGTTCAAGTTGGATGGAACGCAGGTAGTTATTTGAAATGGAAGGGTGAGCAGCCGGGTTACCCAGACGAAAACGTTCATCCCAGTTACCCTGACGCCCCAGATTGGAGAAAATCGCGCGGAGCTTCCCGATCAAAGAGTCCACAGTACCCTCAGCTAGGCAAACTGGGCATAAGCAGAGATTCCTCCCACGCTGGCCAATGTAGGGGCAACGACCACCAAGCTTTTAGCTTTTATTACGTGTTAAAATAAAGGTTATCTATCTATTTTAAGAAATAACACGATAACTTTGAAACAAGACATGTTTCGGTAGTGCGTACTGCCATCTTCAGTTGTGAATACAATGATAGGAATACTATATATATATAGTGTTGATCAATAACTACATAACTACATAACTATTGACCAACACTATATATATATAGTATTCCTATCATTGTATTCACAACTGAAGATGGCAGTACGCACTGCCGAAACACGTCTTGTTTCAAAGTTATTGTGTTATTTCTTACAATTTATGTAAGTTTGCTGCTATCCAGACCCTTTGGCAATATTGGCCATTTCAAAAACGAGTGGAGGACTGGGAACGAGTTTTTAGAATTAATATAATTAAGTAATGAACCCCATCACAAGAAAGAGCATACAGTCATTTGCAAAAATTCTGGCCGCCACGATATATCAATATATCAATATATCGGCTGCATCACTAATACTATTAAATGAAGCAAAATTTACAAACAACAAACGTAAGACTAAAATAAACATTATACTAAATATTTCTACCAACTTTGCTGGCGTTAACCCGCTTTAAGGGGAATTTTCGATTATTTAATTACCCATAATGCACCCGATATATTGATATATTGATATATCGTGGCGGCCAGAATTTTTGCAAATGAATGTATCAGAATTAGTAAGTTTCAGGAGTTTGGTAGGGTTTGGACAAGTAGCAACTGAACTGCAGACATTCAAAAACTGCACTTGTCCCCTGTAACACACATTTCTTTGTAATTTTTGCGATGTTTGGAAAGCTGTTACTCTTTCAATATCTAACTAAACCTATCGAAACTTTGTAAACTTACTAATTCTGATATGCTCTTTCTTGTGATGGGGTTCATTTTTTTAATTAGATTAATTCTAAAAACTCGTTCCCAGTCCTCCACGCGTTTTTGAAATGGCTATCTATCTATCCATCTATCTATCTATCTATCTATCTATCTATCTATCTATCTATCTATCTATCTATCTATCTATCTATCTATCTATCTATCTATCTATCTATCTATCTATCTATCTATCTATCTATCTATCTATCTATCTATCTATCTATCTATCTATCTATCTATCTATCTATCTATCTATCTATCTATCTATAGCCGTGTGTCGGCAGCCGTGTGTCGGCAGCCGTGTGTCGGCAGAGACGCCGTGTGTCGGTAACTGTGTGTCGGCAGATACATTTCCATACCGGAGGGGAGAGTATAGCACCGCGTGCAGCGAGGTTGGCGGGGCTATGTGCCGGTGTTACCGGTCGGAGTTAGAAAAAAGGGACTAGTCGCGCGTGCACTGAGCCGTTGTGTCAGCCTTGTTGTCCGCATAAATTTGACTATATTTATTTCGCAAACGGAAGGCAGGTAACGCCAACTACTCATGTGTCCTGAATATTTACTGGCAATTAGTTGACATCCCGTGCGGGGGTGCGATTATGCAGCGAATGGCCTAGCTTTTAAGCTGCTTATTAACGGGGATATTATGTTCCTTTTAGCTTGATGATCTGAAAAAAGAAGTAGCTTAATTCATTGCGTCAACTTCAAGACTCTGGATCCGTTGACAGCTCCCTTCGTTACTTAAGAAAGCTTTTGTCCCGCCCACAGGCTTTATTTGATCCTCATGCCACTATAGCGGCCTTAGAACACCTGGTGGATGTGGCAAGGGAGAAAGCGTGTAACGATGCCTCCCGGTACGCCATCATATTACGGCAAACCCGCTCTTTGCTGGCCAGTCCCTCCTTGCAGCCGCTGCTGCTGAAGTTGCTTGGAGCGCAAGAAGAGTGGCATTCTCGAAGGAGATTCAGAAAGCGCTAAAATCCAAGATGCAAGGAGCCAGGTCGTCCCTTACTGGCGTGGTCAGCAGCGTGGCGGACCCACATGCTACAATTGCGGCCGTACGGGCCACATAGCTAGGAATTGCAGTAGGAATAATCAGGATCGTAATTAGTCAGACCAAGAAGTTGTAATTAAGGTGCAATATCGTCCATTTTATTCCCAGGTCCGTGTTTTTTCTTACGGGTTAATACTGAATTACTACCGAGTGTGCACGATAAAGTATCTATTGTCTTTGGTCCTTATATTTTTGCTTGTAGCATTCAACTTATTATCATGTCATGCAGTAGGTACGACATTCAATAAACTTGTTTGTGTGAGACTCGTTTCTTTTGTCCCTTGATTCCATTTATAATTCCTCGTTTATTTCCCACTTCTTAGCCGTGACCAGAAGGGTAAACTAAATACCAGCCCTATAACTTGCCTTCGGGCGGGTTCCTGGTCCGGCTTGGCTAGTGCGGAGTTTCCCTTCTCCTACCCTCTCCCAAATAGGATCCTATCCTATTTACCTTCCCTCTTCTTCCTAGATTTCGACTAAGGATTTTTCAGATTTTTATGAGGATACCTCACATCACTTTAGAGTGAGGGAAGATTGGTGCAACTGGGAGGGCAACCCCACTAGCTGGGCCGGACCACCCCCGTCCGTCTCCATGGTGGCAAATGGCCAAACCCACGCCTCAGTCCACTTGTTTAGTTTTCGAGACCCAGACTCGTTTATCGCGGGGAGTCTGAGCTCTTGCCTGCCACAGTGGCGCCATGTTCTGCAACACTACCCCCTCAAGTATGTTAAGGCCTGGGTTTTGGGCCTTCTTGAGAATTCACGTTTTGTTCAATAACTCAGCAAACATTTGTTATATTTAAACGAAAACTAGTGCATACATTGGATTTCGGGTCCTTCACTTTTTAGTGCAAAGCTTTTTATGATCACGTGACCTATGACGTCATTACATTGGAAAACAGAAAAATAGCTCGTTGGTGGCGAGTTAAATTAGGAAATTCTAACAAATACCTTAAATATATTTCTCTCCCAGTGCTTTATAGATTGTCGTTCGGTGTGAGTGGCTCTTGTTTGTTTTCAAAGAGAATTTCAATAAAAATGATTTTGATTATCTGGTCACGTGACCTGTTTTGCCCCACATCTCCTTAAAAAGAAATGAAAGTCACCCATTCCGAACGACAATCTATAAAGCACTTACAACGAAATAGCTTTAAGGTACTAGCAAGAATTTATCACTTGAACTCGCCACCAACGGCTTAAAATAATTGTGTATTGCTTTTATAATTTATAATTTATTTCCGTTCTAAAGCTCTTTCTGTAGAGTGGTTAACTTGTGTAGTTAACCATCGACTTAACCATTGCCAATTAGCATATATTTCCTTTACAAATAAACGCGTAAAAGGCTATTACTCAGTACAATACCTTTGAAATATATTTTTCCTAGTTTCTAGTTGTTTAGTAGTTATCAATATTTTTATACTTATTCATTATTTCATCATAAACACTTATTGAAGTTATTGTATCAAGTGCAGCTACGTCGAAAACGGTATTTAGATATAGTGCATTGACGTCCTCGCTCAGGAACCAATTCTAAGTTGTACTAACACAGGTAGCCCAAGGTATCTATGAGAGGCTTGTTATCGAGCTGTATATAAGGCTTTGTATGGGACCTTAGGCTCTGGTCGATAACTCCGTAAATAATAAAGCCAATGAATTATAACCTTACTGTAGTGTTGTTTGTGTCGTTGTTGATCTCTGGTAGCGATTTCAGGTTATTCCGGCGATTTTTAGCTGAGCTCTCCCCCCACTACTAAGAAGAAGGAATTCCTTCTTGGAGCTCAGCTAAAAATCGCCAGAATAACCTGAAATCGCTACCAGAGATCAACAACGACACAAACAGCTCGATAACAAGCCTCTGATAGATACCTTGGGCTACCTGTGGTACTAAGTGTCTTCTTGAAGACTCTGCACATGATCGCTGAACTCTCCGAGGCACCCCAGAGAGCGTTCTACAAAAGTCCACGAACACTTAGCTCTACAGTGACCCCCTTTCCCCCAATACAAAGTTGGTTTTCAATCTTCTGCGCTCTGATCATTTGCTAAGTCTTCAACATTGGAGAAGGGGGAAGGGGTGTTCGCGATACTTTTGTCGACCGCTGTAGATGTTAAAATTGGAATAAGTCTAAACGTTTTGATACTCAGTATGACGGTTACGTAACGGTTGATACGTATTTGGTTCACTATTGCTGACGTCCATTTGTTTTGAACGAAGAGGTTCGTACATTCCTGTTGGATCACCGTGTTGTGATGTTTTGGTCGCTGGGTCGAGCTGTTGATAATGACCAGGATCTTGATTGGTCTGTCTGTTGTCTGGATTTCCTGGTATTTCATACTGATGGCATGAAGTGTTTGGTGTCTGTGGCTGGACACGAGAAGGTTGAACAGATTCGTACTCAACACTTGGTTGGCTTGATGGTGGTACATGTAATGCTACAATAGATGAAGGTGACGTTGCAGTCATCTCAACTACGTTCTGTAAATCATTAACATCATTTTATTATTAGTCGGGCTTACTGTGGAAGGCCCGACTCTAAAAATGCAGGCCGTCGTCGTCTTCTTTGACCTCAAACGTGAAAGTGGTTTCTAATGCGCATGCGCCATGTGTCGGCCGGCCGCTCATATAATTACCGAATGCTCTGTTCACCTGGTTTATCAACACGAGACATCAGTCGGCCTCTTTCTTCACAAACAAATATTGCTCAAATGAACTCACATGTTGAGTTAAATGATGACATAACGAGGATCAAACCAAAAGGCGAGAAGTTCGAAGATAAATATGCTATCCGTATCGAACAACTGACACAAGATTGAAATATAAACGAAGTCAATGCTTCTATACTTTGTACCGCTGTAATTTTGTGTTGTGGTAAGCTTAGAACACCGATAGATCTATATATTTATTGCGTTCAAGGTTTTGTTGAGTTTTTGAAATTGTTCAGTTGCAAAGAAATAATTTGTTCATGATTGTTCGAGTCACACTGTGATGTCTAGTTTATTTATATTTGTATCAGTTTGTATGGATATATTTATGGTACCAAATAAACTATTTTCATTTATGATTCGCTGAATTTGTGAAATCGTTTTTTACAAAGAAAGCGTGTTCCACCGAGTCACGTAACGAGCGACCGAACACTGTTTTGATCAAACTGCGATATCTATATTTAGTTCAAATAGGCTATATCAGTTAGAAGCCCGACTTCACGCTAAGCATATGACACATGAGCCGTCTGAAAATCAGGCTATCACGCTAGCAGAGCGTCTAATTATGACTTTCTTGCGATTAACACTGGATTTTGTAAAGAAAACAAGAACAACGACTATAAATGTATGTTTTAGTTTAACCAATCAACTTACAGGTACATACAATGATACTCACATCATCAACTGAATCGGTACGAGTTTTCCTAATAAAAGAGAATTAATAAAGTCTAAACAAAGGAAAGCCACATATTCAAAACAACATGTCGTGTGTAACATGGGCAGAGAGTTGTGTGTGATTACAATACAGTACTGACGGATGAGAGCGAGCAGCCATTTTGTTAGCTTGTTTTGATATCAATAGATTATGTTAACGATTCGCAAAAGCCTCTCCAACATGGCAAGAACAAGATTGACGTGATTCATCTCCCTCAATATGCATTTCTTTGTATTATTATTATTTCTTTGTATTATCATCTATGCATCTGGGCACGGTTGTTGGAAAGCCGATTAGTGCTAATCCTGGATTAGTGTCAATAGTTTTCTTAATATTTAATCCTGGATTAGTGCTAATCAGCTTTCGAACAACCGGGCCCTGTTTTGACCAAAGTGGTGCACAGCCAAGTTATTTGAAATCAAAGTTACCTGGACTGTGACTTTGTTGCTTTCACGTTTCTCCAAATGTACAACACCAGCAGTATGTTGAATAGTAAAGACACTGCGAGGAAAGTTGCGCACACACCAACTACCATAGCACCTGATAGGAACAGAACGGTACATCTATATCTGGTTAAGTATCTGTCGATATGTTGGATTATCCCGCTAAACATGAGTGTCTTCTGCCATTTGTTCATTATTACAGATTTATATCTGACTAATCTACGGAGGCTCATAAGGGACATACAAATATTTTATTGAAATAGTATGAATCTGTTTTTGTCCCAAAAACTTGAGAACATTTTCTATGAAAGTGAGATAATGTTCTTAACATGTGAGATAATTTTCTTAAAAAGTGAGATAATTTTCTTATGAAAGTGAGATAATTTTCTTAAAAGGAAAATGTTCTTAAAATGTGAGATAATTTTCTTAAAAAGTGAGATAATTTTCTTATAATGCAAAGTAAGATAATTTTCTTAAAGTGAGAAAGTGTTTAGTTTACATGTCTCTCGTCAACGGCCGAGCGGGAACTGCGGAAGAGTCTTCTCTGACTATACATCATGGTGGCCATGAGCATTAGCGAAGGCGCAGCGACAAAGTAAGTATATTTTATCATCATCATTTATTCCATGATCAATCTCTGAGAAACCTAGCAATTTTACATACTTTGATATATGCACATTTCTATCGTATTTTATGTTTGTAATCAATTGTCTGTAAGTCAAATTGGTGCCGGGAACCGCCACGATAGAAATTCCTATGACTTCCTATGACACTCCATTCCTATGAATTTAAATGAAAAATGGACAATGACAACTTTACTATTATTGAGTGTTGTACGTTGTGAATGCATTTACTAATGCAGTAAGACCAGTGTCAGGGTAAGTCTCCTACGAAGCCGTGTTTAGTATCATCACGCAACAAGCTGACAACATTATAGATTATATGTAAGTCTTATGGCAGTATTAATAAGCAGTGATAATGGAGCCGTAATTAAACAAAGTAGTTTTAATTATATCTCACATGACGTTATTTCCGGAGTGTGTGAGGGAGCTACAAGTAGGTCAATCAGTCATTGAAAACTTCAAGAAAGAAAATATAAATACCAGAGGAGGTTTTAATGTACTGTTTAATAAACGACCATGCAGGAATGTTTTATCGGGTTAAAAATCACGAGGCGAAGCCGAGTGGTTTTAGACCCCCAAAAACACGGTCAGCTTCAAAAACGATCTTCCAAAATAATATATTTTCGGATGATTTCAGTAAAAAAACAGCAAGGAAAACACAAACATAGCAGTATCGTACGCGTGTTGCTTCTAACGCCTCACACATGCGCACCGATACTACTAATACTCTCAAAAATATCCCACATTTGAACGACGGTCCGAAACCACGTTTCTACTTATTAAGTAAACACATCCAATTAGATGAATTAACGCAGCTTTGATCAATCAATTTTTGACACAAGCACCACATCTCCCTCTTCAGAAACTCTGAAACAAAATGACTTGTCATTTGATAAAAATGTACTAATAAAGGAACATATTAATTGGCTCATCTGATTGGAAAGATCACTACTGAAAAACCAACAAGATAAAGTGTATGAGGAAAGTTTGTCGGCAGACTGAGTTAAAGAGGAAAGGAAGAAAAAAGAGGAAGAACTGCAATCATTGAAAGCTACCAGAACTGGTAGGGTGCCTCCAGAGCCCTGCAATTATGAGGATAGGATTCAGATAGGTATAAGACACCCACTCTTGGACTTACAGTTTCGATTTTTTCTCACGTCTGAACTGATGACTGTGGTGTATGATTGGTGTGGCTCACTATCACTCGACCCTCCATACTTCACATTAAAGGGGGACTATAGCACGTAAAATACATCCAAATTTTAAATACTTTAAATCCCTCCTCAAACAGTGCCATTATAATCTTTATGTTCTAAATAAACAAACTGTGAAATATTTTCCCAATATGCCAAGGAGAAGTTCTATAAAGTTTCGATTAACTTCACGTCCGCCATTAAACAGTTGTCGCCAGGAAGTGACGTCACTTACTCAACCCCCAACAAATAATGTGGCGAAAATATTATGCGAATGTGAAGTCAGCGCGCGGGGATATCTGAAGAATCTAAAGAATTCGACGAATCGCTTGGCAAATCTTCCATATCTTCCTCTAAGTTATAACAATCAATCGATTTGTGTTGAGTGTTTGGAGTAAGTGACGTCACGGATAGAAAGGCAAGGTCTTCGTGTAGCTGCACAAATTGTCCTGGCTATTGTTTTTTATGTAAAAACAATACAAAGAACGACAATAGAGCAATAGCCAGGAATTGTGTTGTAGCGACACGAAGACCTGACCGACCCGAATTTCGCGGGCCGATTAGGCGACACTTCAATAATGGCGGACAACGATTTTTATGCTGTTTTAAATTGATTTTTTCAACGCAATCTCACTTAAATGAAAAAAAGTTATAAGAAATGGATAACGTACTTTATATGAAATCATTTCAATTCGGAAAATCGACCGCTAAAATTTGACAAATTTACGTGCTAGTCCCCCTTTACGATTGACTCCAGATTGTGCCATCAAGGCTAGTGAATGTGTCAATAAATATGCTCAAGTCATTTTGCACATGCACATGCACTGAGACTGAACCAATACCTCTTCTAACCTGAGTATCAGGGCTCAGGTTATACCTCTTCAAGACCTTCAAGCAAACAGGCCAACAATAAATTTGAAAGGTTTTGATCCTCTGATAGAAGCCAATAATAATAATAATAATAATTTAATTCTTGTAAAAAGCGCATTGATGACACTCTTGGAATTCTTGCTGTAACAAGAATAATGCCGAATCAGATCATGGTTGATGATGTGGAAAGGTAGTAATATTTGAGTTTTTTACATTGTGGTTTATTATTCTTTCATAGCGCTCGTTGATCAAATCATGGTTACTTTCACCAAGCTACAATTCGATTCAAAACTGTTGAGACAGTTGTGCTTCAAAGGTGCTTATATGACTATTCTCCCATTAAAAACAATGAAAAATTATGTTCATATCAGATATCTCCCCTCCCCTCAGTACAATGTTGATTAGACTTTCACGCAAAAACACGTGACTATGAATCAACATTGACACAGGGGGGAGGGGGAGATATCGATTTTCATATAACATAAATATTAAGAAATATTCAGAAATGTCTCAACAAGAAATGCAATGAATTGTAGATGGTTTCTCACGACGGCCAGTGGCACACACATGTGGGGCGTTTCTTGAGGTGCCTTGCACATACAGTAATTAAGCTAGTTTCCGGGGAGAGTGGAACAATATCCTTAAACAGGGAGATTGGGAAATGGACTTGATCTAGATTTAGTTCTTGCAACGCCACTGGATGGTATGTTGTTAGTGCATGTTTATAGTTACTTTTGTTTGATGCTGTTGCTACATTGCAGTTTTACTGATAAATCAGCAACAAGCTACTGACCGTGTACTTGCAAATTGCTGTTACTGTTTGTAGAAAGTCAATCGTATCAGTAATATGTTGTTTAATACTCGTTACAGTTTTCCATGTGACATCATAGTTATGCCACTACTTTACTAATAGAGTACAAACCACTAAAATCGCGCAAAACGTTTTGCACTAAATAGTACTAAATAAACAATAGAAAACAATAGATACCTAACACTAGTTATGTTGCTCGGTTTAAGTGTTTGTACTTTATTGTCGTAGCTCTTACAGTTATGAGAATTGAAACATTGTCTTAGTACTTATTATATGTACATATGAACTATATATGAGTTTTTATTAAACTGTTGCAATTTATAACAAGTGTTGTTTGATTGGTAAAAATACAATAAGATAGTTTGCCTTGGGTCTATGCAACTGGACCCACGAGAATACAACTATCTATACAAACAATTCCCCTCCGGAAATATATATATATATATTACTGGAGACTGACCGGTAACCCCTATATATGTTTCTGCTATCTGTTCAGAGAGGTACAAAAGCGTCATAGCCTTTATATTCCACGTTCTAGTGACTGAGAGTTTGATATGTTTTCAATGTGTTTCAAAAGATCAAAAAAGAGAGACAATGCCTCTTCTGCATTATTGGGCATGTGGAGATCGTGTTCGCTCATTAGAATAGCTGCCATCTCTTCAAATTCTGGACTACACTTTTTAGCTTTGTGATAAAATGATTCCTCAGCCAATTCTGGGTCATTTTCTGATACCTCTATTTCATAGTCGTGAGTGCCTTTCAATTCAGGCAAATGGTACAAAACGTCTCTCAGATCCTTGAAGAAGTCAATCCACCAATCGCAGTGCGTCTTCCGAAGACACGACCACCATGATTCTATTCACTGATTGGAAACAGATTTTCCATATGAAAAGCTCTTTTCACCGGATAATTCATCGGTATCACTTTCACGAACAAACCTTTGTATCCCTGTAACATTCCCATTTCCTGTACCACAATAACCTCGTATTATACGTGGTACTCCTCCAACTTGTCGGACACAGTCAATATAATATTGTGCAATTACTTTTGGATTATTATTGGAAGAACCAACGTTTAGCCACAAAACCTTTCGGCAATACCCGTCAATTGTTCCATGAACGCAAAAACCGAATGGTTTCAGTTTGAATTTCCACTCCCTTAAAATCAAGGAAATTAAATGTTTTCCGCACGGTCTCTCTGTCAACAGTGAGCCCATATCTTCTTAAAAGGAGTTGATGCATCAGTCGATATCCTAACCTGTTCCCACTACCTTGTAGCTCTGTTTCAACAGCAGACATCACATCGCTTAGTTCGCTTTGATTGCTTCGTCTATGCAACCCCATACTTTTCAACAGACGTTTCAGATGACGAATGCTGAGTGAAATCCCATGTACTAAGCTGAGGAAAGCGAGTGCCTCCTTATAGCTAAGTCCTAATTTGAAATGATCCCTTATCAGTACATTCCTCGGTGCATTCTGATATCCATTGGTAATCGGACTGTAAGGGGGGAGTGCAATGACTACCAGAAACCATGACATTGGGAAGAGAAGAAACAAACAATTTTGAGCTGCAAAATTGCCTAAAGTTTATCTATATATCTATCTAGCTGCCATTGCGGCCGAAGACACGTTCGCTGAAATCCAGGATCGATCATGTGACAGTCCGATGCAATCATGTGTCACTTTTTAAGAAAATTATCTAACTTTTTAAGAAAATGATCTCACTTTTCAAGAAAATTATCTCACTTTTTAAGAAAATTATCTCACTTTTCAAGATAATCATGTCAGGAGCCCATAAGTAGGAGCGTCCATACGGTATTGGGAAGTGTCACAGCGTTTTCACAGGTGTGGTTATTTTTAGAACAGTTTTCCCGCGAATTTTGACCAATCAGAGAACGTTTCCTGTGTGACGTTTTTTTTAAATTTTGATGAGATGGCAGGTAAAATAAAGATGGCATCCGACAGCGACAAAGAGATTATTCAAGTGAACTAAACTACGAATCGTCTAGTGATAGTGAGAGCAGTATTGAGTCATTCGGTACAACAGAATCACTTGAAAGTGATAGTGGTGACGATTGTGCTTCTAAAGGCATCCAAAGCTAGTAGTGGTTCGAAGAACTCCAACACGAAGGGACCGACTGAGAAGCTGTTGTAGCGTGTGAATGCAAATTAGCCGACGTCTAAACTATTTCGTCAGAAAGTGAATTCAATTTATTCTTGGATGTGGTTTAGTGGTATCTTGTAATTATCGTTGTGGAGTTTGAAGACTGACAAGGCTATTCAAAACCAAATTCGCTGAAACTGCATGAGCGACAAGACGAGTGAATCAAATTACAAATAAGATTGGTGAAAGTAAGCGTATTTGTTGTCATTTGTTGTGTCTTTTCTGTTACCTAAAATGACTTAAAAATGGATTGTGAATCAGTATTTTTGTGAGTCTGCCGATTTGAAATATATTAATAAAAACACCTTCATTCAAGTTTTGATGTTTAATTTAATGGATTCACTGAGCTTATTATTTTATACACACGCTTCACTGTCAATATAAAGCCGAATAGTTGAGCGAAACTGACTCAAAATTGCTTTGTTTTTAAATTCAGTGACCTTCTTACTGCGCCGGTACTCAGACATTTAAACAGTCGGCTGGAACTTGTCAATTAATCAAATTCAAAACTCAAACGAATTGAAAACTAAACTGATACATTCTTCGACCAAATGATCCATAATGTAGCTCAAAATCATATTTGGTTTCCATTTGGTGGGTCTTCTGACTTTTATTTTTAAGTTTTCTGATTTTTGAGACCAAATTACCGGTACAAACCAACTGCCTAAATAGACTATCGCTTTCAATGCACCTTACTTGACTTTAACTTTCTAACGTTTCAGTGGCACAACGCTTCATAATACGTTTGTATTTCTCCGTGAGGTAAACAGGAACTGATATTTCTGATCAGAAAACACGCGTTCACTCACATTATCTATCCTCGAAACTCTGCCACGAAATCACCTGGCCATCACTTCAATTCAAATCCTGTAAGTTCACTTCGTTCGGGAAACGCAGTCTAGAATTTTAGGTCAAGGTTCAAAGTAGCGGCCTATGGAATCCCGGGAAGTTGTTGGTATGATAAAATTGTGAATCAGACACAAAGGAAACTGGATAATCCTGACTTTTATTTGTACATTCATCTCTTCGGGTCTTTCGAAATTCCGCCATTTTATTTTTGACGAGAAACCGGAAATGAAACCGCCATACTGGAAACGTTCTCTGATTGGTCAATTGACCTTCTTTCGCGGAAAAACTGTTCTAAAAATAACCACACTTGTGAAAACGCTGTGACATAGACCCAATATAGAGCATGGACTTATGGGCTCCTGTCATGTAATGTTTTGGGATAAAAACAAAGACTTACAGTTTCAAGAAAATAGTTGTATCTCCTTTATGAGCCTCCGTAATAAATGGACAGTAGTTGAAGGATCATTTTAATTAAGACAAGACGTACAGTGCTCACATCAATACAATATTTCAAGTTATTACATTAAACTGATGCATGAAGCCTATGTACAGAAACATACTCATTGAGTTTTATATTTCAAGTGTTTGTACTTACTATATGCTGACGTGCATAAAGAACAGTCTGTGTAACCTAGGTAACAAAACACGAAAACCACCAAACGCAACGTTATCAGATGCAGGTATATTTGCCTTTACGTAAACGTGTGGAAGACTGGATTCGAATCGCGATCACAAAGCATCTACGTCTAGCACACATAGGGTATATTTGAGTACAGGGATGTGGTGGTGTAAGTATGTCTAGCACATAAAGGGTGTATTTGAGTACATGGATGTGGGGGTGCAAGTATTTCTAGCACATAAAGGGTATATTTGAGTACAGGGATGTGGGGGTGCAAGTATGTCTAGCACATAAAGGGTATATTTTAGTACAGGGATGTGGGGGTGCAGGTATGTCTAGCACATAAAGGGTGTATTTGAGTACATGGATGTGGGTGTGCAAGTATTTCTAGCACATAAAGGGTATATTTGAGTACATGGATGTGGGGGTGTAAGTATGTCTAGTACATAAAGGGTATATTTGAGTACAGGGATGTGGGGGTGTAAGTATGTCTAGTACATAAAGGGTATATTTGAGTACAGGGATGTGGGGGTGCAGGTATGTCTAGCACATAAAGGGTATATTTGAGTACATGGATGTGGGGGTGCAAGTATGTCTAGCACATAAAGGGTATATTTGAGTACAGGGATGTGGGAGTGTAAGTATGTCTAGTACATAAAGGGTATATTTGAGTACAGGGATGTGGGGGTGCAGGTATGTCTAGCACATAAAGGGTATATTTGAGTACAGGGATGTGGGGGTGCAGGTATGTCTAGCACATAAAGGGTATATTTGAGTACAGGGATGTGGGGGTGCAGGTATGTCTAGCACATAAAGGGTATATTTGAGTACAGGGATGTGGGGGTGCAGGTATGTCTAGCACATAAAGGGTGTATTTGAGTACATGGATGTGGGGGTGCAAGTATGTCTAGCACATAAAGGGTATATTTGAGTACAGGGATGTGGGGGTGCAAGTATGTCTAGCACATAACGAGTATATTTAAGTACAGGGATGTGGGGGTGTAAGTATGTCTAGCACATAACGGGTATATTTGAGTACATGGATGTGGGGGTGCAAGTATGTCTAGCACATAACGGGTATATTTGAGTACAGGGATGTGGAGGTGCAAGTATGTCTAGCACATAAAGGGTATATTTGAGTACAGGGATGTGGGGGTGCAAGTATGTCTAGCACATACCGGGTATATTTAAGTACAGGGATGTGGGGGTGTAAGTTAGCCTGCGAATACAGCCGCTTTTTTACGCTCGCCACAGGGGTCTCCCGAAAGAAGCGTCTGCGGAGTGAGGCCCAAATTCCTGTACTGTGACGTAATTTTGGACCCGATTATGGTCCAAGAAGCTGATTGGTCAGCTTGCTGGTAATCGCATTATTTGCATAAATTAAACTCAACGACCTGAACAAAATATTACAATGTCGAGCCGTGGGCGATTGTATCGGACTTATCATATGCACAGATGAATAAAATCATGTTCTACAATAATTTTGATTGCCGAATCAACAAACTCAGGCCGTTTGGAATTAGTGTTCACAACATGAGCGGCTGTGTTGTATCAGATTTACAACACGAGCTGTCATGACCTCAGAGGTCACAGTACAGGAATTTGGGCCTCACTCCGCAGACGCTTCTTTCGGGAGACCCCTGTGGCGAGCGTAAAAAAGCGGCTGTATTCGCAGGCTAGGTGTAAGTATATCCACAGGCAGCCCAAGCTGTGATCTTGTGAATAATTGTAGAGAATGTATGTAGAATTACAAAATAACGTATAATGGCACTTACGTTGTCAATAAAGAACTGAAAATTCACCACAGCGTTGATAATTTACTGTTCTATTGCCCTAATGTGTTAGTTTTGCGTTTTAGGCCGTTTTTAAATTTTTTCTCCCTTAACCTGTAAAGGAAGAGAAGGCTGGAAACTACGGACGCCGAATCTTGGCTACGGCGATCTTCGAGGCCTCGAAAAACCTACACAAATTTGAAATGTTCGCAATTTTTTCACATAATCCCGTTCTCACATTCCCCTAGCACACATCCAATCGGTTCATCACTGACCTACTCGCTTTTAAAGTCGTGAATTGAACTCAATTCGAAGTCAACCTTGCTTGTAACTAGCCGTGGCACCATCAGCTTACACATTCCACGTATTCGGTTTCAACGAACTTTCTTCGGAACACGAGCCGAACCGAGCCGAACCAGCGATGATAAAGTCGGCTGATTCCGGAGATCGGCCGACTTTATCATCGCTGGTTCAAGTCGGCTGATTCCGGAATCAGCCGACTTTATCATCGCTGGTTCGGCTCGGTTCGGCACGTGTTCCGAAGAAAGTTCGTTGAAACCGAATACGTGGAATGTGTAAGCTGATGGTGCCACGGCTAGTCACAAGCAAGGTTGACTTCGAATTGAGTTCAATTCACGACTTTAAAAGCGAGTAGGTCAGTGATGAACCGATTGGATGTGTGCTAGGGGAATGTGAGAACGGGATTATGTGAAAAAATTGCGAACATTTCAAATTTGTGTAGGTTTTTCGAGGCCTCGAAGATCGCCGTAGCCAAGATTCGGCGTCCGTAGTTTCCAGCCTTCTCTTCCTTTACAGGTTAAGGGAGAAAAAAAAATTAAAAACGGCCTAAAACGCAAAACTAACACATTAGGGCAATAGAACAGTAAATTATCAACGCTGTGGTGAATTTTCAGTTCTTTATTGACAACGTAAGTGCCATTATACGTTATTTTGTAATTCTACATACATTCTCTACAATTATTCACAAGATCACAGCTTGGGCTGCCTGTGGTATATCTAGCACATAACGGGTATATTTGAGTACATGGATGTGGGGGTGCAAGTATGTCTAGCACATAACGGGTATATTTGAGTACAGGGATGTGGAGGTGCAAGTATGTCTAGCACATAAAGGGTATATTTGAGTACAGGGATGTGGGGGTGCAACCGTCAGTAGTATAGTAGGGACCGCACGACCCTTGTTTAGTAGGAGGTTTTACTAATTAGTAGGAGGGAGTAGGAGGTTTTACTAATTAGTAGGAGGTAGGAGGGGAGGGTTGATTGTATGGATTAATGTATTCGTGCTAAATATAAATAATTAATGACTATATAATGCATTCGTGCTAAAGACTGGAGGTTTTACTAATTAGTAGGTGGAAGTAAGTGGACATGGAAGTGAGGCCTGGAAGGGGGAGGTCTTAATTAATTTAGAGGGAGGAAAGTGGGGAGGATTTGTTCATGAGTAGGTGGACATGGAAGTGAGGCTTGGAAAGGGGAGGTTTTAATTAATTTTGATTAGCAGAAAGAATGAGCAAAATGAGCTGCATGAATTATAAAGTAGGAGTGGCAGGTTTGTTATTGTTTTGATAAACCCTCTATTGTGTTGTTTTGGCGTCTATATTGCTTTCCACATCAAAGTCCAATATTGAATAAATAACTTAGAAATTACTGTGAATTGAATGTTACATTGTAATCACATTTTTAAAAGTTGTAATAAAATCTTATTCGAGAACCAAATATGTGGTTTTAATGCTCAGTTCACTGATAACAATTAATGAAAAGGGCTGCTGTTTTGGGCAAGTCTGGGCAAGGCATTTGTTCTTTCTGGATTGTTTTGGTTCACTGGAACAAAGAAGAGTTCAAAACCGTAACTGATTAAAAAAAAATGTACATTCATTCAGCTAGCACAACTTAATGGAGAATTATTCGTTATTGGTAATCGAAAAACAACGCATTAAATCCCAAAGCAATAAAACTGTTAACCAAATAAAGCGATTTTCAAACCAACTTTAGCTTTTTTCGAATATTGTAGTAATTCGTTTGTGTCACAAACTTTTTCCGTTATTGTTAAAAGCGGCAAATTTATTTTCAAAAGATGCTCGCAATTTGAATAATTATTCACAGTTCTCTTGAGCCGTTCATATATACCATTGCTCAAGCAATGTGAAAAACGTGCGATTAGATATATTTGCTTGAATATTTATCATGCTATGAGGGGGGTTTGACAATAAAAACATTGACAAGAGGTTGGTTTTCAACAAGAAGTTTATTTTACCACTGCAAAGTAAGAATTACATGAGTTGATCAAGTTACATTTCAATTGATTTATTTAATAACATTTATAATATAACTTGTACACAGGATAATGGTACGCATTATGTTCTAGAATAGGCTGTTTGTGAAATAGTTTATTCAGCAAGAACTGTCGTTGATGTATAGCTGCCTCAGTTGCTTCTTCCCATCCAAAGCCCTCTGTATTCATACGATTTTGTTTTATTTCTATTACTTTTCGATATTCATCATTTTTCTATAATTCATGCATCCATTTGAGATACATGTATTCAAATAAAACCGCTCGTAGCTTTTTTCTGTATGTCGGTACCAAGTCGTTACTGGCTTTGATTTTAGCAGTTTCTGCAGTTTCGCCAGCTTGTTCATAATTATCAACTAAATGTTGCCATTTGTGTTCTATTGCTTCTATCTGAATCCGTTGCCACACACTTTCTTCAACTTCATCATGACTGTCGTTTGAAGACTCCGATGTTGTTGTGTCCTGAGAATGGCTTCCAACCGAACCTTCACTTTCCTGAGTATTATCTAAACTGGATTCTTCATCCTTCATCCTCTTGATAATCAAATTAACTAGTTTGATTGTGGCTCCTTGTATTTATATTTAACACAGGCGTGGTTACCAAGCAAAGTAACATAATTACTCGGGCCCTTCCGAAGGAAGCCCGAGTTATAAAATGGACTTTCTTTTTATTATTATTATTTTTTTTTGTTAGGCCACGGAATGCGAAGTATTTGATCATATCGGTACATCACAATGTGAAGTATGTGAGCTTCTCGAGTTTTGCCATGCGAGCCGGCTTCGCCAGATCATAGTCTGAATCGTCTGGATGTTATTACTCGTGCCCAGGCCGTAGGCCGCACGAGTTATAAAACCCAACGCGTATTTTTTTTTTGGGAAGGGGGGGGGGGGGGGGGGGGGGGCGTCAGTTGTGCAATATCCGTCACATGCTATCGAGACCAAATATACCGAGGCTCACCGAGGCCTAGTATCTCCATTAGATATAAGTCTATTGGAACCATTTATATACAAACATTTATCTTTCTTGCAATCGATGTGGGACTTTGTCAAATCCAAAACACTACGCATGACCACTAATTCCATAGACAATCGTCACTAAAAATAACGTCAAAATCAAATCAAATCAGATGATATTGTCAAAGCTGGTGTGTGTTTAGTGGCGTCTAGCGAAAGCATGGGGTCTTGTACTATTGAATTGTCTCGCGCATGCGCAATGTGTTATAGTCCTTATCTGAGTCATACATCTATAATGCGACCTAATTTTAGAACCGCCGCGCAGCGCTATTTAAAGCAGAATTTCCACGCTCAAAACAGGTCAGTGAACGGCAAAAATACAATCGAAATCAAAACGTCATTAGATTTTAGGGATCTGTTACAGAAGAAGACGCTCAATGAGCGTATAGTCGGGTATTTAATATGACAATGACAGTTGCGTGACGAGAGGGACTATTTATGTCGATGAGCATCGATAAAGATCTCCGACTCTTCGAGGTATACATCTATGGTACGTCTTTGAACGTACTTGAGGTCACTTGAGGTTGCGACACATATATACATAGTCTCCCTCGTCACGCAACTGTCAGTCATTGTCAGGTCTCTCCTCACGCAACTGACATTGTCCTTGTCATAAGCCCGAGTGTACGCTCATTGAGCGTCTTGTTCACCATGATAAATAAGCCTCTTCCTCAACTAGTGCTCCGGGTATCTATTCATTCACCCATGCATGTTAACGTGGTTTTATAGTAGATGCAATTACATATTAGAGGTTCAAAATGTGATGATGATCTCTCTGTCTTGATCGGAGAAAAAAACAGAGCTATATCCTACAAGAGGTGAGCACAATGAAAGCCAGTTTTCAACGTACGTCTGTAACTTCGAAAGAAAGAAAACTGCCTGGAAATTTAAAAATTCTAACGATAATCTATTGATCTTTTAAGGTATCAGGGTACCACAAAAACCTTTCAAACCACCGGTTTTGATTTTTTTTTGACAATCAAATCAAATTGAATATTATCTATCATCTCCAAAAAACAGAATCTAAAAATATTTTCTTCGGCCTAAAAAGTTAGAATCAAAAAACAAATTTTGGATTTCATTTGATGCAAAATGATGTTGACAAGCAAGCTGACAACAGCACTCACGCAACAGACTTTCCACAAAGATTCAGATGCAAAGAAAGTATCCAAAAATCGTAACTGCTCACTCAAAATATCCTTGAATGACGATGCCAAACCACTCACGGTCAAAGTCCTCGTATTTCCCGCCAGCAGTAACTTTGTTTTCCTGCCTCGTTGTGTTACGTCGTTATGAACTGTAAGGCGATCTTCTTTTGACTGCCATTCATATGTCATCAGGTATTCGATCACATATTTGTGGTAGATTATCGCAGCTTGTGTAAACAAAGGCGCCACTTGACTTGAAAAACATTTTGGGCTTTTTCTCAAAGAGCAAATTGACGAAAATACGGGTGTTATTTTGAGCTCCTATATAAACGGGTTTTATTCGATTCAGCTGAGATTTTTCGGACTTCATCTCTGATGATCATTCTTCAAAATCTCCGATTTTTGATATTTTAATGATCTCATGAGATATTAACTGATTAGTAAAGAACAATGTATTTTTAGCGTACCGAAAGTTTCGCGGCAGATAAAAAAGCAACGGGGAAACATATCGATAAACGGAGACACGGTTTTGATAATTTATATATCTAGAGTGCATAGAGATAATGATCTTGAATTTCCGATAAAATGCGGCTGTCCGGCTGGGACCTCGCCGTATAATGCTATATGAAACTTCGTTGATCTTGACTTATATCTAAAACGCGTATGTACTTTTTGTTAATAGACCATTAGTTGGAATCTCCATTTATTTAGCTTTCAGAAAATGTATACTTTATTGGGGTTTAAATGGACGGATTCTGTGTTTAAGCGACTTGAATGCATACCGGTCGGTATAGAGGTACCCTGATACCTTAATTATAATGATTACAATGATTCTGTGGGTAGTCCATAGGGTGTTCCATGGACCGGGGGGTCAGCGAATTAGTGGTCATGCGCAGTGTTTTGGATTTGACAATGTCCCACATCGATTGAGGGAAATATAATTTTCTCTATGTAAATGGTTCAAATACATGAATATGATGGCACGGTTTACTAACATATCACATACTCATTAATTATTCATGAGGTAACCGGCCAATCAAATGCACAGAATAATATCACGTGATGTACTTTCAAACTAGGGAAAGTACTGGTAAGAGTAACTACTGGAATTGTTTCCAATAACTGGTAAAAAAGATTTCCAGTTACTGGAAAAATATTCCAGTTACTCTCCCTAATACTTATCATGAGGGACGATTAGAACTAATCGTCCCTCATGCCTGTACATGAGTTCGTGTCCCTCATATAACAATCATAGGGATCTTGGACAGAGCAGAGGCAATACCGCTCTGTCCGAATTCGATTTAATCTGAAAGCAGGCTCTACTCCATGCAACTCAAGAGTCCAACACATGTGGGAGACGATTTCCTCGACTCTACGCATGAGCAGAGCATATGCAAAGACTCAAATTCTTGCTTTTCCGGGATAAAATCTTGGAACTCTTTATTTATTTCCTTTAGGCCATTGCATGTGATAATGAGCATGAGAAGTCGTTCCAAAGTCTTGAATTCGGACTAGACGGCGGGCTTTCCAGTCCTCGGCTTCGCCTCAGACTGGAAACCCCGTCTAGTCCTCATTCTTGGCTTTGAAATACTACATTCATGGTATTGCCTTTGGTATGAACACTAGATCTCGTTTGAATAGCTATAAAACCACACACATAATTATATGCACATAACGATATGGTTAAATGTCTGCAGCCTCTCAAATGACCTAAGCTACAAGATCGATCATTCTGTCAGTTTAAACTTGCTGGAAACTACTTTCAGAAGGCTGATAACTTTCTTGGGGGAGCATGCCCCAAACCCCTCTAGGAGCTTGCGACTTCGCCGCTCGTCAGATTATGCTCTCCGATGAATTTCCCCTTGCTACAGGCCTACTTTGCATCAAACCAAAAATGTAGAAGAAATAGCAGATGCTACTGTAAATTGAGTGAAGTGAATACATTTCGTGAATAACTACTGTGTATAGAACATTAGAGATTTTCAAACCTGTGTACTCGTCTTTGACGTTTGTATGTGATAGAAGCTTTTGCGCGAGCTAGGTGAGGGAGCGGGCGGGGGGGGGAGGGGGGGGGGTTATAAATTGAAATTCACAATTGTGCGTCACTCCGAAAAAATCCTGGCTACGCCCCTGGTGTACGTATGTCTGGTACACAAAGCCGGGTATATTTGAGTACAGGGATGTGGGGGCGTAAGTATGTCTAGCACATAAAGAGTATGTATATTTGAGTACAGGGATGTGGGGGCGTAAGTATGTCTAGCACATAAAGAGTATGTATATTTGAATACAGGGATGTGGGGGTACGGTGTAAGTATGTCTAGAACACAAAGAGTATGTATATTTGAGTACAGGGATGTGGGGGTACGGTGTAAGTATGTCTAGAACACAAAGAGTATGTATATTTGAGTACAGGGATGTGGGGGTACGGTGTATGTCTAGAACACAAAGAGTATGTATATTTGAGTACAGGGATGTGGGGGTACGGTGTATGTCTAGAACACAAAGAGTATGTATATACGAGTACAGGGATGTGGGGGTACGGTGTATGTCTAGAACACAAAGAGTATGTATATACGAGTACAGGGATGTGGGGGTACGGTGTATGTCTAGAACACAAAGAGTATGTATATTTGAGTGGATGTGTAAGTAAATGTCTTAAACAGGAAAGGTATATTTCCAAAGTTTCAAAAGTCCCATAATTCCCAATGCTGCATACATACTAGTCTAGCAGTTTTCTTTGGAACACCAAGCTAAGGCGAATTGTGCAGGCAGTTGTATATAAGATGTTCATAATAAGTTTAAACTCATGTTCACTCAGTCATATCTAATACTTACTTTGTTTGTAGATTTCAAGTTTGAAGCTGCAATTTCCAACAGTATTAGAAAAAGAACAGATGCTTGTTGTTTCATTCATTTCTCCGCATATCTTGTAAGCATTGTTTACACGTGTGACATTAACATTCTCCTGAGGGCGACAAGTGACGCTTGGAAAGGGATTACCGTCAGGGTTTACAGTTGTAGGAATTGTCGTTGTAGGAGGAATGTAACGACCTGAAATAAACAACGGCTCACAATTCAATGGCTGAACTTTTCAAAATATGTTTAAAGGCGCTGTTACACGTAACATTTTCTCGTGCAACTCGTCTCGCGAAAAAAAATATTGCAGGTTGCAGGAGACCATGTCACATGTACAATTTCCGTTGCAACTTGTCTCGCGCACAAACAAATGTCAAGTTGCACGCGTAATCGTAAAATCGTCATTTCCACTCTTTTCTGGGGAAATATCATCAACTTTCATCTTCGTCTGCCATGTTTACCGAAAATAATTGTAATTTGGTCTATTTTTATCATTATGTTGTAAGTTGTCACTTTCTCAGTGATCGACTCGTTCGCTCTAGTTGTGGCGTGCGGAAAAGTTGCATGGACCCATGTTACACGTAAATTTTTACAAAAATTGTTGCAGCAAGTGGATGTGTAAGTAATGTAGTTTAACTTTTTGTGCAACAAAAAAACGAAAAAAAAATAGTCGCGCGAGGGGATGTTACACGTAAACATCGCTTTTGCAAACTGCAACAATTTTTTTCGCAAGACGAGTTGCACGAGAAAATGTTACGTGTAACAGCGCCTTAACTGACATACATGTACATGTTACCAAATATTATTGTCATTTGAACATTGCAAGAGAACAAATATGATTCATGAAATTGAATATTCTGATCGTGTTTTTCTTGTATGTTTCTTTATATGTTTGTATTTTTCTTGTAGATTGTAGATTCATTAATGGATATAAAGGGGTTGGTTTGGATTTATCAGGGTTTGGTTGGATGCGGAGAGCCTTGTAAGGGACTTTGTGTCCTGTCTAAGACTACAAACCTGCTTGTACACTACTGGCACTCTATCGTAACTCATTCTGATATACAGTTACTCTAAGCGGACTACAATCCCGCTTGTATACTACTGAGATCTATCGTAACTCATTCTGATATACAGTTAGTCTAACACTACAAACCTGCTTGTATACTACTGGGATCTATCGTAACTCATTCTGATATACAGTTAGTCTAACACTACAAACCTGCTTGTATACTACTGGGACTGATCTATCGTAACTCATTCTGATATACAGTTAGTCTAAGACTATAAACCTGCTTGTATACTACTGGGATCTATCGTAACTCATTCTGATATACAGTTAGTCTAAGACTACAATCCCGCTTGTATACTACTGGGATCTATCGTAACTCATTCTGCTATACAGTTAGTCTAAGACTACAAACCTGCTTGTATACTACTGGGATCTATCGTAACTCATTCTGATATACAGTTAGTCTAATACTACAAACCTGCTTGTATACTACTGGGATCTATCGTAACTCATTCTGATATACAGTTCAGTAGTCTAAGACTACAAACCTGCTTGTATACTACTGGGATTTATTGTAACTCTTTCTGATATACAGTTAGTCTAAGACTACAAACCTGCTTGTATACTACTGGGATCTATCGTCAATCCGTTCAGCGTCCCATTACTACTGTTCAGTGCTTGTTTCAATGCGAAAGATGGATCGTAGACGGCTGCATTCAGTGTGAGTTTGTAATTGACAACCACACTTCCTCTGCTAAGCAAATAAAGGGTACATTTTGCATGAGAGAAAGTTAAAGGTTGAGCAACTCTCAAACTCGCGGATCTAACAACGCAATTCTCAGAAAACTAACTCAGTGAATGAATAAATTAACAAATTAACAAACCAAATACATATATAAATAGGTGTAAATAAGTGACAAATAGTCAGTCAGTGGTATTGACTACCTTGTATAGTCAGGGTGGTATTGACTACCTTGTATAGTCAGGGTGGTATTGACTACCTTGAATAGTCAGGGTGGTATTGACTACCTTGTATAGTCAGGGTGGTATTGACTATCTTGTATAGTCAGGGTGGTATTGACTACCTTGTATAGTCAGGGTGGTATTGACTATCTTGTATAGTCAGGGTGGTATTGACTACCTTGTATAGTCAGGGTGGTATTGACTACCTTGTATAGTCAGGGTGGTATTGACTACCTTGTATAGTCAGGGTGGTATTGACTACCTTGTATAGTCAGGGTGGTATTGACTACCTTGTATAGTCAGGGTGGTATTGACTACCATGTATAGTCAGGGTGGTATTGACTACCTTGTATAGTCAGGGTGGTATTAACTTCCTTGTATAGTCAGGGTGGTATTGACTACCTTGTATAGTCAGGGTGGTATTGACTACCTTGTATAGTCAGGGTGGTATTGACTACCTTGTATAGTCAGGGTGGTATTGACTACCTTGTATAGTCAGGGTGGTATTGACTACCTTGTATAATCAGGGTGGTATGGACTACCTTGTATAGTCAGGGTGGTATTGACTACCTTGTATAGTCAGGGTGGTATTGACTACCTTGTATAGTCAGAGTGATATTGACTACCTTGTATAATCAGGGTGGAATTGACTACCTTGTATAGTCAGGGTGGTATTAACTACCTTGTATAGTCAGGGTGGTATTGACTACCTTGTATAGTCAGGGTGGTATTGACTACCTTGTATAGTCAGGGTGGTATTGACTCCCTAGTGCAATCAGGGCATATCATTGAGCAAATATAAAAGCAAACAAAGGTTCAACTTACTCAAAGCCTGTTACTTGTACTGATGTTACATATTGGTAGTGTTTATAGATATTGTTCAGCTGTAAATAAGAGTATTCACGAATGAGATGTATGTTATTGTTAGTACAATTTTACAATTTGTGTAAAGAAATAATGCATGTGGTAATTACTTACAATAACTTCATTCTTAGCCTTTAAAGCTTTGTATGCACCAGATTGTTTGTCATTGAGATCATCTTCATATTTCAAGTTAAGTAATTTATAGCTGCCCTCGTATGATGTCTCATCAACTGCAATATCAAAGAAATCGCTTACTATTACAATTAAAAATTACAGGAATTAATGTCTGGACAGGAATGTGGGATGCATCTGCATGTAGCATGAATGTGCGTAGGGCCCGGCATTCAATGATCTATTGTGCTACCGCAACACTGACAAGTTGCATGACTGTACGTATGTCTAGTACACAAACTGGGTATATTTGAGTACAGGGATGTGGGGGTACGGTGTAAGTATATCTAGCACATAAAGAGTATGTATATTTGAGTACAGGGATGTGGGGGTACGGTGTAAGTATATCTAGCACACAAAGAGTATGTATATTCGAGTACAGGGACAGTGTTAATTCTAGAAATTGTCCAGAGTGAGACATATGTCCCACTGCCTTAAACAATTGGGGACATTTGGCAAATGAGAGTGGTCATTTTTCCAAAATCATTTCGAAAATGGGTCAATTTTTCCTTTTGAAGATACAACTATGAAAACAACAAATACATCACAAATAATAGTTTTTTTTGGTAAATGGTTAATTCTCCATTAAAGAACAAGTATTATAAAACTTTTACAGTACATAAGCAGTTCAAGCACAAGCTATAAGTCACAAGTCTTGAACTCTGACTCAGAATTCGTCGCTTTGCTCTAGTCAAAGTTTTCCAATCGTGGCCCCTCAACACCTTTGCTTTGGCCTTTGCTTTTTTGCTGTTGGTTCTACCTGTAATCCTTCATTGATTTCCTTGCAATTTTCCGGTTCATTAGTTGAAAAGAAATGCAACAAACTTATTTGACGTTTCGACGCCATGTTTAGTGTGTCACGTAGAAACAGATATGGATCCCAGGCACCCTCAACGCTTAAAAAAACATGGCGACCACGAAGGCACGAACGCAACATTACATACAGTGTATAGAATACGTTTTTTGTTTAATTATTATATTATTCAGATATTATTTTCCTACATAATAAACTTTGCAGATTATAGAGTCCCCAAAGAACAGGTGAGGTAAGGCAAGGTGACGCACGGGAACAATTTATTTGCGTCAGTATGCCGTAAAAGATCGCAAATTGCGCAAAAACGCGCTCCAGAATGAACACTGCAGGAATGTGTAAGTAATGTCTTAAACAGGAAAGGAGTATTTCCGAAGTTTCAAAAGTCCCATAATTCCCAATGCTGCATACATACTAGTCTAGCAGTTTTCTTTGGAACACCAGGCTAATTTAATACCATTTAAGGCGAATTGTGCAGCCAGGCAGTTGTATATAATAACATTTTAACCGCCCTCTGGTTGGCTCAGTTGGTTGAGTACCGGTCTATTGTGCGGGAGGTTCGTGGTTCAAGTCCCGGCCGGACCATTACTCAGGGTCTTAAAATAATTGAGAAGAAGGTGCTGCCTTTGTAATTACTGCATCTACAAATGGTTAGACCTTCGCGTGGCTCGGATGACCACGTTAAATGGCGGTCTCGTCTCTCCACACTCACATTACATTGCACTGGAGGGACGTAAAATAACTCTCACCACTGTAGTTCCCGGTGTGTGTGGCCTGAGGCCGGCTTGCTGGATTAGAGCCTAAGTTACTGGTGAATGGGTGAATGGGGCATCTATTTCCGAGTGCTATATTAGGATAATATGTTTCTAATAAGTTTAAACTCATGTTCACTCATATCTAATATTTTCGTCCAACTTACTTTGTTGGTAGACTTCAAGTTCAAAGCTGCAATTTCCAACAGTATTAGAAACAGAACAGGTGCTTGTTGTTTCATTCATGTCTCCACATATATTGTAAGTATTGTTTACACGTGTGACATTAACACTCTCCTGAGGGCGACAAGTGACGCTTGGAAAGGGATTACCGTCAAGGTTTACTGATAAGCACTGTTCAGTTGTGATGCCACTACTTTTACCACATCGTTCAGTAGATTGAAAATCTAAAACGAAAAAACAACTGTGAGTGAGGGATTTTATTCAAGGTCACGTCTGAATGAGTTATCGGTGATAAGTGTGATACGTGTGTTCCTTAAACACTCCCCCTATATCTGTCGAAATATCAGCAATTGCAGTTCAGGTATACTTGTTCACAGAGTCGAAGACATATGAACAAATTATATACATTCTTAAATTCCATAATACACATTGAAATATTGTGTGACAACATAAAGCAATACAGACAAACAAACAAAGGACATAAAGAAACACAAAATACACATTTCTTCAACAATAATTAAAACAAAAGAAATCAGTACAAAAACAAGATGACGTAATAATAGATCTGCGAGGCAAGGAATTAAACAAAACTCAGTTTGTACCCTTCGTCGACGACACGATCAGAAAATAACGCGAATTCATCTCGAGTTTTTGCGAGTTCGTAAAATCAATAACATGCACAGTTTAAAACTGAAAATAATTGAAATTGACACTTTGAGCGATTTCATGTTCAGCATGTTGACTACACATTATTCCAAACAGTAAATAATAAAAGAATGGCAAGAATAAAGACTAAGGTTCCATCCATATCAATGCGTTTTCCATAGTCTCCATTTTCTATTCAATTTTCTATGGAAAACGTTTACAATAATGTCATAGTATATAAGAAAAGGTTCTATACCTTCATTTATTCCTTTACGCACTTTATTTAATGAGGAGGTTGAAAAAACGAAACTTTTCGCTAAGTAAATAAAGTTCGTAAGGGAATAAAATGAAGGTATAGAAGCTCGTCTTATATACTATGACATTTACAAAGTCCTTTGAGGTCTCAGTAAAATAAATATCAGAGAAGTCAGGGCCGTACATAACCCAACATTCAAGGGGGGTGGGGCAGTGCATATTTAACAGCAAAAAAATAAATAAAAATAGTACAGTTCTCAGTACTTTTTGGTATCGTTTTCGCCTTGCTAGGGGGGGGGGGGGGGGGGGCAACTGCTCCCTTGCCCCTGTGCTGTGTACGGCCATGGAAGTTTACAATAATGCATTTTAGATTTAAAACGTTTACTAGGTATATTGCGATGCATTTTGACCTTGCATCCACACTGATCGTGTTCATCGGCAATGCACACATTTGCAAACGCTCTCCAGAGTCGAGACATTTGAAAACGGAGCCCTATCGTATCAGTATGGACGGCGAAAACGGAGGTATTTGAAAACACTGACGTCATGCCTAGTGTTATCTGTGTAAACAAACAGCATTTTCCATTGTTTTAATGCGAACGCAAGGCCAAACGTAAATGCATTAGTGTGGAGGGGTGACGGAAAACAGTTACAAAAAGCTAGTGTGGACGCAAAGCTTTTGCTATGTTCTCTATAAAAAGAAAATGCATTAGTGTGGATGGGGCCTACGCTGTTCATGGTTTACTACAAAAACTGACTGAGTAGCGTCGGGAAATGAACTAAGTGATCAAGCGACACATTTGTGTATTCTGGTCCACCACAGACAGAGACAAACAATCTCACTGCAAGTTGTTCAAAAATCAAGAATCTCTTAGCAGTAACACGATTGCTAAGCGAAAATATGTGTCACTGACTGCACAACATAAAAACAGCAGCAACTTGTTGAACACTTACATCTCACAATCAAAGTGGTATCGCAGTGAAGGAATCCAAGAGAGTTATTAGCAGTGCAACGAATTACTGAACCGTTATCAGCCCTAGTCACTTGGTTTAGTGTTATGGTCGAATTGTCGTAACTTGATTCATTAAAATGTATGGTGTAAGTAGGAGTAGGAAAACCATTGGCCTTGTTGCATCGAAAGGCTTGGCTGACACCTTCAGTGACAACGAAATATGGGAGGCATTGCATCTTTGGTGCATCTAAAATAATAATAAAAAATTAGAATGAAAATCAATGTTATGCAAAATTACCAATCATCTATTACCAATGTGTACAGCAATTGTAAAGCGTTTGATGCACAATGTATGTTTCCAGTCTAATAGGCCACCTGCATGGCTAATGTTTAAAACTCTTTGTCAACTATACAACCTGATATAACATAACATAAAATAAAATATATACAATAATACACAATGAACAAAGAACTAAAACTAACGATGTTGACGGGATGGTGGCAGTGGGAAACTAAGAGGTCACGTGACCCCAATCCCCTTAAATCGAACAGCAGCATCAAAATGAACTCCAGAAATGAAAAGAGCAGCTCCAAATTAGTAAAATGGCTCATAATGTCTGACACAGGAGAAATGACACTAAAAATAAAATCGAACGTTTTCTAAGATTTTGTTTGGAAAATGCATTGGATGCAAGAGCTTGCAATCCAGCACATTTTCCTATACGAATCCTAATAAAAATTGTGTTTTCTCCTGTGTCAGACATTATGATCTGGAATTTTGTCCTTTTATTTATTTCGAGCAGCTCTTTTCATTTCTGGAGTTGGGGTCACATGACCTCTTAGTGCAAGACCCATATTGTAAACTACAAGTCACGACTTTCAATGCAGATGGTTGTATAGTAACGGTGTACATCGTACAGTCAGTAATACTTGCTTCTTGATATCCAATCAAGTTTGTTTGGCTATTGTATTCAATTAACTGTACATCTGCTTATTAATAAATGAAAGTTACCACTAAAAGCACTCAGGCCAGTGACGACCACACGGAAGTATGGATAACTATAGAATCCCATAGCGTTTTAGCCAATGTTGTGTTGCTATCGTTCTTTCGCTACGCTAGCCAAGTATAGGAATCAAGCAAAATTGAATACTAAAATCAGTTTATTTGAAAGACAAGAGTTGTTTTCTTCAGTCGTTTTAACATCGACATTTCAGGTTTTTAGGTACATTATTAAACCCTCACGTATCCGGATATTTTTGAATCCGCAACCTTTTCGTTGCCTCAGGTCCACACGTATCCGGTGAATACGGTCGATGCATTCGCGCGGTAAAGACTGTATCCGATACCGTGACGTCAGCGTATTCAAAAATATATGGATCCGACCGTCCACACGAGGCCGTATTCACAGTATGTTCAAAAAAATCCACTCTGGAGAGCGTATTCAAAACGTTGCAGATAAATTTCGTCATAACACTGTCAAAGTAGTATGCAGATCCACGAGGCGTCCACTAACTAATTTGACAATGTTAATGCAATTTGTCATCAACAAGAGGACAGACGTATAAACTAGATGTCAATATGAAGTACAATTTGCCACAATGATGGTAACCTGTGATGCCTCTGCTATCACTACCAGTGGTCGTTGACAATGAAGTTAGCATAAATATACCAATCAACATTACCCATGCTATATCTACCGTGTGGTCTCGCCGCGTAGGAATGAGTGCTTTAATTGAATCGTCTGTATAAAATACTACATTGTGTAGATTAAGTTGTCAGATGAATGAACTAGCAGTTCTACTAAGTATTTAATTATATTGTCTACACTAAGAATTGAACTAGCAATACTTATAATATTCATTAATAATTCATTAGGCAGCTGTCCAATCTGTGCTCAGCATTCTGGTCACGTGGCTACCTTGTAACTCCCATACAATTTCCAAGAAACTTAAAGCATGGGGAGGGCTTGAATAGTTGGCAGGGAATAGGTGGGGTTGATTAATTACTGCAATTGTTCATAAGTATGATACAGAATAGTAATAAAGCTTATTAGTATTCTGTATCTGATACAGAATACTAATAGACCTTATTAGTATTCTGTATCAGATACAGAATACTAATAAGCTCTATAAGTATTCTGTATCGATCAATGCATTATATGAGAGGAACAATACATTATCCTAAAAGCTAATTAAGAAAAATACTCGTTAGATTTTGTTCCGCAGTTTCTTTAATGTAACTGTAACTCCCTTACTCTATTGGAGCTTAGCACCTTCACAGTTTTAACTATACCTACTACTGAATGATACAATCATTGGATTTCTAGCTTTGTGCGGCAATACCTTCACAATCTCAAATAACTATTATAACAAACTTTGAAAGACACGAGATTACTTCAAATTAAGGACTTCGCACAGTTCTCGCTAAATATTGCGTTACTTGCTACATTATTCTTTTCAAGAACCTCGAATTAGAAGATGGTAAGGTAATGTTTGTCGAACTAGAACTTCATACGGAATTTATGTGTCAAAAGACAAGTCAATAGACTCTTTCCTTGCTACCTTGTTTTTACGAGACATCTGCCAGACTTCAAAAATCTTTACACCACTTTGTGCTAGTTTGGGCACATTCCCTCAACAACTGACTCTCTTGTGATGCACTTTTGGAAGTTTACGAAAATTGTCAGCCATCGTTTCAAATGCCTGTCTTAGCTCTGTGACCTTCCTGTGAGAACTGTTCTTGATTTGATTGAAAAGAATCAAAACTCTGTTCGCATTTCATTCACAATTAAAGCCCCCTTTGAAAACCAAACAAAAGTGTAAATGTATTCTAAATGAAAAAGCAGGCATATTACAAAAATTTGTCGTATTTGTTCTTTGTTATGTCTCAATGAGCAATCAACTCTATTCAAAAACTACCAAGTATGAAAAGGAATAAAACATTTATTAAACAATCGATATCTTAACTAAGCTATAATACGAAACTACTTTCATTGTTCAGTGCGGTCAAGCAATCGGAATGAGAATTGAATGCTAAAAGAACAGTTGTTATATTCTTTTCATCTCAATCAGATATTGACTACAATTCTGGTTGAAACGCCTACCTGGTTCAACCAATGATTAAACAATATCATAAGTAATTTACAATATTCGTGACAATGTTGTATCTTATTTACAATCTCTCGCCTTCGGCTCGAGATTGTAAATAAGATACAACATTGACACTCATATTGTAAATAATACTTACACTGTCAGTACGTTAATGATTGCACGGTTATTTGCACTACCAAGGTAGTTAGTAACAGTACAGGTATATACAATACTTACACAGTACGTTAATGATTGCACTGTTATTTGCACTACCAAGGTAGTTAGTAACAGTACTGGTATATACAATACTTACACAGTACGTTAATGATTGCACTGTTATTTGCATTACCAAGGTAGTTAGTAACAGTACAGGTATATTCAATACTTACACAGTACGTTAATGATTGCACTGTTATTTGCACTACCAAGGTAGTTAGTAACAGTACAGGTATATACAATACTTACACAGTACGTTAATGATTGCACTGTTATTTGCAATACCAAGGTAGTTAGTAACAGTACAGGTATTTAAAAAACTCATTAATAATTCATAACCATTTTGTCCAATCCGATGCTCCTCACTGGTCACGAGGAAAGCACTCTATACTACATATACAATACTTACACAGTACGTTAATGATTGCACTGTTATTTGCACTACCAAGGTACTGTTAGTAAAAGTACAGGTATATTCAATACTTACACAGTACGTTAATGATTGCACTGTTATTTGCACTACTAAGGTAGTTAGTAACAGTACAGGTATATACAATACTTACACAGTACATTAATGACTGCACTGTTATTTGCTCTACCAAGGTAGTTAGTAACAGTACAGGTATATTCAATACTTACACATTACGTTAATGATCGCACTGTTATTTGCACTACCAAGGTAGTTAGTAACAGTACAGGTATATTCAATACTTACACAGTACGTTAATGATTGCACTGTTATTTGCACTACCAAGGTAGTTAGTAACAGTACAGGTATATTCAATACTTACACAGTACGTTAATGATTGCACTGTTATTTGCACTACCAAGGTAGTTAGTAACAGTACAGGTATATACAATACTTACACAGTACGTTAATGATTGCACTGTTATTTGCACTACCAAGGTAGTTAGTAACAGTACAGGTATATTCAATACTTACACATTACGTTAATGATCGCACTGTTATTTGCACTACCACGATAGTTAGTAACAGTACAGGTATATTCAATACTTACACAGTACGTTAATGATTGCACTGTTATTTGCACTACCAACGGGTAGTTAGTAACAGTACAGGTATATACAATACTTACACAGTACGTTAATGATTGCACTGTTATTTGCACTACCAAGGTAGTTAGTAACAGTACAGGTATATTCAATACTTACACAGTACGTTAATGATTGCACTGTTATTTGCACTACCAAGGTAGTTAGTAACAGTACAGGTATATTCAATACTTACACAGTACGTTAATGATTGCACTGTTATTTGCACTACCAAGGTAGTTAGTAACAGTACAGGTATATTCAATACTTACACAGTACGTTAATGATTGCACTGTTATTTGCACTACCAAGGTAGTTAGTAACAGTACAGGTATATTCAATACTTACACAGTACGTTAATGATTGCACTGTTATTTGCACTACCAAGGTAGTTAGTAACAGTACAGGTATATTCAATACTTACACAGTACGTTAATGATTGCACTGTTATTTGCACTACCAAGGTAGTTAGTAACAGTACAGGTATATACAATACTTACACAGTACGTTAATGATTGCACTGTTATTTGCACTACCAAGGTACTGTTAGTAAAAGTACAGGTATATTCAATACTTACACATTACGTTAATGATTACACTGTTATTTGCACTACCAAGGTAGTTAGTAACAGTACAGGTATATTCAATACTTACACAGTACGTTAATGATCGCACTGTTATTTGCACTACCACGGTAGTTAGTAACAGTACAGGTATATTCAATACTTACACAGTACGTTAATGATTGCACTGTTATTTGCACTACCAAGGTAGTTAGTAACAGTACAGGTATATTCAATACTTACACAGTACGTTAATGATTGCACTGTTATTTGCACTACCAACGGGTAGTTAGTAACAGTACAGGTATATTCAATACTTACACAGTACGTTAATGATTGCACTGTTATTTGCACTACCAACGGGTAGTTAGTAACAGTACAGGTATATTCAATACTTACACAGTACGTTAATGATTGCACTGTTATTTGCACTACCAAGGTAGTTAGTAACAGTACAGGTATATTCAATACTTACACAGTACGTTAATGATTGCACTGTTATTTGCACTACCAAGGTAGTTAGTAACAGTACAGGTATATTCAATACTTACACAGTACGTTAATGATCGCACTGTTATTTGCACTACCAAGGTAGTTAGTAACAGTACAGGTATATACAATACTTACACAGTACGTTAATGATTGCACTGTTATTTGCACTACCAAGGTAGTTAGTAACAGTACAGGTATATACAATACTTACACAGTACGTTAATGATTGCACTGTTATTTGCACTACCAAGGTAGTTAGTAACAGTACAGGTATATTCAATACTTACACAGTACGTTAATGATCGCACTGTTATTTGCACTACCAAGGTAGTTAGTAACAGTACAGGTATATACAATACTTACACAGTACGTTAATGATTGCACTGTTATTTGCACTACCAAGGTAGTTAGTAACAGTACAGGTATATTCAATACTTACACAATACGTTAATGATTGCACTGTTATTTGCACTACCAAGGTAGTTAGTAACAGTACAGGTATATTCAATACTTACACAGTACGTTAATGATTGCACTGTTATTTGCACTACCAAGGTAGTTAGTAACAGTACAGGTATATACAATACTTACACAGTACGTTAATGATTGCACTGTTATTTGCACTACCAAGGTAGTTAGTAACAGTACAGGTATATTCAATACTTACACAGTACGTTAATGATTGCACTGTTATTTGCACTACCAAGGTAGTTAGTAACAGTACAGGTATATACAATACTTACACAGTACGTTAATGATTGCACTGTTATTTGCACTACCAAGGTAGTTAGTAACAGTACAGGTATATACAATACTTACACAGTACGTTAATGATTGCACTGTTATTTGCACTACCAAGGTAGTTAGTAATAGTACAGGTATATTCTCCGCTATCTTCTGTTGTTATATTGTGCCTGGTTAATACACGGTTAGTTTCACCCATTAGGTCATTTCCATCCAGTGACCACGAGTAATTACCAGCAGGATTAGCTGATGCATTACAGGTTAGATTGAATGATCCAGTTTCATTTAACACCAGGCTTTGTGGTAAGACTTGTACATCACGTGGTATGTCCGCAAAGTAGGTGTGAGATAGAACAAGATATCACACCACTCATCCAAGTACAAAGTGGAAGGTATTTCAATATTTACATGGTTCTATAATTTGTTGGTATCGTTTCCTAAACTTGGAGACAAGTACTTCAGCTACCTACACGTAGTATACTATTTGCGATTGTTGAGATTAATGAACTTTCATAACATGATATTTCGTCTCCTATACCTTCGGAATTGAATTCCTTTGTAATTTATCGTATTATGCAAATTCAATATTTAATATAGACTTTGCTGTCTATCTGCTGTTACACATACTTGACACTTTCTATGGGTTGCAGGACCCTTTATATTAACCCTTCAATATATAGTTCACTTTGCTGTCTATCTGCTGTTACACCGCATACTTGACACTTTCTATGGGTTGCAGGATCCTTTATATTAACCCTTCGGGGTTGTTCTCCTGCAACCTTCCACTATTTATTCAAATTGTGTACTTGTGATTTAGTATATTGTGTGGACAATAAAAAGCTTTGATGTACTTTCATATATACTGAATAAAACATTCTACACTTTCGTATCTTTCACAAAAACTTGGGTGGCGTCCTGGCGCAGTGGCAGGGTCTGGTCAGAATAGCAGGGTTACTGCATGCATGGCCAAGGACCTCAGAAACATGCTTACTCAATATTTCCAACAACAAATGTTGGTATTGTTATATAATAGCATGAAGTCATGTATGCACACTGTACATGTAATAGTCATATAATTATAATAGAATATATAATTTATTTTATTTTTGTAATTAGTTATAGTTATTGTAATGCGCACTTGATCATTTTATGAAAAGTGCGCAATATAAATAAATAAATTATTATTATTATTATTAGAATCAATTATCTACATTTGTACGTAACTGTTTTGTCTATAGATGCATACAAAACACTGACTTCAAACTAGTCATAGAATACTTAGAGTAATTACGACTACTGGTATATTTGGCACATTTATTAATAACTTTACTGATTGTTGTGTCTAATACTCACAATGTACTTCCATTCTTCTAGTACAAGTCCTGCTGCCAAGACTATTGGTTACTTTGCATGTCATAGTTACACCGTTAAGACTGGGTGTTGCCTTAACAGTCGTTCTTGATGCAGGTATTACACGGTCTGGAACAGTCCATGTATAGTTTACTGGTGGGTACCCAGCTGCAGAGCAATTCAGTGTTACATTGTCACCTTCTTTGGCAGGATTAGCTGTAGCATCACAACTTGCATTTCTTATGTCTGTCAAATGAAGTAATATGAAGGGACAAAATCAAAGGCCTGATAATATATAGCAATGCAGTACATTAACGTACTATATCTTGCATAAGAAACGAGCTTTATATGTAAAACATCAATGAATGAATACTGTCATTATATTACCTCTACATTATGTACTTACAGTTGACCTGTAGAGTCACAGTGATACTGTCATTATATTACCTCTACATTATGTACTTACAGTTGACCCGTAGAGTCACAGTGATACTGTCATTATATTACCTCTACATTATGTACTTACAGTTGACCCATAGAGTCACAGTGATACTGTCATTATATTACCTCTACATTATGTACTTACAGTTGACCCGTAGAGTCACAGTGATACTGTCATTATATTACCTCTACATTATGTACTTACAGTTGACCCATAGAGTCACAGTGATACTGTCATTATATTACCTCTACATTATGTACTTACAGTTGACCCGTAGAGTCACAGTGATACTGTCATTATATTATCTCTACATTATGTACTTACAGTTGACCCGTAGAGTCACAGTGATACTGTCATTATTGTCATGATTCATATTACCTAATATGGTATTGCCATATATGGCATTAGTGCACTTAACGAATGTACTAGGGTTTAGGTAAGTTTGTCAATAAAGTACTTCACATCTTAGCTGAAGCTTACATGCAGGTGTCAGAAACGAAACACGCCGATTTTATCAACCGACATGGATTCTCTGAAGCCCCCGAAACCTTTGTCCTTTGAAGGAAACGTTGCAGACAATTGGAGGCGATGGCTACAACAGTTCAACAGTTCGTTCAACATGAACGCCACCGGACGAGACGGGAAAGACGAGAAAATCCAGTACTCGACCTTCCTTACCATTGCAGGAGAGGATGCGTTAGAGATTTATAACACATTTACGTTCGAAGAAGCGGAGGCCAACAAGGTCAAGTCACTAATAAAGAAGTTTGAAGCGTATTGTAACCCGCGAAAAAACGTCACGTACGAACGACATAAATTCAACACGAGATGCCAAGAACCAGACGAGAAGATTGACAGGTATGTCACAGAGCTACGAAAGCTAGCCAAATCCTGCGAGTTCAGCGAATTGACCGATTCGCTGATACGAGACCGCATTGTATGTGGAATTCTTGACGGAAAAGTTCGAGAGAAATTGCTGAGCGAAGAGGATGTGACGTTAACAAAGGCAATCAACTTGTGTCGTTCAGCAGAAATGAGCAAAGTTCAATCACAGAGCCTTGGTCCGGTTGAACAGCCACTACACGCCATTCAATCACAGAGAAATTACAGTAAACAACCGAATCAACGACAACCTTCGAACCAACCGTCCAACAAACCGTGTTATAGATGTGGGAAAATACACGAGTTCAGGAAATGCATGGCGAACAATTTCATACAGTCAGCGGATGACATTGCTGGCGCGTAAATGACACGTTTTTATTATAAGAAAACACTGGCCTTTTATCGTAAAATTAGAGCGATTGTGTGATATTACATTGCTTTTATTTTTGTCTATTGTTATTATAATACTGCAGATTAGCATATTTCGGAAGAGCGTTCGCAAGGTGGAATGCACAAAAGAAGGTGCCAAACTAGAACAAAAGAGCTGCATAATGAATCAACAACTTACAACTACTAAAACTGCTTGAAAAATGTTCTGATTTGAAGCTTATATTTGGCGACCTTAAAATGTTTCAATGAGCTTGATTTTACAACAACATATCAGCTACAATCTATATTTGATCATAGTCAATTTTAAACAAAATTTACCGATGGTATTGTTAATTATGACTTTTTTAGTTAAAATAAAACGAATGGTGGACAACAAGAGCAAAGTAAACACCTCATCGTGTATGACTTGAGCTCACATTTTCCGATATCATTGCAAGCGATTTCTCTCAACTTTTCCAGAAAAGTAGTTCAATATCATTGCAACAATTCAAGTCTAAATTTGAGTTTTGATACGCCTGATTTACTTGGATTTCAGGTGATTGATTTAATTACTTTATTTACGCTTGAATTATATACTCAAAACATTTCATCGAAGATATCTCACAAACGCTCTCACAGAATTTGCTTGTATTCACTAGAACTAGAGACAATTATGCCCACTATAAGATCACAAGAGCATTTCCCAAAAATAACCCCCTAGAATCTATAGAAATCGAGAATATGTAAAAAGAGGAATTCTCTCTCAGCGTTGCCATAGTAACGCCGATCTCCATAAAACATACTTCATCAGAAACTTTGATCTTTCTGTAACAAGGTTGTAATACTCAATTTACCAATAGATCGTTCACAAACGCACAATTATGTTTCAAACGCATGAGGTATCGCTACGGAAAAACCCAAAAGGACAACAATGGGATAATCACCGAAAAACTACCAAGTTGTAAACGATTTGGGAACAACCAAAGAGGACATTTTCAGCGATTTTAATAAGGAGTTATTTGAAATGGACACTTGAACTTTCGAATCAGACTTGTGGAAAGAAGCTCGAACTCCTGAAAAATGTTCTGAACTACAATAACTGTACGGCATCTCGGGTCAGTTACAAAGACAGTATGGCGGATGCTTAGCTAATTATACCTATTTTTCAACGGACTTGGGAACAATGTTAGGCATATTCCACATGAGAGAAACACTAACCATGGGCGAGATGAAGTATGAAAGAATGATTTGGGACTTGTGGAGATTGAGGAACCGTAATGATATAAGAGGTACGACAAAAATTGAATGAAAATGCACTGTTTTCTCTGTAATTTTGAAGTGACCCGTAGTTGAATACGAGTGAGCATTGCGCATGCTCGCGGCCATGGTGTATGAAATTGTTCGCCATGGTCCCGCGTTTGGTCAAACGTGCCGTAAATGCCATCGCGAAAATCACTTCGCAAGTGTTTGTCGAGCCAAGCGGAATGACATTACACTCGGTTGAGCAACAACACGAATCAGACGGATCAGAAGGACTTTTTGTTGGAACTATTTCAACAGAACGCCAGCAAAGTTAATGGAGGATAACTTTGGACATCGAGCAACGGTCCACCAGCCTCAAAATAGATACCGGCGCCCAATGTAACGTGATGCCCGAGAAAATCTACCGAACGATTTCCAAAGCACAACCGTCAAAAGCTGGATCAAAGTTAGTGTCTTACTCCGGTCATACAATCAAAGTCGTTGGAAAAGCCGTTCTGCTGGTCACCTACAAAGGAAAATATTACCCCATAGAGTTCCAGATAACTAATCAAGACATGGACAGTCCACCAGTACTAGGCCTAGCGACATGTTTGGAATTAAATTTAGTTCAACGTGTCTACACATTGACCTCGAGCAAACCCGACGTAAACATGTCATGCAATCCTGCCAACAGACCAGAATCGACAGATTCAGCGGAAGCGACAATTACCGCCAAAACAGACGAAATAATGGCTATGAATGAAGATGTCTTCAAAGGTCTCGGATGCCTCAGTGGAGAATACGGTATTAAGATAGACCCGACAGTTCCTCCCGTCATTCATCCGCCACGAAAGGTACCGTTTGCCCTGCGTGACAAGTTCGAAATGGAGCTGAAACGAATGGAACAGCTAGATGTCATAGAGAAAGTAACTGAACCAACTGAATGGGTTATTTCATATGTCATCACTGAGAAAAGTAATGGAAAATTGAGAGTCTGCTTGGATCCAAGAGACTTGAACAAAGCCATCAAAATAGAACATTACCCGATGAAAACTATCGAAGAAGTAGATACAAAGCTTAGTGGCGCAAAGTACTTCAGCACACTGGATGCCTCAGCAGGGTTCTGGCACATCAAGCTAGATGACAACAGCAGTAACCTTACCACGTTTAACACACCCTTTGGGAGGTATAAATTCAACAGGATGCCTTTTGTAATTAACTCAGCGCCAGAGGTATTTCAGCGACGCATGTCACAAGCTTTTGAAGACATCGAGGGGTGTGATGAAATAGTGGACGACATACTAATCTGGGGTCGAGACGAAAAAGAACACAACGACAGATTGGCCAAGGTCCTAAAGAGAGCTCGAGCCAATAATCTAAAGCTGAACAAGGAGAAGTCCAAGATCCTACGAGACGAGCTATCCTATATTGGACACATCATTACTGCAGAAGGAGTAAAGCCAGACCCAGATAAAGTCAAAGGAATTGCTGAAATGAAAGTCCCGACAGATATCAAAGAGTTGCAGAGGTTCATGGGAATGGTGAACTGCCTTGGAAAATTTCTAACAAACCTGTCCAACTCCACCCAAGCCCTAAGAGAACTACTACAAAAGGAAACCGCATGGCACTGGGATGAGCGACATGACCACGCATTCCAGGACATCAAAGTTAAAGTCACCGACCCACATATACTGAAATACTATGATGTCAACAAACCAGTCACAGTATCCGTTGACGCGTCCTCATATGGACTTGGCGCCTGTCTACTCCAAGAGGGACACCCGATTTCCTATGCCTCTCGATCTCTAAATGACGCTGAAAAAAATTATGCACAGATTGAGAAAGAGCTACTTGCTGTAGTCTATGGATGCACTAAATACCACCAATATATATATGGCAAACAGGTGGAAGTTGAAACAGACCACAAGCCATTGGAGTACCTGTTCAAAAAAAACCTAACGATGGCTCCACCCAGACTACAAAGAATGATGCTCCAGCTACAGAAATATGACCTACTTGTTGGATACAAGCCAGAAAAAAGCCTCTATATTGCTGATACACTGAGTCGCGCCCCAACTTCAGACGTCAGAGGAACACCAGAGGACAACTTCCAAGTCCATACCACCGAATATTTACCTATTACTGAAGGAAAACTAGAAGAGTTTAGACAGCAGACCAAAGAAGATCCAATACTACAAGACCTCCACAACACTGTGATGGAAGGTTGGCCTAACGACAAAGGCAAAGCACCGCTAAGTATCAGAGAATATTGGCATATACGTGATGAAATCACTGCTCATAATGGAGTACTTCTGAGAGGGGAGCGACTAATTGTCCCTACATTACTACGAAACGAGATGCTACAGAAAATACACCAAAACCACTTTGGAATTGAGAAATGCAAGCGCCGTGCTCGAGATGTACTCTATTGGCCTGGTATGAGTAGCCAGATAGCAGATATGGTATCGAAATGTGGAACATGTCTATGATTTAGAAACAACCAGCCAAGGGAACCAATGATTGGACACGAAGTCCCTGAACGGCCATGGCAACGCATTGCACTAGACCTATTCCAACTAGATGGTGAGGAATATTTGGTTATCTCAGATTACTACTCCAAGTACTTTGAAATAACAAAGCTCACTAGCACTACTAGTGCTGCCATAATCAGACACCTGAAACCACACCTTGCAAGGCATGGCATCCCAGATGAGATAATCACCGACAATGGGCCACAGTTCGCCAGTTCACAATTTCATGATTTCTCACAAGAATATCACTTCAAACACATTACCTCATCGCCCAGGTACCCACAGTCAAATGGATTGGCCGAACGCACTGTCCAGACTGCTAAGCAAATCCTAAAGAAGGCCAAGTATGATGGGTCTGACCCAAATCTTGCACTGTTGAATATCAGGAACACCCCAATTGAAGGAGTTGGCCTATCACCGGCACAGTTGTTAATGGGTAGAAGGACTCGAACACTACTGCCAACCAGTGGGAGTCTCCTACACCCTTCATCCTATAACTACCAACAGGTGATGCAGCACCTACAGGAACGACAGGTGAAACAGAAAGAATATTACGACCGGGGCAGCAAGCCCCTCAACCCACTGCGACCAGGAGATCAGATACATCTTAGATATGAAAGTCAGAACATATGGATTCCTGGAACAGTTACAGCTAAGACTGAACAGCCACGGTCATACATTGTAGATGTTAATGGCAGTCAGTATAGGAGGAACAGGCGGGACATCCTTGATGCAAGAGATCCAACTAACACAGACCCACCACCCACAGTTGCACCACGAGAACCACAGGAACCAGAAGACCTTGCTCCAAGCTAAAGAAACAGAGCATTGTGAAGACCAGAACTATGCAACCAGATCAGGCCGTATTGTCAAAAGACCACAAAGGCTTGATTTATGAACATTAGTTGTGAACTGTTTGATAAGTATATCCTTATAAGTCATTTTTGTTTAAGACAATTTGTCACAGACATTGAACAGTTTGCTTACATTGATACTGAGTATTTTAGACTCAAGGGGAAAGATGTCATGATTCATATTACCTAATATGGTATTGCCATATATGGCATTAGTGTACTTAACGAATGTACTAGGGTTTAGGTAAGTTTGTCAATAAAGTACTTCACATCTTAGCTGAAGCTTACAATTATATTACCTCTACATTATGTACTTACAGTTGACCCGTAGAGTCACAGTGATACTGTCATTTCCTACAGCATTACTTGCAGCACATGTGTACACACCAGCATCATCTAACGTAGCTTTGTTGATAACAATGGTGTCATTGGATGCACTATGAAGTGATTCACCCTTGAAAGTCCAGTGGTAATAAGGATTTGGGTTTCCTATGGCTTTACATGTAATGTTGATTGGATATCCTTCATCCACATCCAAAAAACCATCTTGTGACATATCTACAACACCCAGCTTCTCAGGTTTGTCTGTAAGAAACAGTATATTGCGACCTGCAGTTAGGATTACTATTTAACGTACTATAAATATATACATCATATTGTTATATACCATATAAACACATAACAAGCAAGTTTGCATGCGTTTTTATAGAACACAATAAATAAATATTTTCGCCTGTGAACACATTTAAATTTGAGAAAAAGACTAGGATACAGAATATCTGAACATTGCGGAAAAACACCCTCCCTCCTAAACTCAATCCATATAGAAAGACATAGAAAGATATAAAGTATTCTTTGTCTTACAACACGGTGTAGTTAATTATTATTATTAGTAGTAGTAGTAGTCAACAATTCCGAGGACAATTTGTCTGAATGAGTGCTCTCAACATTGTATTTAACTTGATGACCATGCAAACGTAATACAGACATGAAGTGTGTTAGTTTTAGTGAATCTAACAAGGTAGAATTACTTTACCTGAGTGTACGACTGGATCTAACTACTTGCATACCAGCACTGTATGGAGTATTGTAACAAAGCACCCACATCACAAAAAACAGCTAACAAACAACATTGCTGAAGAGTTAGTTCACGTACGAGTGCAATTAGACAGTTAGGCATCATTTAGTTTTAATGATGTAACAGATGATTGTATGGAGTGTTACATCACTGATTAGAAACGATCAAGTTAAATGTCTCATTCTTGCACGTATTATTATATGGCAAATAAAATTGGTGACTTGTGATTGATCAATTAGCGGTCCATATCTTCCCGTATGAACCCGTAGTGAATGGAAACATCTTTTTGTGTGTATTTTTTCTTTGGTGCAGAAGCCATATGGAGTTTTTCGAATCACGGTACGGAATCGAAGATATTGTATTCAACCAATCACAGCTCGCAAAATCATTGCTCAACCAATCAGAATGCTTTGGATACCGCACGATTATGGTGCAATAACGTCACGGCACGACACGAACCGTTACTACTTCCCACTCATACGAAAACGACTCTAATAAACACCTTATCGTAAGATATGGATCTTCGTTTTTATCACTTGTTTATAACTCGGTGAAAAAGACACGGACCTAACACTCGGTTAATAACAGCTATGAAATAATGGAATAACTGGTACATTAAATGCTGTTGCAGGCCCGTAGCCAGACCAAAATCTCTCCCGAGGCACTTCTGTCAGTGCAGCCAAAATTTTGTAGCTGCACATAGTGGACAGTCAGCCTTTTTTGTCAATTTAGTTAAAAGATAAATAAAATCAGCGATGTTTTGCCGAGGCAACTGCCTCTGCTCGCCTCATACTGGCTACGGGCCTGTGTTGGATGGGTATAAAGGTGATCCTGCCAAGCTGTTTTTTTTTAATAATTATGCTGGCGGCAATGAGTTATATGTGGATCCCGTTTAATGAACAAAGTCAATAAACTTATCAAAAGAAGAAAAAAGTTATATAGATTTATTTCACATATATTCGTAAATTCGATACAGAGTGTCTGTTATTTTGATATTAATCGACCCACGACTGAAGGAACGAATCCGAGAAGGCAGAGGTGTCTAATGTAAAAACATTGTCAGGTAAAATTTTACTGGGCAGGTGGTGTTGTTTTCTTCCTTCGCTTTCGAGGATCACCAATAGCATGCTTGAATCTAGCTGACCCATTTTTGTAAATGCCTTCATATGCCATTATAATATACATGAACAAATTTATCGATTCTGATTGGCTGAGAGCAGTGCAGTTTTTTTGAAATACAGTGCAGAAAAATGGAAATTCAGTCCTAGTATTTCTCGATGCTGAAGAGCTACATTTGTAAAACAATCTTAAAATCAAACGTTTCCTCGACTTTGGTGTTGAAAACATCGCGATACACCGAAACTATGGATTTTCGATCAAAAAAGAACAAGAATAGTGAGAACAATGGCAAGAAAGTTGTTGAATTGTTAATTGTGTTTTTGAATAAAGTTTTAGTTGAAGTGTGCGCGCAACTGACGCCATCATCATATACCATCGAGCGAGTGCTGGATTTCTTTATCCTCAGAATTTTGATCTTTTCAGTGAAATACTCCATAATCTTTGGCTTACATTTTTTCATGTATTGGTTTTTCTCGTGCAATTTGGAAACTCGTGGGTTCTCAAAGAGCTCAAATCCGGCCATGGTTCAGTCAATACTATTATAATGTAAAATACACATGGTGATAATAATAATAATAAAATAATTTTTTTTTAAATGGTCCAGGAACGTCTTTAGATATATTTCAATTTCAAATAAAATAAATCATTCAATAAATACCTTGCATGTCTATGGTCTGTCAGATCATGTTTATTTGCTGTCTTATACTTCTGGATGAGATCTTGTATGCATGGATTACATGTCACCCATACAGGAGAACCATTATAATAATTACTTACAAATCAAAGCAAAACAAACAAAAAAGATAGTGTTGTATCGAATTGAGTGCACATTTTGACTGTCAGTAAGCCACTAGTGTGTCAAAGCTGACGAGTAGACATTTTCACGGCCAAAGTTAAGATAGAATATCAAGCATATTGGTCAAGCACAATGAGACTTTCACGTGAAATGTGCTTGCAATGGGGTGCATTTCCAGATATAGGGTGGGATAGTCTGGACAACACAACTATATATAAACATTATATATCAAGCACAAGGAGTATATCAATATTGTAGGCAGGCTTGTATACAGGACACTAAGAATCTACGATGCATGCGACAGATAAACACTGACTGTGTGTGTGGAATATATTTTGGTCTAATCATTTGTAATTGTTTGTAATCTCATTGGAAGCATAGCATACACGAGGCTAAATGTAATTTAGTCAAGGTTAAAATCGAGACAACGTTGGCCAGCGGTCTTGATTTGGGTACCCACAGCGTGGGGGATCCCCAGACATTTGCAGGGGTTTACAATACATGTGTCATCCGTCTGCTCAGCCCTTTTTGCAGTTCAAATCAACACTGATATGCTTCAGCAAGCGAATCGAGAATCTCATAGCTAGCCTGATCATTGTGGATCAAATATGTCTCGCCATCAGTATCACTTGCAATAACGTGCCTCTGTACGTGCCTTGTCTTTGGCGTCTTCAGTTCGTCTACAAACACTAACGCGAATCAGTCTTCGGCTGAACCTGCGGAATTCTCCCTGGAATTCATCCAGACAGTGGCTAGGGTGGTCAAGAGAGCGATGACGTGGTGTAGCAAGTCATTACATTGTACTAGTTTGTACCAGTTACGATTTATTTGGTGAATAGATGTAAGTTTAATCCATTTAACATATACAAAGAAACTAAGGCCCTGTCCACAACAAAGCCGCGCAGGCTACACAAGCGATTTTTGCTTGCACAGGCGACACGATTTTTTGAAATCACCAACTCGCGGTGAAAATCGCCCGTGTAGCCAACAAATCGCAAATAAAGTCACGAGAAATTAAATGAGTTGAATTTTCTGTGACTTTCGTGTAGCCACTCGACAATTTTTTCCTTGCAGCGTATCTAGTCAATAAGGTGCAAGAACGAAATCAAGAATTTGTTTTAAAATGACAGACGAAAAAATGAGTAATGAAGTTACATTAAAATTGACAAAGTATATGGAAGAAAACCTGAAATAACTGAATGATCAAACCCTCTCTCTCCCCTCCTGGCCATCCAATGACGTATCCATCATTTCACTTCTTTTCGTAACCGGGCCGTCCAGTAAATTAAAATTAAAGGACATAAATGGCAGACAAAGTTACAATTTCGTTCGCCATTTTTGCTTACGTAACCCAGTCCCCATGATGTCGCGCAGTCTTTATCGCCAGCAATTGTCGCTCGTGTAGCCACCATCGCTCGTTGGTGATTGCAAAAAATCGTGTTGACTGTGCAAAGCAAAAAATCGCTCATGTAGCTGTTGCTTAATGCATTTTTGACAACCTCCGGTTTTTGTTCCCCGAAAATGGATAAAAAGCTCTGCGTCCACACTTAGCGTTTTCACATCGATTTCGACCGTCCCCACAAGGGCTGTAAAACGATGATCCAAAGATGTGATTTCGTCACCAGGCTCTGCTCGGACGTTTCTTTTGTTCAATACGCATGCTCGAATAGCGCCAGCGACACATAGAGGTTATTAGTCGGCTAAATATCTGATACGGCTGTGTATTTTTACGAGTCACGGGAGTATCAGATACGGCTTATAGCCGACTAATAAGTGGTTATCATTTGCTTCTGCAAAGAAATAAAAAATGTCCCACTAAACAATCTAAAGCCAATTGAATGTTACTAGCCTGATACAGCGTCGAATCAAAGCAAAATAACATAACCGATAACACATAAATATCAAATTTCGATATATTATTATTTTCATTAAACGAATGATAATCTTCCAAAAGTCGCTTGAAAAATTAAGAAAAAACTCTCACCCGTGAAAAAGTAACACAGTCAACGAAGGTATGTTGTATTTTTGAATTAATCGAATGTAAAATTCATCATATCGGGACGAAACTTGACAGGAATAGACACCGATAGACAGTGATCAAAACTGTGTCTCAGAATATTGAGTTTCAAAATCTTTTTGAAGTTATGTCCGCTGAAGCACACAAGTGGTAAAAATCCAGAAGATTTGGTGCATACACATATTTTTAAGCCACATCTACACGAACAAGTTTTCCTTGACGATGTTTCCTTGACAAGGAAAAATTGACAATTTTTTATCATCTACACGAGCAAGTTTTCCTCGACAAGGAAAAATTGGCGATGTTTTTGTCGTCCACATGAGTAAGTCTACCTTGTCAAGGAAAACTTGTCAAGGAAAATTTGCTCGTGTAGATTCGGCTTTATTGACAATGTTTCATCAAACGATGCAGGATGTTGGGATAACACGAGAGAAGCGTAGGGCATCACGACGCGAAGCGAAGTCAGTATTCCAAATAACGACCGACAAATCGACTGACTGTCTGACTTAAAAGTGCATATAATCACTGCATAATATTTAATATATAACATAAAATGCGTGCATAACAACAACAACAACAAAAACAATTAAGAAAACACACACCAACAACACCAGCAAACAATAAAAACATCAAAAACAACAATTTAAACAACCACAATTCAAAACAACAATGATAATAACAACAATTTCTTACATTGAACGTTGACAGTCCAACATGCAGTGTCATTTCCTATTCCATTATCAGCTGTACATGTGTAGTTGCCAGCTTGATTCCTCACAACATTTTGTAGAACAAGTGAACTACCTTCACTACCGAGCTCCTCTCCATCTTTTGCCCAGGTTATTTTGGGTGTTGGTTCACCATTAGCACTACAGGCCAGGTTGACATTTTGATGCTCGTTCACAGAAAGTCTTTTACAGTCTGCACCTTGTGGGTCAGTAATGGTAGGAGGATCTGGTTGAAAATAAAGTCAGGTTTTCTAAGGAATTGATAACTGAAGCACATATTACATTTTTACAATTGTATGTATCTTTCAGCTCCATTACTGACAGAAAACCTGTACATTCTATACTCAATAATACTATACTCACATTGTACAGTTAGATATAAATCTACATGATGATCCGAACAGTATGTGGTGTGCTTGGAAAACTATTTTTTATAAGGTCGTTGATAAGCATGCTGCCATACGCACAAAACGTGTTCGTGTTGCCAAATCACCCTGGATTACATCTCAGCTAAAACAACACATGCATGAAAGAGATGTCTTGAAATTAAAAGCTTCTTGTTCAAATACTCCTGCGGATTGGCTAAATTACAAGAAATGCCGCAATTCTGTGAATACCGAAATAAAAAATGCAAAAGAATCGTATTACAAGAAGGCTTTTCATGACAATGCAGGGAACTCAAGAGCGACTTGGAGGATCGCTAATGAGCTCTCTGCAAGAAAATTGAAAAGCTCGAATATAAAAGAGATAAACAATAACGGTAACTCCATTGTTGATGCACAAAAGCTAGCTGAGGCCTTTAATGAACACTTCGCTAGTGTTGGGCCTAGGTTAGCTAGTGCAATACCCGATGAAAGCCGCTCACATTTAGAATATCTTGATTTTATTTCCAACAATGCAAATTTATTCGAGCTAAAACAAACCAATATAACTACAGTTTATTCATTAGTATCTAAACTAAGCAAATCTAAAGCAACTGGCCTGGATTCAATCTCTGCCAGGCTACTTTGTGAATGTGCTGACCTGATTGCTTACTCTCTTTGTTCCATTTTCAATCGCTCTATTGTCACAGGCATTTTCCCAGATGACTGGAAGTGTTCTAAAGTTATTCCACTATTCAAACAGGGGAAACGTGACGATCTGAATAACTACCGCCCAATCTCAATTATCCCGGTAGTGGCGAAAGTGTTTGAAAGAATAGTTTACGATCAGGTCTTCACATATTTAACTGATAATAACCTACTTTCTAGTCACCAGTCAGGGTTTCGACACCTTCACTCTACTGTCACTGCATTACTCGAGGCTACTGACAATTGGGCTGTTAACATTGACAAGGGTGAAATAAACGCCGTAGTTTTCTTAGATCTCAAAAAAGCTTTCGATACGGTGGACCATGTCATTCTTTTGTCGAAATTATACGAGTATGGCATTGGGGGTATCTCTAATGACTGGTTCAATTCCTATCTGAGTGAACGCAATCAAAAATGCTTAGTGAATGGCTATTTGTCAGATAACTGTTCACTATCATGTGGCATTCCTCAGGGGACCATCCTGGGGCCTTTGCTGTTCCTCCTTTACTTCAACGATCTCCCAAACTGTATTTCCCATTGTCAGCCTCGTATGTATGCAGATGATACTCATCTAACTTTCGCATCTGATAATGTTTGATAGCATTAACCATTTTCTAAATCAAGATTTGGTCAATGTCAAAGAGTGGCTTAACGCAAACAAGCTTACTTTAAATACGTCTAAGACAGAATTCATGTTAATAGGGTCAAGGCAAAGGTTAATGACTGTTGAGACTGTCCCGTCATTAACAATTAATGGAGCTTCTATCAAACAAGTCTCCAGTACGAAATCACTTGGAGTATTAATTGATGAAAGTCTGTCTTGGAACGCACATATCGACAAATTATCTAAAAAAATTGCCTCTGGTATCGGGGCCCTGAAACGTATTAGACCTTTTGTTCCTCACAGAACTCTGCAGCTTATCTTTACTTCGCTGATCCAGCCACATTTTGATTACTGCAGTGTTGTGTGGGGGAAATTGTGGTAAGACCCTGGCCTCTAAATTACAAAAGCTACAAAATCGTGCGGCTCGGGTTTTAACTTTCTCCAGCTATGACACTAATGCCGATGATCTATTTGAATTGCTCGGTTGGAAAAAAACTGGACTGCCAACGCCAAATTCAAAAAGCTGTTATGGTCTATAAATCACTTAATGGTCTTGCTCCGGATTACCTTCGCTCAAAATTTGTAGACCGTAGCAGCGTTACAAGCTATTCATTGCGGGACACCGAGTGCAAACTTACTATACCATTTCCTCGCACTAATTATCGAAAAAATAGCTTTAGCTATAATGGGGCTGTTCTTTGGAATGGCCTCCCAAACGAATTACGGCAAGCACAAACCCTTAGTAGTTTTCGTGCTGGCTGTAAACGATTTTTTAACTAGTTCACTAAATACACGGCACTCCTGAAAAGCAGGTTATTTTGTTTATTTATAGTATTAGTTTTTATATATAATAATTAGATAGATAGAGTGTTTATGTATATAGATATTTACAATTTTATCATATTTCTTTGTAAAATCCTGATGGGTCCACCGTGTTTAAATAAAGTTATATTATTAGATATACTGTTATACTAGCAGTAGGATATTCAGCTCCATTACTGACAGTAAACCTGTACATTCTATACTCAATAATACTATACTCACATGGTACAGTTAGATATACTGTTATACTAGCAGTAAGACATTCAGCTCCATTACTGACAGTAAACCTGTACATTCTATACTCAATAATACTATACTCACATTGTACAGTTAGATATACTGCAGTTATACTAGCAGTATGACATCAGTTCAGCTCCATTACTGACAGTAAACCTGTACATTCTATGCTCAATAATACTATACTCACATTGTACAGTTAGATATACTGTTATACTAGCAGTAGGACATTCCGCTCCATTACTGACTGCACAGTAAACCTGTACATTCTATATATGTGAACTAGCTGAAACAGTAACTCTACCACTTGTGAACTGGTAGAATCGGTAGGCTTGATGGTTGGTACAAGATGTTTATTAGAAGCTCTCTGGATTGGGTTACATTGGTCTTTCCTGGCTAACTGGTGTTTGTTGTTCTCAAGTCATGGTTCGACTCTCAACTGAAGTTTCAACTCAATTGTCAATTGTACACATGACTGAAGTGAAGTACTGTGTGTACTCTCTGAAGTCAACTGTCCGAAGTCAAGTGCAACCTCTTTGTGCACTATATTTATAATAGCGTCATATGCTAATACGTTAACGTTATACGTCAGAATAATACATAACTAGGCGTATCAATAGTTTGGAAGTAATCTTAAAAGTACAGGTTTATAAGTAATCTTTTCAATACGATTTCTATGGCTATTGAAAGTATCGTCAATCTGGATAATAACAAAATACTGAAATCTGAGTATACTTCGATAGTTATCAAACTACATGAGTTTGAAGACTCGAATTCTGTAACTTATTATCTTAGTAAACATGATACGTGTCTTTGTGCTTTGTTCTCTACTGCGCAAGACATAAGAGTTGTTATTGAGATCTTGCTGGGAAACATATCAGCTGTTGTCGACACTTATTAGATTATATTTGTACTTGTAAATTAAGCTTAGAATATTGGACGCACGTGTTAATTGAACTGTTGTTCAAGAAGTTATTGGATTATTCCAGACACGACTTTTGACGTGTTACTATGGTAACTAGCTTACTAGAATCCCATGGATTCCATATTCTAGATAATCTTAGTTTCTTGTATGAAATGTGAATATGAGCTTCTCTACATATATATATATATACTCAAATAATAATATACTCACATTGTACAGTTAGATATACTGTTATACTAGCTTTAGAATATAGTCATACTCACTCGACCAATCAGCGCCCAGCATTTGTGCGCTCTATATCTCATAAAGTAATTAATAGGGCTTTAACAATGGACTCATTAGTAGTCTCTATATAGAGAATACTAATAAAGCTCTTTGTTTTCTTTTTTTACAAAGCCTTCTTAGTATTCTCTGATAGGGAATACTAATGACTAACTTAGAGAATACTTGAGTGCAAATATTATATCCATGAAATAGTTAACTAACTGAAATAATTAATAAATAGCACCAAATGCTTTATCGTTGTTGTCGTTGGCTCTTATTTCACGGATATAATATTTGCACTCTAATATATAACGTGTACTAAACTATATACAAAACATATTCTAATGCAATCTTAGTTTAATCTCGACAGTTATTAGATTTATACATGAATACTGATACATGAGAAATACAGATCATAACCCAGGCTATGCTGAACACTAAAGAAACGTAGCGAGTCACTTACTGTTCAAAATGAAATCACAAACGAGTTTCTCCATGTTCTACAAGAAGGGTAGATGTAATGTTTCAAAGCCGAGAATGAGGACTAGACGGGGTTTCCAGTCCGAGACGAAGCCGAGGACTGGAAACCCCGTCTAGTCCGAATTCGAGGTTTTGGAACGACTTCTCATACTCATTAATTATTACATGCAATGGCCTAAAGGCAATAAATAAAGAGTTCAAAGATTTTAGCCCGGAAGGAAAAGCATGAATTCCAGTCTACATATTCTCTGCTCATGCGCAGAGTCGAGTACATCGCATATAAATAATATCCCACATGTGTTGGACTCTTGAGTAGCATGAAGTAGAGCCTGCTTTCAGATTGAATCTCATTCATTTGGTACTCTGTCCAAGGTCCCGATGATTGTTATATGAGGGTAAGAACTCAGGAAAGAGTACTTTGAAATCCATCATTTCTAAGTCCTTGGACTTTGAAATCTTTCATTTCAAAGTCCTTGGACTTTGAAATGCATTTCAAAGTACTCTTGAGCGGACTTTCCGGGGTTTGGTAGATCATGTGACCGGATTTGATGCACCGGATTGGCTGGTTACCTCATGAATAATTAATGAGTTTGAGAAGTACGGATATTCATCAGTCATCCAAGTTCTCCGTATGATTATTGCGATATAGTTAGCCCAATCTTTCAATATATTAAATGTCCACATCGTGCTTGAGTTTTCTTTGGTGTCCAATATTTCTCTCATTTTTCAATTTCGTCCGTTCTAACCGTTTTGAAGAAACTTTGAGATTTCTGCTCTTCATTTCCACAACAAATATCGGTAATTTCTAGAGTTGCAAGCTTCGTATTTAAAAGCCTCCAGCTAGCCATCGGATATTCATCTTCACTCCACTGAAGTCACACACAACTGAACAGCTTTGCACACGCTTATTTGCATTTGAAATCAGTATTCCTTAGGGAAAGCAACTGACATGCAGCCAAAGAATACTCTCGTGAGTATGACTATATTCTAAAACGGTTAGAGAATAAACATTCGTGCTTTATGGAATTTAGAGCGCCTCGCATTGATAGAAGGGCCACGAGGCGCGTAGCGCCTCGTGGCCTTCTACCTGCTGCTCGGAGCTCTAAATCCCATAAAGCACTCGCGTTATTCTCTAACCCTTACGTAGGACATTCAGCTCCATTACTGACAGTAAACCTGTACATTCTATATATATATATATACTCAATAATACCATACTCACATTGTACAGTACTAGTTAGATATACTGTTATACTAGCAGTAGGACATTCAGCGCCATTACTGTGACAGTAAACCTGTACATTCTATACTCAATAATACTATACTCACATTGTACAGTTAGACATACTCTTATATACTAGCAGTAGGACATTCAGCTCCATTACTGACAGTAAACCTGTACATTATATATATATATATACTCAATAATACTATACTCACATTGTACAGTACTAGTTAGATATACTGTTATACTAGCAGTAGGACATTCAGCGCCATTACTGTGACAGTAAACCTGTACATTCTATACTCAATAATACTATACTCACATTATTGTACAGTTAGATATACTGTTATACTAGCAGTAGGACATTCAGCGCCATTACTGTGACAGTAAACCTGTACATTCTATACTCAATAATACTATACTCACATTATTGTACAGTTAGATATACTGTTATACTAGCAGTAGGACATTCAGCGCCATTACTGACAGTAAACCTGTACATTCTATACTCAATAATACTATACTCACATTATTGTACAGTTAGATATACTATTATACTAGCAGTAGGACATTCAGCTCCATTACTGACAGTAAACCTGTACATTCTATATATATATATATACTCAATAATACCATACTCACATTGTACGGCAGTACTAGTTAGATATACTGTTATACTAGCAGTAGGACATTCAGCGCCATTACTGACAGTAAACCTGTACATTCTATATATATATATATACTCAATAATACCATACTCACATTGTACGGCAGTACTAGTTAGATATACTGTTATACTAGCAGTAGGACATTCAGCGCCATTACTGACAGTAAACCTGTACATTCTATATATATATATATACTCAATAATACTATACTCACATTGTACAGTTAGACATACTCTTATATACTAGCAGTAGGACATTCAGCTCCATTACTGACAGTAAACCTGTACATTCTATATATATATATATATATATACTCAATAATACCATACTCACATTGTACAGTACTAGTTAGATATACTGTTATACTAGCAGTAGGACATTCAGCGCCATTACTGTGAAAGTAAACCTGTACATTCTATACTCAATAATACTATACTCACATTATTGTACAGTTAGATATACTGTTATACTAGCAGTAGGACATTCAGCTCCATTACTGACAGTAAACCTGTACATTCTATACTCAATAATACTATACTCACATTGTACAGTTAGATATACTGTTATACTAGCATTAGGACATTCAGCGCCATTACTGACAGTAAACCTGTACATTCTATACTCAATAATACTATACTCACATTGTACAGTACTAGTTAGATATACTGTTATACTAGCAGGACATTCAGCTCCATTACTGACAGTAAACCTGTACATTCCAGCATCAGCTCTTTTGATAGAGGTAATGTTGAGAGTCGTTCCTGATGAGATGGCAGTGTTGTTGTTTCCTTTAAACCAGGAAATTGTTAATGGCTGACCACCAGTAGCGTTACATGTCCACAGTAGGTTGGTCCCCTCGACAGCTGTTTCATTGGTGCAACCAGTGATCACAGGACGTTCTTTAAAGATAAAAAGGAATAGAAAACAAAACAGTGAATGAAATGCTTAAAGCTTGTACATGTAAAGTGGAAGTCGCCCACCTTACAGCCTGCAATATTATAGAATTACAATAACAATTATAATGATACAAGTTTATCATATCGCGACCTACAATAATCTCGTACTGTGAGACTAGTTGATACGTACCTGAGTGTCTGGCATACTAATCAGCAAGATCGTCTCTCAGAAAAAACATTGATTTTATTTGTTTTTTAATAAGTGTTTTTAATGCTTGTTAGTATCATCAAATTAACTTTCAAAAATCAGTGTCATTTTTTTCGACATTGGTTCAATTACGAGAAATCAAGATTGAAGAAGCGTCACATACATGTGTATCTTTACTTTATAAAAAGATGATAAAGACCACAAAGATCCTACGGTTGCACTATCTAGAAACAATATGGATTCAAAACGTCTTTCCCACCAACTTTCAGCATTATCAGTTCTCAAATCGAAGGTTCATTAGTGTGCATGTGGGAATGTTATGTTTGAGACACTTGATTGACACATGTTGTGTTAGTACGTGGAAATCTACAAGAACTTTAACCAACCTACTCATTTTGATAGTGATACTACAGTACTTTTACTTTTGAAGAGAAGATGTTATAAATTCCATTCATCATATTCATCAGTAATGTGAGTATTTTCTCCTACAGTAATTAAGCTACAGAAACGGTGACCATCAAAGCACTGTTGTCTAATTATCATTGTGTTGAGAAGAAGTCAGGCGCCCAAAGTTGCTGTTAGAATTGTGAATCATTGCATGAAGATTATAATTTATTTGTTTAAAATTATCCGACAACTAATTATCAATTGTAAATGATCTTAGTCTCCTTTGCACCCGTTATGTTAGTGTTGTCACGCAATGCTCTCGTCACACGGGTGCGAAGGAGACTAAAATGATCTTGGCTGCATGGATACTTACAGTTGAACTGTTTAACAATACGAGTTTATACATGTACAATGCAGCATCACGTTACGAGAACATCATATCGCGAGAGTCTGGTAAGTAATTTTAGGGGTTCTGTACAGTGTATATGCATGTAATGGTGAATAGATTAATTACCTTTTCCTGTAACATTTCCTGTTGCCGTACTTTCAGATGACCCAACTAAGTTTGTTGCTTGACATCTAAACGAGTTGATCCCTGGTGTCAGTGCTATGGCAACCGTTGCCGTAGTTACTTTACCATTCAGTGTTTCAGCTGTTACTTCTCTAATCATTTGATCGTTTCTATAAAATGTTAACGTGGTGTTTTCTGGATTACCAACTGTAGTATTACAGGTCACGTTAACGGTATCACCCTGACACAAGACTTGTTGAACAGGCTGTATGTGGATTGAAGGAGTACCAGGAAGAACTGAAAGACAAGTAAAACATAATACTTGTAAACAATTTATTCATAAAAACTACAATTTTACAGAATATTAAATACAAGAATTAAAGTAAAACAAGCTAAAAACTATGTATATAACAAATATAAAACATAATTGAACTACAATAAGATCTGTACAGTATAAATAAGTTCTGAAACATAGAGTCGTTTTCGTATGAGTGGGAAACCTACGGTACGGAGTTACGGTCACGGTACGGAATCGAAGACATTCTATTCAACCAATCACAGCGCGCAAAATCATCGCTCAACCAATCAGAATGCTTGGATACGGCATGACGATGGCTCGATACGGTCACCGTACGGCACGAACCGTACCGTAGCTACTTCCCACTCATACGAAAACGACTCTATACATCTATACATATACTTTTTGTTACTTTTTAAGATGATCTGCACATAGCTAGTGTTATAACTAAAAGTGATAGAACACTCATGTTTCATTAATTAGTTATATAACTGACTACCCAAAACACAGGCCTGTATGCAAAGTTTTAGTATTGCATCACTGACCTTCGCATATATAGGAAATGTTGGAATAATATTACTGTTTCAAGCTGTGGGTCTTAGTCAGAGGGACAATAAAACGACGACAACTAGTTAACTGATAAACCAGATGGCGGACGACGCCATTAACTTTACTATAGAACAACATGTGGGGATACCACAGGGATCCCAATACATTGACATCCCCCTTTATGTAAGGATGTGAGGAAGGTTACAACAATGTTAACATAATAATTATTGTTTAACAAGGAAAAAAGTTTTAAAAGTTCATATGAAGCTATCTCTTATTTGTAACGTAGTCTTGGTATTCCAAACCTTGCGAAGTGTTGCTTGAGCCGTCTCTTTATAACTGCACTCATGTGTCTGGATGATGTGGAGTGGAGATGGCCAACCTCCCAGAATCCACTAGAGTAGTCGATGGTGACAAGATAATCTTTATTATCGATCATGAACAAGTCAACTCCCACCTTTTCCCATGGGTATTTAGCATCAATCTGCATGAGTGGTTCCTTTTGCTGTACTTTGTTGAAGCATTGGCAAGCCTCACAAGAGTCGATTAGCTGCTTGATATCGGAAGACATACCAGGCCAAAATACACATTCACAAGCTCTTCTCAGCACGCTTTCTCCACCTAGGTGCGAACTGTGCAGCTACTGCTTCAAGGGTTTCCTCAGACTATCTGGGACTACGACTCGTTCACCTCTGAACAAGAGTCCATCATGCATAATTAGCTCATCTCTCTAATAGAAGTAAGGAGTAGGTAGGCTTTCCTTGGTTTCGGGCCATCCGTGTGCAGGATAACAGACTTGAGAAGTGTGAAACATAGACATCATTCTTAGTAGCTTGCTGTAGCTCTTTCAATCTTTGTTCACTAATCCTAAGGTGGCTGACTGTATTGACTTGAGCGAAGTGGTATTTGTGGTTCAGGTCCAGTGGTAGGGATGCATGTGATAGCATGTCGGCAAGATACATTTATTTGCCTTTCTTGTAGACGACTTCCAAGTCATATTGGAGGAGTTTCAGTAGCATGCCTTGGATGCGCTTTAATTTGGAGCCGCTTGTGGAGAGGCAGGTGCAGTTGTGACAAGATGTTTGACATCAGACATGACTTTGTCTTGTTCTTCTGTTCACTCCCATTATTAACCTTGATGAGTTCGCAGGGGTTCCATCACTGTAGAGAGCTTTGGCAGGAACTTTGCAAGATAGGTGATGGTGCCTTGTAATCGATGAACTCCCTCAATGTCGGTTGGATTTTCCATTTGCAGAATGGCTTCTACCTTCTTAGGGTCAGGCTTAAGACATTGGTTGGTAACTATATGGCCAAGAAATTCCACCTTGGTAGTCTTGAACACACTTTTCTCTTTATTTAGCTTGATGCTCTTCTACTGGCATCTTTCTAAGAGGTTAAGGTACCTGGGGACCTTCGTGACCACTGTTCACTGAAAGCCGCGTAGCGCGCTAACCACTCGTCCAACATGTATAAAAGTATACATTTTCTTAAAGCTGAATAAATGCAGATTCTAAATATGCTGGAGATTATTTCCTATTTTGTAAAAAAATTTTGTTATTGCATATTTTAGAAAATTCGACCGGCCTTGTTCAAAGAGAATTGTGCACGCGGAAATTCAATCGATTTCTAAGTGGAAAGTGCCATTGTAATGAGCACACTTTGTTCTAAAAAACTGTATCTCCGATTTCCGATAAACGCTTTTGTTGAGGAGATATTTGGTGTCAAAGTTCATTAATGTGTTTTTAAGCGATTTACACATAAATCATCAAATAACTTTTAAACGAGGCAACGTATCAAAAATCGGAGACACGGTTTTTTAGAACAAAGTGTGCTCATTACAATGGCACTTTCCGTTTAGAAATCGATTGAATTCCCGCGTGCACAATTCTCTTTGAACAAGGCCGGTCGAATTTTCTAAAATGTGCAATAACAAAAAAAAAATTACAAAATAGGAAATAATCTCCAGCATATTTAGAATCTGCATTTATTCAGCTTCAAGAAAATGTATACTTTTAAACATGTTGGACGTGTAGTTAGCGCGCTACGCGGCTTTCAGTGAACAGTGGTCACGAAGGTCCCCTGGTATACCTTAACGTTCTTTAGGTTTCCATCATGACTTTCATCTGACTCTCCATACATAAGTATGTCATCTGCTATACAGATGACTCCATTCAGTCCCTCTAGTGATTCGTTGAGCTTTCGCTGGAAGAGTTCAGAGCTCGGTACCTCCCATACGGAGTGATGAAGGTGGTCAAGTAACTACTTTTCTGGTCAAGGACGCATGAGAGAGGTCAACTTTCCTGAAGTGTTTGGCATTTGCCAGCTCCGGGATTCATTCAATCAATCAATCAATCAATCTTTACTTGAAGAGCAGGTTAGGAGAAAATGCAGCCACGAGGCTGATGTGGACCTGCTGTAACATAAATCCATGGTGAGTAGTGGGTATATCTAACGTTGTAGTACTTCATTTAGAGGTCTGGAATCAATGCAGATCCTGAGCTTCCCATTCTTCTCTGTTTGGATAGACATCTGAGAGCACCAATCTGTCGGTTCTGTAACAGGTGTAATAACCTATAGGTCAATTAGTTTGGACATTTCCTCTTTGAGCTTTGGTTTGACAGATATGGGAACCTTTCGAGGGGCACTGAAATGGCTTGGTGTTCTCATCAACAACAATGCGTACCTCACCTGGGAGACATCCAAGACTATTGTCATCAAAGATAGAACGGTATTGTTGTAGCATATAACACGTTCCAGAATGACTTCGGATATTCCAAAGTGATTTCCCAGCACTTTTCGAGAGACTTTTCAATTTTTTGCTGGTTATTTTATCCATTTTAGCAAATATGGAAGAAATCTTATTTGATTTGCCGATCTTCTATTTTCTAGGCAAGGAATTTCATTTTTCAATGTTATTTGCTGAAATTTTGGTTTTGGAATATCCGAAGTCATTCTGGAACGTGTTATATGTTGTTAGTCTCTGAGACTATTGAATGAAGTTGCCTGAAGTTGTCATAGCTTAAGGTGATTAGCAACCTCGTCCCCAGGGCCATCCGCGTGTTACCCCCGACAAATGACCCTAGCCGGTACATGCTGGATTACACAGTTACATGATTGGCTATACCGGTAAGCAAAAACCGTTAAGACACTTGTTTTGATTGGTTCACGACAAAGAACAATAGCATTTCCAGTGGGGGTAGGCCAGAGCCGAATTCGATAGAAAAATGCATTATTCAACGTACTCAAAGAAAAACCTGAAAATTGTTTTCGCATTGATTGACCTCAAACTTGGCTAGGATATCGGTTAATAATATTGTTCCCTCGTAAAATAAAGGCTTTATTATTATTATTATTATTATTATCCCTGAAGTAGATTAGTAAAAGCTTTGAAAATACGGCGAATTTTGGCGAGAGTACGGACCGATGTCGCGCTCGGACGGCTTCTGATCAGTTGAAGTTGCTCAAACACACCATCGGGAAATATCCAAAAATCGCTTAAAACACTCCGTACGAAGAAACGACACACACAGCTGGTAAGAAGGATGAATAAAGTTTGTCTTGATACATTATTAGAAACTTCAAATCTCCTGAAAAGCCTTTACTTTTCAAACTAAGAACGGCAAATTCAAACCGATTCAAACGAACTGTCACACCACAGGAAGCCCAATTACTATGATGTAAACAGTTCCCAAGATGCTTTGCGGTAAAAAATGTGACGAAAAAGATCTCACATTTTCAGCCTGTATCAGGGTCATTTGTCGAGGGTAACACGTGGATGGCCCTGGGGAAGAGGTTGGGTGATTAGTTGCATCTGTTTGGCTGCCTTGCGGCTCAGGGGCCGGTTGCATAACATCTGCACTTAAGATTGCGTTACGGGTTTCCTAAAGCGTGTTGCATGAAGCTTACTTAACACTTTCGTAAGTGAATTACTTAAGAGTGATCATGGACCAGCGTGAAGTTAGCAGCAGATTCAGCAGCACATTCGATCATAGAACTCATAGAATTTGATTACAGAAATGTATTATTAACAAAGCCCATAAGCTTTCAAAAATAGGCAGTCTAGGACTGCATGTAGCTACTGCTGTGAAGCCAGTAATAAAACGAATAGACAATGAATTAAGAAATGATCAAGAGGAAAAATAGATAAAAAGAGAGAAATGAAGGAGAGAAATTATGGAGAAAAGAAATGTAACGTGAAAAGAAAATGTTGTGATGTTGGTGTGACAAAAATTATAATAAATGGTTAATATATGATTGCATTTCCACCGAAGTGGCTCTTTGTCTATCCAAAAGAACAAAGTAAAGCTATAAATATATAACTTATTTAATGAACCATAACAACAAAAAAATAAACAAACGTTTGAATCAAAGCTAAGGCTAAGAACAGACGTCGAATTATTCATGTACCGTTCCTAATTCATATTTAGATCGACCCAAATCAACAGAAGTCCGCCTGTTGATTCAGACGTCGTTCTTAATTAGTCGTTCCAAATATTCACGCTAGGTAAGCCGAATAATACGCCTATGGGTCAAGTCCGAGACAAACGGCGTGCTGTCCAAGGGCCGTTCCAAATGCATTATAAGTGCGGCTGCAGAACGGCATTTGATTCAGACGCCGTTCTTTACTTTCACGCATGATTTATTATTCAAAAAGCTCCAGATTATCGCATTCCAGCGTTTTTTTCGGAAAACACAGGCGCATATGCGTTCAGTTTGACTGGTCATGGCGGCTTGGCGTGCAACTCTTGTGAGTGATATGTGTAGTTTTTGCTTTGAAAACACCAATTTGCGCTGTATTGGCTGCCTTTTTCCGACGTGAATTAGAAATTGTCGGGAATTTAATGAAATTGTCCCCTTCAGAGGTTCAAGTTCAAAGGACGATAAAACATCCTAAAACACGTCCAAACTCCCCAAAATCGCTGAAGATATTGAAGAAATTATATTAAAAACACGCAACAAGTTCCTTAATGTGCTATTTTGATTTAGCAGATTGCGATTTTTCGACATACATTTTCTTCTAAGTGACCTTCTGAGATACTGAAACTTGGGCTTCCTGTGTAATGGAGTAGGCGTGCGGTACGCCTGAGCCGTTCCAAATTAAATAGACCGTTCCAATTCGAACCAGACGCCGTTCTTTCCATGTACTTTATTGCAACAATTAGGAACGGTACATGAATAATTCGACGTCTGTTCTTAGCCTTAGAGTGAGATTTCAAGTGTTCACAAGTTTTACACAATTTATAATATGACCTAAGAAAATCCTGCAATTCGATTGGCTGAGAGGAGTGGTATTTCAGCGTAATAGTGGTATTTCAAGCTCTCAGGAGTGGTATTTCAAAATCACCATGGCCGTAACCATTGTTTGAGCACCGAGCATGATGACATTCAAATCCAAGATGGCGGATAAACTCGACAGAGTTTTTCTCGCTAAAAAAGCTGAAATATACCTAGAAACAAATCTCAAGAACAACAAATTGAAAAAGTACATCAACATGGATATATTGTTGACAAATCAGGAAGGTTTTCTTTGGCTAAGACTGCAAAAATCAGCGAGAAACGATCGACTCTTGATCGTGCTAAAGTAAGCTTAAAGGTTTTCCTGCTTTAGATCGAGAAGTGAATTAAGAATTATTGCTGAAAAAGGTAAAAATAAAGCTTTAGAAACCTCTTGTTTCTGTTTTCTTCATTTGTTATCTAATTTATGAACGTTTTTCTATGAAAATAATTTACTTGAGAGCATTTTCCATTAGTTCATGGTAAAACTACTCTACAGACAAACTCGGATCGAAATTGCAGTATTTTCTTAGGTCATATTATAAACATTTAATAGCATGTTTTGTACGTGATATTTGGGATAAATACCACTCGTGATATTTCAAAATTGTCACAAATTTCACTCGCCGGAGGCTCGTGAAATTTTGTTAACAATTTTGAAATATCACTCGTGGTATTTATCCCAAATATCACTACAAACCATGCTATTACCTATACAAACGACATGAACGGAAATCGACAACAAACAACAGTCTGGCACTATGGGGTGCCAAGTGTCCAATAATTATATGTCAAAATTATATGAAAATTATATATAAATTATGTACATAAATGATATTATGTCACATAAATTGAAGTCATCCTATTTGCTTTATGTTAAACAATTGTGCTGGTTGAATTTCATTATGTCATATAATAACAGCCTTCTAACTACATTATATGAAACCATGGATATCACGGTCCTTTCATTATATCATATAATGTAATCCTGCCTACTACATTATGTCAAACCATGGATATCACTGTCCTTTCATTATATCATATAATAATGGACATAATGTATTATATCATATAATGTAATCCTGCCTACTACATTATGTCAAACCATGGATATCACGGTCCTTTCATTATATCATATAATGTAATCCTGCCTACTACATTATATGAAACCATAGATATCACGGTTCTTTCATTATATCATATAATAATGGACATAATGAATTATGTCATATAATGAATTACAGTCATATAATGAATTATATCATATAATGAATTATATCATATAATGAATTATGTCATATAATGAATTATGTCATATAATGAATTATGTCATATAATGAATTATGTCATATAATGAATTATGTCATATAATGAATTATATCATATCATGAATTATGTCATATAATGAATTATATCATATAATGAATTATATCATATAATGAATTATATCATATAATGTAAATACGTTTTCAATTGTATGCGCGATTATGTGCGCAGAGAGACATCTATACGCGAACGAACGAATGCCGAAGGCACGACTGCACGCCGAAAGCTGGAGAAGAAACCCCCTTGAATTACCGATCCAATCATATGACCTAATGTGATCTTTCCACAAAAGGCCATTATGAGACCATTCTCGCGATAAATAACAATGTCCTCTCCTTGGAATTCTGTTTCGCCACCGAAGATTATTTGAGAGATCATGACACAGCAAGACACTTGTCAAGTGACATACCAAAGACGCGCGTTTTTGAAAGTCTCCTGTGGATGTGACCTTCGCCACGGGATATCCTGATCAGCCAATGGGTGAGCTCGACAGAAACACATAACCATTACGTGTACGCCTAATTCTGTAACCAGCGATGCTATTGGTACGGTGGCTTGATTAGTTACCTGACGCGCGAGTTTCGAATGACGTGTTTTTTCCTCAGATTTCCGTTTCAAATTCACTGTGAGCTGCATGATTCTGACTTGTTCGTAAGTTCGTAGTTACACCGTACCATGACTGAACAAATGGCACGCGATTTGGCTTCGGCTTTGAGCCGTACCATTGTGCAGTGTTTAAATAATAGCTCCGCTATAGCGGGGACCAGTGGCATAAATATGACGGCCGGGTTAAGTCCTCACGACCAAGCACCGCGACCCGCCGCGGGCCAGCAAGATCCGGCAGTGGCAGGGCCATCTACCGCCTCATCTCCATCTACATCTGGAGGAAGAAGAAATCAGGTAAGAAAATAATAAATAACGTTATATTTTCTTCCAAATTTGAGCTTACTGATTTTTAATACAGTCCTCATAGTGTTTGAATAATTAGAACAATTCGCTGCGTTGACACTGGTACTTTCGACGTGTCAACGCAGCGAATTGTTCTAATTATTCAAACACTATGAGGACTGTATTAAAAATCAGTAAGCTCAAATTTGGAAGAAAATATAACGTTATTGCTGCGAGCGAAGCGAGCAGCGAAACTAATCTGGACATGGGCTTCCTGTGTTGTGTGTGGAAGCGTTTCACTGGGCTCTTTATTATCCAGCTTGATTCGAGACTTTGAGGAATCGATCGAGATGATTTCTGAGTATGACGTCACTGGTCATGACCTCGTGGTTATTGCGAAATCCACATGGTACTTATGATCAGCGGTGGTAATAACATGGCCACTGTGATACAATACGTTTTCCTTGTAGCTATTGGTTGCATTGTACTTACACTCGGAAAAGAAAGCGAAAGCTTGACATGTTCATAGCGACTATACAGTCAGGAATATTTGGCGAGATTGTCTACCAGCCGTGTACGGGGGGTGATGAAAGTTCGCCGTGATAATCGTGCTAGAACTGATAAACAAACGAATAGCTGGTCATCTACACATCTATATTAAATCTAGATGTTTTTAAGTTTTATTCATCTACTGGTATATGTTCAAGGTAATTTATCATGGAGCAGAAGCCGTCAAAGTTCGTTCTACGATGACGGTAAATAAGAATACATGCGTACTTTATTTTACCTCACATCGACCGTTTCAAGTTCGACTAAAAATACTACTGCAGCCTGGCTACGCAGGCTATTATATTTCTGAAATTTATTCGTTCATATTGAAAGGACTAATTCTCCAGAGAACACCATGTTTACATCACATGGTTTGAAATGGGCAATTTACATACGAAGCTAAAGAGGTCTATTGTGTCGAGGTCTATTGTCGCCAATTGCTGGTTTTCATTAGACGTCACTTCCGGTCTCGTGAGGAATTTTCATCAGCTGAATTGCACCTTTTCAAAAGAATACTCTCTGGTTGATAGCACATGACGGGCAGTGTTTGCCCGTCATTTGAAGCAAATAATGAGATTCATTTGCTGAAATGTAGAATGAATGTTCACAGTTACATTTTGCAACTAATTCAACTCGCAGCACTTCACTTTCTATTAGAAACGGCTAGTTTATTTATTTTCTTACCTGATTTCTTCCTCCAGATGTAGATGGAGATGAGGCGGTAGATGGCCCTGCCACTGCCGGATCTTGCTGGCCCGCGGCGGGTCGCGGTGCTTGGTCGTGAGGACTTAACCCGGCCGTCATATTTATGCCACTGGTCCCCGCTATAGCGGAGCTATTATTTAAACACTGCACAATGGTACGGCTCAAAGCCGAAGCCAAATCGCGTGCCATTTGTTCAGTCATGGTACGGTGTAACTACGAACTTACGAACAAGTCAGAATCATGCAGCTCACAGTGAATTTGAAACGGAAATCCGAGGAAAAAACTCGTCATTCGAAACTCGCGCGTCAGGTAACTAATCAAGCCACCGTACCAATAGCATCGCTGGTTACAGAATTAGGCGTACACGTAATGGTTATGTGTTTCTGTCGAGCTCACCCATTGGCTGATCAGGATATCCCGTGGCGAAGGTCACATCCACAGGAGACTTTCAAAAACGCGCGTCTTTGGTATGTCACTTGACAAGTGTCTTGCTGTGTCATGATCTCTCAAATAATCTTCGGTGGCGAAACAGAATTCCAAGGAGAGGACATTGTTATTTATCGCGAGAATGGTCTCATAATGACCTTTTGTGGAAAGATCACATTAGGTCATATGATTGGATCGGTAATTCAAGGGGGTTTCTTCTCCAGCTTTCGGCGTGCAGTCGTGCCTTCGGCATTCGTTCGTTCGCGTATAGATGTCTCTCTGCGCACATAATCGCGCATACAATTGAAAACGTATTTACATTATATGATATAATTCATTATATGATATAATTCATTATATGATATAATTCATTATATGATATAATTCATTATATGATATAATTCATTATATGACATAATTCATTATATGACATAATTCATTATATGATATAATTCATTATATGACATAATTCATTATATGACATAATTCATTATATGACATAATTCATTATATGACATAATTCATTATATGACATAATTCATTATATGATATAATTCATTATATGATATAATTCATTATATGACTGTAATTCATTATATGACATAATTCATTATGTCCATTATTATATGATATAATGAAAGAACCGTGATATCTATGGTTTCATATAATGTAGTAGGCAGAATTACATTATATGATATAATGAAAGGACCGTGATATCCATGGTTTGACATAATGTAGTAGGCAGGATTACATTATATGATATAATGAAAGGACCGTGATATCCATGGTTTCATATAATGTAGTTAGAAGGCTGTTATTATATGACATAATGAAATTCAACCAGCACAATTGTTTAACATAAAGCAAATAGGATGACTTCAATTGATGTGACATAATATCATTTATGTACATAATTTATATATAATTTTCATATAATTTTGACATATAATTATTGGACACTTGGCACCCCATAGTTTTTCAAATGGCCAGAATTGCTCCAGGTGATTTTATTTATTATTTGAGGCAAAACAATCGCAACATCAACGAACGTATTTTCTTCAGTAACTCTTCACAAGGCCCTTTCGATTACTTTCGACCATAAGGAAAATGGCAGCCTGGGTACGAACCTCCAAGATTCTTGGAGACACGTGACCAGCGTACACCAGGGTCTTCTCTCGAGCGTCCGCCATTTTGAAAATAGCGAGAAGAGAGGGCCCTGGGGACGAGGTTGAGGCTCTCCTTCCCCTCTTCCCTCCTCCCCAGTCCCCCTCCCTTTCCCTCCTCCTCCCCTTCCCCCTCCCCTTCCCTCCTCCCTTTGGAGAGCCTGTTCACAGGCTATCGACAGGCATACTTTGGGAAATGCCTGATCTATCAAGTTATTCCGTTCATGTTTGATCGATACACGAAGTGTTTAAAACTAAAAGTGAAGTCTTGTCATATTGTTGTTGTTTCCCCGCTGATTTATAGCTTCATGAGAGACCAAGTACCTGACAGGCCTAGGATTGTCTGCAGTCTACATGAGCAATGTACAGACAGAGGAGAAACGAGATCAAGAAGGGAGATTATTCAATTCTTATTATTCAACTGAAATTGTGTACGGCTCGCCGGAAGCGTGGCTCACGTACGAACGTTGGCGTGCTGTGTTGATGAGCGACGTATATTGGAATGTTGTTCGGGTTTAAGCAGCCGTCAGTGGGCCAGGAGCGTTGCGTGACGGATCTAAAGACGGATGCGAGGGAGACCACAGGCTCACCACCCTCTGTTTGTGTATTGGGCTTCCTGTGTCTTATTTGATCGGCCGGCCGTTGAAATAAAACCGAAATATGGCCGTGAATTCACTTCTAGAATCCTGTCCTTTTGATATCTTGAATTTCTAAAACTGCTTTCAAAACAAAGATTAATATCTACTTGAGCCCTGTGTGTCGTTTGTTTAGCGATTAGAGCGGTTTTTAGCGAGTTTTGGGGCAAAGTGTAGTTCGCTCCCCAGAGAGAGGAAGAAACACAAGGTAGGCAACTCGGCACTTCAAAATCGCCAATCAAGCGTGATTTTCGCTCGAATATCACCCTTTTCCCTCATCGCCTGCTCCTCAAACTTTGGAATATCACAGGACGGATATCTACCAACGTCCTGGCCAAGTTTAAAGTCAATCCCATCAAGAGAAGTATTTTGAAATCGGGATTGAAGTACGAATATTGGCTTTCTGCTACTAGGGATATGTCGTGAAAAACGAACTCAATGGCATCCTAGGAATGCTGTTTCGGTACAATTCTGCCCCACCCAACCCCTAGTAAGTAGATTTGTTCCTTATATTCCACAGTAGTAGCAACTACTTACTAGGGGTTGGGTGGGGTAGAATTCTACCGAAACAGCATTCCTAGGATGCCATTGAGTTTTTTACGACATATCCCTAGCAGAAAGCCAATATTCGTACTTCAATCCCGATTTCAAAATACTTCTCTTGATGGGATTGACTTTAAACTTGGCCAGGACGTTGGTAGATATCCGTCCTGTGATATTCCAAAGTTTGAGGAGCAGGCGATGAGGGAAAAGGGTGATATTCGAGCGAAAATCACGCTTGATTGGCGATTTTGAAGTGCCGAGTTGCCTACCTTGTGTTTCTTCCTCTCTCTGGGGAGCGACCTACACTTTGCCCCAAAACTCGCTAAAAGCCGCTCTAATCGCTAAACAAACGACACACAGGGCTCAAGTAGATATTAATCTTTGTTTTGAAAGCAGTTTTAGAAATTCAAGATATCAAAAGGACAGGATTCTAGAAGTGAATTCACGGCCATATTTCTGCTTTATTTCAACGGCCGGCCGATCAAATAAGACACAGAAGCCCAATACACAAACAGAGGGTGGTGAGCCTGTGCGGAGACTACTCGGAACGTTGCTAAAATTTATTGTTCTATGACCGGAAGTGCACAGTAATTGGTCAATTTCGTGTTCTAAAAATAGCCAAATTTGTTCTTACGATCGCTATTTGATCTTTGTAGTGCGTGAAAGATATCAAGTTAAATAAATATTACAAAAATATGAAGATATTTAGTAGCCTCAAAAAGAATGGTTGGGCTGCCTGTGTATGAAAGTACATATTTCCTACGTAGCTAACAGAAAGCGGTATCCATGGAATATTAACTGAACAGCGCGAGCTAACTAAATTTTAAATAGAGCGCGAGCTAGGATCAAAGAGGTCAGTGGAAAATTACTAGGGGAGTCCATCTTTCCTAATGCCCTTAGATCTATCAGATTGTTAGCATGGATATTTTTAGCAACAAGCTATGATTGGTTGGAGGTAAATGACGTCACTTGCAGTAAACATGGCGGACATCTCCTTCGTCGATGCTGAACATTTTATACCACAGCTACATGTACATGTAGTTATTAATAAATTAAATTGATAAATCGTTTATTATATGGCTATTTTTTGCTTTTAAAATGTGTTTTTTGAATTTTTGATTTTGTAAGCGGCCGTGCGGTTTCCCGCCATTTATGTAAATAAGAAATCTGCTCAATCCGAGTGCAAACTCAAACAAGAAAGTCAAGAAAACCCGTTCAGTTAAAACCCAACCAATTTATATAACGATTACAAACCGTTCAAAGTTCGCTATTCTACGTGAAATGTCTTCATATAACACCGTAAGGGATTTATTTCTTTGAAATGAACCTGTAAAGTTTGAAAAGAGTCAAAAAAACTTCGCCGGTGAGACTGACTCAACTCAACATGGAAACCAAAAACTACAACTACAACTATACAAGCCTGCTGAGTGTCGACATTTGAATGTACTTCCAGTTCTTCGTTTATTGCTTTGAACAATTGCTGGTTTTCATTAGACGACACTTCCGGTCTCGTGAGGAATTTTCATCACCTGAATTGCACCTTTTCAAAAGAATACTCTCTGCTTGATAGCACATGAAGGGCAGTGTTTGCCCGTCATTTGAAGCAAATAATGAGATTCAAGGAGTTTTAACAGCTGATTGAAAGCCAGCAATTAGGGAGTATTCACAAGAAAAGATGGAATCGATTGATGTTGATTGAAAGTTCTGAATACGTCGGCCTCGCTTTACAAAGAACATGAAAGAAATGTGCTTGGCCTTGATTCACGATGAACACAGAACAGCAGCTTCAACAACCTTCAAAAACACGTTCAAAGACGAAATGTCGTCTAAAACATTCCTTCAAACACATTGAATCTCTTTGGATCTATTTGGTGCTTCGTATTTATTACTATCTCGAGTGTTTTAGGAGTTAAAAAAATAAAACAACAACAGAAAACAACAACCTGAGAGTGAAACTGAGTCAACAAATACGAGGGATTCAAACAAGATTTGTGAAGGTAAAGCCGCGGCTACACGAGCGATTTTTTGCTTGCACAGGCGACGCGATTTTTTGAAATCGCCACGCGCGGTGAAAATCGCCCCGTGTAGCCACCCTTGCACAGGCGACGCGTCAGCTGAAAAAATCGCAAACAAAAAAAAAGTCGCGAGAAATTAAATGAGTTGAACTTTTCGTGACAAAGTAGCGACTTTATCGCTCGTGTAGCTAAAGCTTATCTAGCCAATAAGGTGCAAGAACGAAATCGAGGCATTGGTTTTTCAAAATGGTGGCCTTTATCGCCAGCATTTATCGCCAGTATTTATCGCTCGTGTAGCCACCACCGCGCGTTGGTGATTTCAAAAAATCGCATCGCCTGTGCAAGCAAAAAATCGCTCGTGTAGCCACGGCTTTAAAAGCGTGCATAGATTATGGTTCTTTTTTTTTCGCCAACGACTACAAAGTGTGCGAGGAGACTTAATGATGTCTACATTCCATCTTTGAACTGCCTCTCAGTTGTTTGACTGATTTTGATTCATTGACAATTTGTCGCTTGATTGTAGTCGTTTCTCAAAACATTTGCAATAAAAACCGACGAGTCGTGTTGGGACTTGAAGTCAGTTTTGTTTGCCATAGATTTGTACTTTATTACTTAATTGTGCCAGGACAAAGCACATACATGATCTTGTGAGTAGTTGGATCTGATGAGCTTAATAAGTCGCTTGATAATTTCTTTGAGTGGATCGTTTTTTTCTCTTGTAAAAACCCCAGCTCGCTTTCTTTCTCGGCTAGTATATTAAATATTCACATGCCCAGAATAGAGCTAGTTCGACCACAGGCAGCCCAAGCAATAGACTTCTGGAGGCCTTTTATGAAGAACATTTTTATTTCAATAAATTATATTAAAACTGATCTGAGTTGTTTACTGTGTCTTACTTTATCATCCTGTACAGTTTCAGCTCGATCCGAGTCCTATTTACGAAGATTTTCAATAGCTGCTCCTCTCCACATGAATATGTGGAATGGCTGGAGACTCGGACTCGACTCAACCGCTATATTCGCCAGAAAAAAAGGAAAAATATGCCCATTTCAACGCTTGTCTCGCTACAATACCTACAGATATGTTTAGACCGATAATCCCTCCATCAGGCAGTGATGTCAAATTGTCACCAAACCAAATATTCCTCGAGAAATCCGTGGTTTTAAACCGAAGTTTTGAAATCTTTTGAGGCTTGTGATCGCTGGGGTTCAATTGGGAGTGAATTGCACGTAGCTGATTGGACAGAATTATCACCTGACTAGTGCGAAAAGCACGCTCCCCTCTGGGCCACAGGAATAATTTTGTACCACATACATTAGACTTACCAGGGTATAGCGGGGAACCTTTTTTGTTCATCAATTGTCCTAAACAAGCCAATCACGACAGCAAGAGATGACTAGGGGAAAACCTCGTACGCCGGTTGTTGTTTTGGTTAGTTTTCGCCGGTAAATTCGAGCAAATTTCAAGCAATTGTGCCTAAAATACCTACAGAATTGTTTTAAAATTATTCCTGTGGCCCAGAGGGGCGTGCTTTTCGCACTAGTCAGGTGATAATTCTGTCCAATCAGCTACGTGCAATTCACTCCCAATTGAACCCCAGCGATCACAAGCCTCAAAAGATTTCAAAACTTCGGTTTAAAACCACGGATTTCTCGAGGAATATTTGGTTTGATGACAATTTGAAATCACTGCCTGCTGGAGGGATTATCGGTCTAAACATATCTGTAGGTATTGTAGCGAGACAAGCGTTGAAATGGACATTTTTTTTTTCTGGCGAATATAGCGGTTGACGGCGAGTCCGAGTCTCCAGCCTTCCACATATTTATGTGGAGAGGAGCAGATATTGAAAATCTTCGTAATTAGGACTCGGATCGAGCTGAAACCTGTACAGGACGATAAAGTAAGACACAATAAACAACTCAGATCAGTTTTAATATAATTTATTGAAATACAAATTTCTTCATAAAAGGCCTCAAGAAGTCTATTGCTTGGGCTGCCTGTGATTCGACATCACAGCGTTAACTATAATCGCCTACCATTTCTAAATAAAGATAGAATACTTTGAATCGAGTACGACTGTTTTTTGGGGGAGATAAATTTCCGAAAATTGAAAACAGCCTGTCAAATAGTATTTTGAGGTCATTCACCGGCTGCCGGCAAATAGACATAGCGTTTTAAAAACTGCAAATTTCTCCTAAAATAAAAATCGCTGGAACTTTTTAGTATTTTTCCCTAAAATAGGTCATCGAAAGGAATGATATGGCGAAAGAAAATTAAATTCGATTGTTTTTAGTTGACCGGCGAATCTCGAACCTTACCGTACATCTTAAGGTGATTCCCTTGAAAAAGAAGCAAATACTAGAATTTTCTATAACTTGGCATGGTGATACATTACGGTATGGAGTTTCAAAAAATGCAATAAAAAGAGGGGGTCACCGTGCTCATTTTTGCGCTACACTGCTTTGAAATTATGGTATTTTAGGTCTTTCAGTCGAGTTTTCGGAGATATATATAGTATCGTGACCTTCAAATTAGATTAGCACATGATTGACAGTATTAAGGAGCTAGCAGATACTCACGCTATGGAAATATGTAAGAAACACCCTATGTACAAGTAACACTGTGAAAGGTTAGTGTGTGTCGAACTATTGACGAGAGAAGAGGTAAAATACTGTGAGTAAATTGTAAGGGAGCCATCAGTGAGCTTGTGAGTGAATAAAACAATATTGTGTTGGGCGACGCTCGTAGTGTTCTCAACATAAAGTGGCGACCACGAAGGGACACACATCTCTAAACGGAACAATGGAAAAGCAACTTCAGGATCTGGAAGTTCAACTCAAACGACTGGAATTTACAAGAACGAAAACCGACACAGTAATTGGTAAACGCAACACGGAGGGTATAGAACGTCAAAGGGATGCCCTTCGAACAATCACGAAAGAAGTGGAGAATTTTAAAGTGAGCATAGAGCAAGGAAAATTCGCGGCTGGAGAACAAGTAGCAGATATTGCAACATGGAGTCATAATGTGGAGGAACAACAAGCAGCGGCAGATGACGATATAGTGCGTTTAGAAAATTGTTTGACCGACGCAAGACAAGAGGCAGTGGGAATCATGAAGGAAAACGAGGAAAAGTTGTTAGCAAAGTCACGTCAAGCTCAGCTGGAATTTGAAAAGGCACAACTGGAGCTGAAGATGGGATACGAGAAAAAACCTAACGACGAAGCAACGGGAGAGGTAGGCGGTGTGTCTAACAAAAATGTGAGTGGCTACACAAATGCGAAATTGCCTAAGCTGGTGATTACAAAGTTTAATGGAGACTACACCGACTGGCAAAGGTTTTGGAGTCAATTCGAAGCGGAAATCGACCGAGCAAGTGTAGCGGGTGTCACGAAGTTCAGCTATTTAAAAGAATTGGTCGAGCCGAGCGTGAGAGCGACAATCGATGGTCTTCCCTTTTCAACTGAAGGGTATGAGCGCGCCAAAAACATCTTGAAAGACAGGTATGGCAAAACTAGCGAAATAGTTAACGCTTATATTAAAAATATCATGTCGCTGCCAAAAATCAATGGGTCACACACGCCCAAGATTCATGAATTCTATCAATGTTTGCTCACTCAAGTGCAAGCCCTACAAACAATGGGGAAATTGAGCACCGTAAATGGATATGTCAGAATGACACTAGATAAACTTGAAGGGATAAGGGGTGACCTCGTGCGAACAGATGACGATTGGCAAGAATGGGATTTCCCAAAGCTCGTTGACGCATTACAAAGATGGACAACGAGAAATCCCATCCCTGTCAGAGATTTCAGTGAATCGCAACGACAAGAAAAAACCCGCACGCAATCGCCTCCCAGCCTATCAAACCCAGCAATTTGGGAGGAAACGGGGTTGCGTGTATTGTGACGGGCCGCACAAGGCTGTTGATTGTGTAAAGGTTATCACTGTTTGTGACAGGAAAAAAATCCTGAGCACGAAACGCCTTTGTTTCAACTGTACCGGGGAAAAGCACGTTGCTGCTGATTGTAAAAGCAGGTCATGTCAAAATTGCCAACAATCCCATCATACGTCTATTTGTGATAAACAAGAGGCCAGTACTGAAACAAAGGCGGGTAAAAACGAGAAAATGATGACTACAACAACCCCTGATAGCAGCCCAGTTATCTATCCAGTAGTAGTTGTAAAAGTTGATGGCGTTATGTGTCGCGCTCTCCTTGATACCGGCGCCGGAAGTTCTTATGCATCAGCGGCATTACTCGACAGAATAGGAGTGCGTCCTCATCAGCGCGAAGTGCGTCAGATCGAAATGATGCTAGGATCAGTGACGAAAGCAGTTTTTCATCTCAACGTATCCGTGACCAGGGTGAACAAACAAAGATTATTAGATTTTGACAATCCACGCTATCAGGATTGCATTTCAAATCACGCTCATCTCGTGGGAGTTGAAATGCAAGACACTGACACTAAAGAGAGACTTCCGGTGCACTTGATACTAGGTGCGAGCGATTACGCGAAAATCAAAACAAAAACCGTACCTAAGATCGGCGCACCGGGAGAGCCAATAGCGGAACAGACAAAATTTGGTTGGACAATGATGTCCCCAGGTAAAGAAGTAGATTTGTCGCCCATGTTTGTCGCGCAGACATCAACGACCGACTCATTCTCGTACCCAGAGCCCGCTCGTCATTTGGTTTGTCGCTGGCTCTGGGAATCCCTGAAATTTTAGCGAATTTCATTGGCTGTTGAAATCAACAATGAACTCGTATTTGATTGGTTCATGAGATAAACAAAGATTCAAACTTGCAAAGCGAACGAAGCGAATGACAGCGACGGTTGTAGTAATTTCATACAATATTATTTTCAAAAACTATATACCTTTTTTGAATAATAAATCAATGGAAACTGTGTAGACATAAATTCGTGAAGGGAGATCTAACAATACATAAATTATAAAAGTAACGGCTACAGACACAATCTGGACACAATCGATCGTACTCGCTTTGAGCATTCAAAGGAATATTTTTATAATTCGAGAGAAACAATAACAAAGCGGAAGACAGGAAGGCTCACATGCAAGATTATATTAGAACATGTATTTATCGTCCAGCCTTTATCGCAACAGAGCCAGAGAAGAACCGGTGATGAACGTCGAAGGGATTTTAAACGGCTACACGAAGATAAATGTACAAACTTGTGTACTTGTTACATTGTTTGAATATTCAAACCAACGTGAACACTACGTAGCCAGTAGACTCTTCCACAGTACCCGCTCTCAGCGGTCTTTAGTATGAGCATGCGCTCTGACGACTTGGTCGTCAAAATTTGACGACCGAGCAACAGGGTTTCCCAGAGCCAGCGACAAACCAAATGACGAGCGGGCTCTGGGTACGAGAATGCGACCGACTATGAAAACCTATGTAGACTGGACGTCCTGGGACTACAGGATTTTCCGGAGGGAGATCAGAACCAAGTGTACACCGAGTTCAAGGAGCAACTGGTGCGCAGCCCAGAGGGATGGTACGAGACAGGTCTTCCCTGGAAAGGAAACCACCCGCCATTACATAACAACGAAGCAGGGAGTTTGCGCAGACTCCATAGTTTGGAGCGTAAACTTGAAAAGCAGGGATTAACAGAGAAATACCACAACATCATTCAGGAACAGCTTGAAGCAGGGATCGTGGAACGTGTCACAGATCCACCAAACGGCCGAGAATTCTACATACCTCACAAGGCGGTTGTTCGTGAAGCTGCGGAGAGCACAAAACTCCGTGTGGTGTACGATGCATCAGCACGGGCGTACGACAACGCGGCGTCACTCAACGAGTGTCTCAATCCAGGACCACCACTCCAGAATCAGCTCTGGAATGTGCTAGTCCGTGCTCGGTTCCATCCAGTGGCTATCACAGGAGATATCAAGCAAGCGTTCCTACAAGTTCGCATACGTGAGGAGGATCGTGCACTGCACTGCGATTTCACTGGCTGAAAGACTTAGACACCAAAACAGTAGAGACATTGCGCTTTACTAGGGCGTTGTTCGGGCTTGCCCCCTCACCATTCCTCTTGGGGCGTGTGCTCAAGCATCACCTAAAAATGTGCAAATCATTATATCCAGAGATTGTCGGAGAAATCGAGAGAAGCTTGTACGTGGACGACCTCATATCTGGGGGACCTACCGTCGGGCATGCGCTACAGGTTAAATCTACAGCTACGGAAATCTTCGCCAAGGGGGGTTTCGAGCTTCACAAGTGGCACTCTAGTGCGCGTGAGCTAGAGACTACAGAGCTGCCGTCTAACGGAGACATCGAGACCTTTGCAAAGGAACAACTGGGTGTCCCGAAAGGGGGAGAATCAACTCTTCTCGGTCTCACCTGGGACAAAGGAACTGACACTATCTGCGTCAAATTTCCTGCAGAACCTGCCAATCAAACAAAGAGAGGAATTCTTGGTAAAGTTGCAAGAATCTACGACCCCCTGGGACTGACATCCCCAGTTACACTTGGGGGGAAACTTCTCTACCGTGACGCCTGTGACGTCAAACTAGCTTGGGATACTGAGCTGCCGACCGAGGTGAGTAGCAAGTGGTCGAAGTGGGAAGAGAGTCTTCCAGACAAGATAACAGTACCGAGATCCATAGCAACTCATCAAGAGGAGATTGAGGAAGTTGAATTACACGCGTTTGGGGACGCAAGCGGCAAAGGTGTATGTGCAGCAGTTTATGCGGTCATCAAGCAACCAACGGGAGTAAACCAGGGACTGGTGGCAGCAAAGGCCAGGTTAGCGAAGAGGGGGCTAACTATACCTCGTCTTGAGTTAGTCTCCGGGCATATGGCTGTCAATCTTCTCACTAATGTCAGTGCTGCATTGGATGGCTTCTCAATTTCGTCACGCCACGGTTGGCTTGACAGCAGCGTTGCGCTACACTGGATTCGGGGACAAGGTCAATACAAGCAGTTCGTTAGCAACCGCGTTCAGAAGATTCAGGACCACCCGGAGATAACATGGCACCATGTAAGTACGAAAGACAATCCAGCAGATGTAGGTAGTCGCAGTGGAAAGGTCAGTGAGCACACGCTGTGGTGGAAGGGACCACCATGGCTCACTGACAAGAAACTGTGGCCCACCGGACATTACAACAACCGCAACTGCAGAGTCGCAAACCGAAGCAAAAGCGCTGCGTGAAGTTTTCGCCGTAGCGGTGGCAGAGCCAGATGCGCTAGACGCCTTGCTACAGAGAAGTGATTACTGGAGAGCAATGAGAGTGTGTGGCTGGGTTATGCGGTTCATACAGAACGCCCGCGCTACAAAAGCTCACCGAGTGAGGGGTCCTTTAACGACCAGAGAGATTGAAACAGCCAGGTTGGTTTGGGTGAAGCGGGCTCAAGCTAGTGCATCGGGAAGTGACCAGTTTGAAGAGGACAAGCTGCAACTGAATCTACAGCCAAACAGCGAAGGAGTGCTTGAGTGTCGAGGGAGGATTCAGGGCGAATATCCGGTTTTCCTGCCCGACAACCAGCTCTACACTCAGAAGGTTGTCATGGACGCACATCTGACTACTCTACACGGAGGAATGGGTCTTACGATGGCGAAGGTGCGCCAGCAACATTGGGTAACACGCCTACGACGTCTAACTAAGAGGATAGTCAAGTCTTGTCACGGTTGCCGACGCTTTCAAGCTCAAGCTTACGCCACTCCACCCTCCAGGAAACCTTCCAACAGATCGTACGGAGGGTGAAACGCCATTTCAAGTGATAGGAGTAGACTACGCAGGACATATCAAGTACCGCGGCAGAGGAAAAACAGAGGGAAAGGCATATGTAGTGCTGTATGCTTGTAGCCTCTCTAGGGGGCTATTTCTAGAATTGCTACCCAACATGGAAACCACTGAGTTCCTTGGAAGTCTAAAACGCCTCATCGCGCGCCGTGGAAGACCAAAGAAGATCTACTCTGACAATGGGCGAACATTCATCGGAGCAGCGAAGTGGATCAAGCAAGTTATGCGTGACGAGAGAGTCCAAGACTTCTTGGCTCAGCAGCAAATCCACTGGCAATTCAACCTGAGCCGTGCACCCTGGTGGGGTGGACAGTTTGAGAGGATGGTGGGGTTAGTCAAAGCAGCTCTCTACAAGACCATTGGAAACGGCATGCTGTCATGGAAGGAGTTGCAAGAAGTCATACTGGACGTGGAGGTTACACTCAATAACCGACCCTTGAGCTATGTCGAAGACGATATTCAGCTACCGATACTGACCCCAAATTTATTACTTTACATACAACACAACATGCTTCCTGACCTCCAGACCCACCATGTGCAAGACTATGACCTGCGGAACCGCGCTAAGCACTTACTGAAGTGCAAGAACGCCCTGTGGTCACGCTGGACTACAGAGTACTTACGAAGCCTAAGGGAGCAGCATCGTCTAAAACACAAGGGAGATAACAACCATCCAAACGAAGGTGAGGTTGTCATTATCAAGTCAGACGAGAAGAATCGGGGAAAGTGGAAGCTTGGAATAGTGGACAAGTTAATTGTGGGGAAGGACGGGGTAGTGCGTGGGGCAAGACTCAGAGCTGGAAAGTCCTTTATGGAACGACCAATACAACATCTCTACCCTATGGAACTATCATGCGACAGGACAGCACCACTGCAAACGGAACAGCTTAATCCACAGGCTGAAACTTTCCGTCCAAGACGCGATGCAGCAGCAGCAGCAAGAATGCGTGTGCAAGACATCGTTGGAGATGAAGACTAATCAGACACTTAGTACACGACATTTAGTATTTACGGGACACATTATCATGTATGATACATTATAATCGATTGTTCTAGTTTAACATTGAATAATAAGTAGTCAGGACATTGAACAATAATTGACGAAGAACACTGATTTAGAACATTTGCTTCTCCAAAGCAAATGGGGGGAGGGTTTCGGAGATATATATAGTATCGTGACCTTCAAATTAGATTAGCACATGATTGACAGTATTAAGGAGCTAGCAGATACTCACGCTATGGAAATATGTAAGAAACACCCTATGTACAAGTAACACTGTGAAAGGTTAGTGTGTGTCGAACTATTGACGAGAGAAGAGGTAAAATACTGTGAGTAAATTGTAAGGGAGCCAACAGTGAGCTTGTGAGTGAATAAAACAATATTGTGTTGGGCGACGCTCGTAGTGTTCTCAACAGAGTTTCGCGTGACATCGGGATCGGGTAAATAATTTTCCACAACTTAAAAGACAAACTATTAATAATGAACTAAAGTGTTTGCTATTGATTTTGTATCTCTAGCCTACCGTCTGATAGTAAGAAAATGCTCGAATTTTGCATAGTTGTCGAAAAATAGAACAAAAAACACAGATGTTCGAAGCACCGAGAGGGTCTAAAAATCGATACTCCGTATGGTTTTATTCAAATTTTTTTATGTTTGAAATCCTAACTTTTTTTAATACTTTGCTATATATATACTATAGTGCGATGAAAGTTATTGAATAAAAAATGGGGATCACCGTGCTCGTTTTCGATTTATTTTGAGAAAACTTCAGTTACACTTGAAATATTTAACAATTTCCAATGGTCTCCAATGTGCGCGAGATCGATGGCGTAAGTTAGCGCGCGCAGCTCGTCAACTAAAATTTTATTCAGAATCGTGCGCAGTAGAGCGTGCGCAATGCAAAACAAGGGAATCACCTTAAAGTGATTATTAGAAAAATATATATTTAGCTCTCGATTCACCAATAATCATTAATCCTGTTAAAAACTGTAACTTAGTTGTTACATAGGTACATGTACACAACATGTATAGATTTGTAATTTGAAGAGATAGCACATAAATTATCCATTTTATGTTTATTGATAAGTGTTTTTGAGAGAGAGAGAGCACTAAGTAAGTAAATATGTAAGTAATTCGGATAGCGTTCGGAACTAGTCAGATGATCGATGTCTCGACGATGTGTCCGATGGTTTCCCGATGGCTTATTCGTCTGATTGTCGGCATTTTATCATGTGCTTTTCGCTTCACGCTTTGTTTAGAAGGTACGTTTACACTCTACTCTACTCTACTATTCTATGCTATTTTGCTCCAGAAACAATACACATCTCTCGTGCAAAGTGTCATGTGTTTGTTCATATAATGACGGTTTGTTGATATTATTTTCCAGCCCGGAATATCGATTGTGTTTGTTTGTCCTTGTATAATAGCTCCATCAGTCCATGACGATCGACTGGCTAATCCTCGGTGTAAGAACCTCACAACTGACGTCACGTGTGAACCTCCTTCACTAAATCAGCGCGGCTACGCGGTAATCTCATTAATATTCATATATCCTAAGCTCCTATATGAAGTGGCTACGCGGCTACGCTGTAGTTGAAGTACCAAGAGCCATTTGAAGACATCTTCCACGCGGGAAAGCTCGTATTGGGCCTTGCAAGTGAATACCACCGTCTTTGTCGATATTTTCAAGCAATAACTTAATAAATTCTTTCGGTGTCTGGTCTACGTTAGTTGAATAACACAAAGAAGTGGCAACGACCAATAATATAAAATATAAAAGCTTTTCAAAATACACATTTTCAAAATACAGTTCTCAAAATTTAAAATTGTAGATCTTTAGTGTTTCTGGTTGAATGCAACCTCGTCCCCAGGGCCCTCTCTTCTCGCTATTTTCAAAATGGCGGACACTCGAGAGAAGACCCTGCTGTAGGCTGAATTAAAACTCATTTTGATTGGATAACACAACAAGCCTTCTAATTGGTCCTTATCGAAGGTTGCTAAATATAGCATGAATTAAAATTCGAATCGCATTGAGTGAATTTATAGTTTCAACGGATAGTTCTTTTCTGGTCCTAAATTTATCGAATTAGGACACATGGTAAACAATCTAACCCCACAGAACGTGGCTGAATTATTCCATCACTCGCCAGCCAAATCTAATCTAAGAAACATTGACTTCTTTATACCGAGAGTAAAAACTACTACTTATGGAAAACACTCGCTTGGATTTTTTGGTCCCTTTTTATGGTCAAAACTGAAGAGCAGCATCAGGAACTCTAACTCTCTTTCGTCATTTAAGAACACTATAAAAAACATGGAACTTTCTAGCCTCATCAACTCTAACGGCTCATGCACTAACTGCAAGTTATGCAATAATTAAACTTAATGATAACAATCTATAATTAAAACATAAGTAATTATTCCATCACCATTTCAGCTTTAAATCTATACACATGTTACATTTTCTATAATTTTATATTTTATTTCATTCATATTTATATATATATACATAAATATTTCCTTTTATATATCTATTTGTAAATGTAATTATGTCTTAATTAAGTGTCCCCGATTAGTGTACCACTTGTGGTATGCTAGAAGTCATGACACGTTAATAAAGTTTATGTATGTTTATGTATGGTAAGACAGTGTAAGAAAAGAAACATGTGTCAGATCTGTAACAAGCCTCACGCTGATGCGCTGCACAGGTACAAGACTGCGCCCGAAGAAACCAATGACAAAGCAATAGATACTACAGATGGGACAGCAAAGGCAGTAAGCAACTGCGTGAACGTTTGCGCTAACGATTGTGGTACAACTAGCTCTCTGATTGTGCCGGTGTGGCTGCACCACAAGGATCAACCTGAGAAACAAGTGCAAGTGTACGCGGTGCTGGACGACCAAAGCGACACCTGCTTCATAACCAACGAAGTGCGCGACGAACTAGGTCTACAAGGCATTGAACTGACGCTCGAGCTCGGGACGATGCATGCTGTGGAAAGCGTATCTACTCAGAATATCGAAGGATTAGTTGTTTCTCGTAACGACAAGCTGGTAGAAATTATACTTCTCAAAATATACACCAGAGGACAAATACCTGTTCGGCGAGACCAAATCCCAAGACCAGAGTTCGCACAAGGATGGAAGCACCTAAGACCAATCGCGAACAAGATTCCAAGCTACCGTGAAGACCTTACAGTTGGCATCCTCATCGGTAACAACTGTGTTCAGGCCATAAAGCCGAGGGACATCGTTCCAGGAAAGCCAAAGGATCCATATGCCATACGCACCGCCTTGGGTTGGGGTCTGATCGGCGCAAGTATCCACACTGATGAATGCACTTGTTTTAAGACACCCCTCATGCTAGCTGCAATTCCATCATGACGAAAGAGATTGAATCTAACGAATCATCTTCCACTTTCAAGTTTGCGCACCCCACACAGCACAAAGAAGTAATGAGTTGTTCCACAATAAAGAAGATGTTCGAGCGCGATTTCTCTGAAACAGGAATTCAAGGGAAATCCACGTCACACGAAGACAGACGATTTCTCAAGGAAATGAAGGAAAGCATTCACCTCACCGACAATGGTCACTACGAGATGCCACTTCCTCTGCGTGATCCCGCAATTGAGTTCCCATGTAACAAGAAACTTGCAGAAAATCGCCTGAATCTTCTTAAACGACGCTTTGACAAAGATCCAAAGTACAAAGATGATTACGTGGTGTTCATGAATGAAGTCATTAAGAACGGCTACGCTACCCTGAAGAATATCAGAAGGTATGGTATATACCACATCATGGCGTGTACCACCCAAAGAAACCCGAGAAAATCAGGGTGGTATTTGATTGCTCAGCAGAGTTTCAGGGACACTCATTAAACCGCCACCTCCTACAGGGACCAGATTGAACGAATTCTCTGGTCGGAGTTCTATGCCGTTTCCGGCAAGAGCCTGTCGCATTTGCATGCGACATTGAAGGAATGTTCCATCTAGTGAAGATGAATGAAGAGCATCGTGATCTCCTGCGCTTTCTCTGGTGGGACGAAGGGGATACCAGCCAAGTACCGAAAGAATACAGGATGACTGTGCACCTGTTTGGCGCGACATCCTCACCTGGATGCGCTAACTTAGCGTTGAAGACGACAGCGGAACAGAACGAAGTAGACATTGGAGACGCTATATCGCTTATAAAGAAAGGCAAGGATATGTGTGCAAAAGGTGGTTTCCGCCTACACAAGTTCATCTCGAACAGTAAAGAAGTGATAGAGTCAATACCAGTCGAATATCGCGCTAAAGGTATCAAAGATCTAGATTTGGACAAATAACTTCTCCCACCGGAACGTGTACTTGGAGTAGAATGGTGTGTTGAATCTGATTCTATCAAGTTCCACATCACTATGAAAGACAGACCGCTTACCAGACGCGGCATCCTGTCGACAGTGAGTTCGATTGATGACCCCCTGGGACTAGTAGCGCCCTTCCTACTCCGTGGTAAAAGAATCCTCCAGCTTCTCTATAAAGAGGGATTGGACTGGGATGAACCAATTCCCGACGATTTAAGATCTGAATGGGAGATGTGGAGAAGTAAATTACCCCTCCTAGAGCAAATGAAGATACAGCGATGCTTCGAGCTACACGATTTCAAAGACCGGAAGACTGTCGAGCTGCACCACTTTGCCGACGCAAGCACCGAGATATACGGTCAGTGTTCCTATCTTCGACTCGTAGACACCAGTGACCGAGTACATTTCTCCCTTGTATTCGGAAAGGCACGAGTCGCCCACTTGAAACCGGTTACGATACCTAGACTAGAGTTGACAGCAGCCCTGGTATCTGCGAGAGTCAGCGAAACTCTCACGCGAGAATTGGAGTACGACACCATAGACGAGATATTCTGGACAGATAGCCAGGTAGTCCTAGGATACATAAAGAGCGATGCACGTCGTTTTCACACATACGTTGCCAATCGTGTGCAAGAGATAAGAGATCGTACCTCTCCAGATCAATGGCTGTACGTTGAAGGTAAAAGCAACCCCGCGGATGACGCGTCACGAGGCTTGAGCGCAAGGAGTCTCATTGAGAGTTTAAGATGGATCAATGGACCAGCGTTCCTCTGGCAGACACAGAAGAATTGGCAAGACTTTGGCAGTCACGACGAATCGCCAATCCCCTCACCAGACGATAAAGAGCTGAAGAAAGTGTCCTCCCTTGCAACTGTTGCAAAAGAGCCGCCTGTGTTGCTTCAACGCCTGGAGTACTTTTCCGACTGGTTTCGTGCTCGACAAGCCCTGGTCATCTGCATAAAATACGTACGCATACTCCGTGAACGAGTTAAAGACAAGAAAGCCATTAAGACGCGTAGTAGGGTCCTTATTACCACGAAGTACGAGCCATTAAAGGTAGAGGAGCTAAAGAACGCAGAACAAAGAATTATTAAGGCTGTTCAAAGGGAAGAGTTCGGAGATGAAATCAGGATACTCGGATCATTTCGAGTAAAACGAGAAGATCAATGCGAAGAAGCAACCCAAGAAGTGAAAGAAATAGCGAAAACAAGTTCCCTTCATCGTCTGGATCCGTTCCTCGATGAGAATGGCATGCTTAGGGTAGGAGGACGGATCAAGCAAGCCACTAGTATCGCCGAAGAAGTAAAACATCCCGTCGTTCTACCAAGAAGGGGACACGTCTCTCAGCTGGTCGTAAAGCATTGCCACGAAAAGACCGAGCATCAAGGAAAAGGATTCACCCTCAACGAGATTCGTTCTTCAGGATACTGGATAATCGGTGGTGGAGGAGCAGTGACCGAACTTGTACATAACTGTACGATATTTATTATTATTATTTTTATTTTTATTATTATTATTATTATTATTATTATTATTATTATTATATGTCGAAAGTTACGAGCAAGTACCCAAGAACAGAAGATGGCAGACTTGCCAGAAGATCGACTGCAGCCAGCCCCCCCCCCCCCCCTTTACGTATTCTGCGGTCGACTATTTTGGCCCATGGTAGGTGAAGGAAGGACGCAAAGAATTGAAAAGATATGGCGTGCTTTTTTACCTGCATGGCGTCAAGAGCTGTCCATCTTGAAGTAGCGAATACATTGGAAACAGATTCCTATATAAACGCCCTAAGACGATTCATCTGCAGAAGAGGGCCAGTACGCCATATGAGAAGTGATCGCGGAACGAACTTCATTGGGGCCAGACGTGAACTCCAAGAAGCACTTTCCGAGATGGAGCCAGAGAAGGTGACAGCTGAAATGCTAAGGCTGAATTGTGACTGGGTCGATACAAAGTTCAATGTACCCTCAGCCAGTCACATGGGAGGCGTCTGGGAGAGACAAATAAGGACGGTACGAAGCGTCCTCTCCGCTATTCTAGAGAAGAATGGCACACAACTCAGTGATGAAGCACTGAGAACCTTCATGTCCGAAGCAGAGGCCGTCGTTAACAGCCGTCCGCTTACAACTGACAATATCAACTCGACGGACTCCCTCGAAGCCTTGACTCCCAACCATCTTCTCACCTTAAAGACCAAGGTAATACTACCTCCCCCAGGAGTTTTCAACGCCGCAGACCAATGCTCAAGAAAACAGTGGAGACGAGTGCAACATCTCACGAATGAGTTCTGGACACGTTGGAGAAAAGAGTTCCTCCACTCTTTGCAAGAAAGGCAGAAATGGTCACGCAAAAGACGAAACCTCCAGACCGGCGACGTAGTGATTTTGAATTAAAGAGGAATACTCCCCCCGTAACCGATGGAAGCTCGCACGTGTCACCGAGGCATACAAGGACGAAGATGGCCTGGTCCGTAAGGTAAGAGTCACCGTTGGAGACCCTGAGCTATCCAGCAAGGGCAAGAGGACAAAGCCCACGACGAGTCTCGAGAGGCCCATCCACAAGCTCGTTCTTCTGCTTCCAAGAAACACCAATGGGAGACCTGGAATCCCCGACGAGGAGCCTTGAAGAATGAACAGTATGATTATAGAACAGTACAGTATTCACTGTCAATAGTTATTGTTATTTCATATGATTATTGCGTAAGTTGTACCAATTTAGGGGAGCCATGTAACGGAAGTGCTCTTAATTACTGATTAATTATCAATAATCAACAGCTAGTAGCTAGAACCTTCGTTTGTTTGACCTTTGGTCACTCGGTAAAACACTAGTATCTGATTGTGAACGCAAGTATTGTGAACGACTGATTAGCAACTTTAGCCCGCAACGTTGGTACGTATTGATTATATTACATGCTGCATTATTAGTTTCTTATTCTATGATTTGATTTGTTAGTTAGTTTATAACACATTTGTACGCTCTATGATTACACAACGAATTACTTAAATAAGCCTTTGATTGTAACTTTCAGTTCACCTTGATCCATTAAAACACATCACAAACCAGTGACAATTAAAGACTGTGGTGTTGTCGGATTGTGAGTAGAGCAGTCGGCCAAATAGTAGTTAATCAGCCAGAGATGTGATCAGCGCACAGTTCGAGTCTGTCGCTACAAGATGTGATCAGCGCACAGTTCGAGTCTGTCGCTACACATACTTTGGACCAAATAACCGAAAGCTTGGGGATTTTTTCTATTTTTCTTTGGTATTCAGTTGTAAACAACAATTGTATTTAGCTGACCTGAAACTAATGATCAGGTTCATAAATGTCATAAATGTCATAAATATATCAGTGAGTCTAACCTCTTGTTGACGTGCGGGGTCAACAAGATCAGTTAACATAGATTACCTAAGTACTCTATTGAAAACCACTCATCAAATATAATTATTTTGCAATTGAGCTTTGTAAGCGTTGGTTGTGATCCCCTTCTGAAGAAATGTGTAAAAAGAAATCGACATTTTGCCGTGTATCATCTTGTCATCTTGGGTTGCGAAAGTTAATTTATGCAATTAGTGCGGGGAGTTTTAAATATGATTGGCAGATAATGTTTGTCTGTCTGTACAAAAACAAACTTCTGCAATTCCATAATTTTCTCAAGAAAAAGTACTAAAGTTCTTCATAGTTTTGATAGTGGATCAGCGCTTTACCGTGGTACAGTAAATGGAACTGGTCATTTTTCCTTCCAAAAGCTGGTTGGAGGCGTTTGCGCCTCTGACCGGCGATATGAACGTGAGCAGTTGTTGTTGATGCGGAGATAGACGTTTCGGGACACACTCGCAGTGTTGCCATGGGCCACCTCTAAAGAACGGCCACCTCTACACATGCAATGCCCACTTCTGCACAACGATCACGCCTGCACAACGTCCACATCTACACAACGTCCACCTCTGCACAGCGGCCACCCGCCCACCAGTGCACAACGCCCACTTCTGCACAATGCCCACTTCTGCACAACAACCATCTCTACACAACCGCCACCTGTACACTACGGCCACCTCTACACAACGGCCACCTCTGCACAACGGCCACCCATCCACCAGTGCACAACGCCCACTTCTGCACAACGACCATCTCTACACAACCGCCACCTCTACACAACGACCACCTCTACACAACCGCCACCTGTACACTACGGCCACCTCTACACAACTGCCACCTCTGCACAACGGCCACCCATCCACCAGTGCACAACGCCCACTTCTACACAACGACCATCTCCACACAAGCGCCACCTCTACACAACGACCACCTCTACACAACGACCACCTCTACACAACGACCGACTTCTGCAGAACGACCATTTCTACACAACGGCCACATCTACACAACGGCCACCTCTACACAACGGTCACCTCTACACAACCGCCACCTTTACACAACCACCACCTCTACATAACGGCCACCTCTACACCACGGCCACCTCTGCACAAAAGCAAGACCATCTCTACACAACGGCCACCACTACACAACGACCAACTCTGCACAACGGTGGATCAACGCTTTACCGTGGTATAGTAAATGGAACTGGTCATTTCTACCTTTCAAAAGCTGGTTGAAGGCGTTTGCGCCTCTGACAAGCGATATAAACGTGAGCAGTTGTTGTTCATGCGAGAAAGACGTTTCGGAACACACTTACAGTCGGTTGCAATCAATGACTCACAAGTCGAGTTCATTTTAGCATGCCGCTTCATTATTCTCATTCACGCGTGATATTTCAACGTGGGGCATCGTACCCTGTCCAGCTCATCGCTCCTCTTTGGGAACGGCCTATTTTTAATATTGTGTAGAGGTGGCCGTTGTGTAGAGGTGGCCGTTGTGCAGAGGTGGGCGTTGTGTAGAGGTGGGCGTTGTGTAGAGGTGGCCGTTCTGTGGAGGTGACCGTTGTGCACTGGTGGACGGGTGGCCGTTGTGCAGAGGTGGCCGGCCGTTGTGTAGAGGTGGTCTATGTGCAGAAGTGGGCGTTGTGCACCGGTGGTCGGGTGGCCGTTGTGCAGAGGTGGCCGTTGTGTAGAGGTGGCCGTAGTGCAGAGGTGGCCGTTGTGTAGAGGTGGTCTATGTGCAGAAGTGGGCGTTGTGCAGAAGTGGGCGTTGTGCACTGGTGGACGGGTGGCCGTTGCGAAGAGGTGGCCGTTGTGTAGAGGTGGTCGTTGTGTAGAGCTAGCAGTTGTGTAGAGATGGTCGTTCTGCAGAATTCGGTCGTTGTGTAGAGGTGGCCGTTGTGTAGATGTGGCCGTTGTGTAGAGGTGGCCGTTGTGTAGAGGTGGCCGTTGTGTAGAGGTGGCCGTTGTGTAGAGGTAGCCGTTGTGTAGAGGTGGCCGTTGTGTAGAGGTGGCCGTTGTGTAGAGGTGGCCGTTGTGTAGAGGTGGCCGTTGTGTAGAGATGGTCGTTCTGCAGAAGTCGGTCGTTGTGTAGAGGTGGTCGTTGTGTAGAGGTGGTCGTTGTGTAGAGGTGGCCGTTGTGTAAATGTGGCCGTTGTGTAGAGATGGTCGTTCTGCAGAAGTCGGTCGTTGTGTAGAGGCGGTCGTTGTGTAGATGTGGCCGTTGTGTGGAGATGCTCGTTGTGCAGAAGTAGGCGTTGTGCACTGGTGGACGGTAGGCCGTTGTGCAGAGGTGGCCGTTGTGTAGAGGTAGCGGTTGTGTATAGATGGTCGTTGTGCAGAAGTGGGCATTGTGCAGAAGTGGGCGCTGTGCACTGGTGTTCAGGTGGCCGCTGTGCAGAGATGGCCATTCTGCAGATGTGGCCGTTGTGTAGGTGTGGTCTTTGTGCAGAAGTTGCCGTTGTAGAGGTTTCAATAACATTAAATGTAGGCCGTTACAGAGAGGTGGACAGCATACCATAGAGGTGGTATATCTAGACTTATCAAGGAAATGTTTGCAATGTTCTCAGTGAGCTCTACTTCTGCAACACTGCGTGTAACGCCTAGCCAACTGACGCGAACTAAACGAGGCGATGATGCCACTGGCTAAGTGTTTTGAGGACTATTTTACTGGATCAGCGTGGCTTCAGGAATTTACGCAACCAAACGATGGTGAACGTAGATTTATTGAAGATTCGATACCAATACGTAAACTGAAATACAACAACGTTCACCGTCGTTTGGTTGCGTAAATTCCTGAAGCCACGCCGATCCAGTAAACTAGTCCTCAAAACACTTAGCCAGTGGCATCATCGCCTCGTTTAGTTCGCGTCAGTTGGCTAGGCGTTACAGTAAAATATCGCCGATCTCTAAAGCTGCCGTTGGTTTATGAACTTTCGTTTAAAACAACGAATTGGTATTTGTATTGCACGTGTTTGTACTACACCACAACAACAATGAGTATTGCATCCGCTCCAGAACGTTTGGCATTCTTTCGTGATCAAGAAAGCGATAACGTCTTATCTGAAGCGGCACGTGCCCCAGCTTTGTCGGTCATTGACTGGAACCTCAAAAATGAGTCAGCTCGAAGGAAAACAAAATTGACAGAAAAGGGTAGAATCTTTTACAAGGAAACGAAATTCAGAAATCGAGATTTGGCTTATAAAAGATTGAAAAGAGAAATTGATCATATGAAGGAACTTGGCGACCACCCAGAGAGCGAATTGGAGCTCTTAGCGTCTGGAAGGAACAAATTAGACGTATTTTAATAAAAAGGATCAATTAGACGAAGCGCAACGGGATTACGACGACCTCTTACAAACGGAAACAGAAAAGGAGGAATCGTACCGCTGGTTTGACCTTAGAGATCGCGAGTATACAGAATGTAGATTACGAATTTGCGAATACATTCAAGCCTTCGAGAGAGCCTCATACCGAACAAAGTCGGAGAGATCCGGTGCTACATCGCGTAGTGATTCGCGTAGGTCCGGTGGTTCTCGCAAGTCCGGTGGTTCCCGTAGGTCCGGTGGTTCACGTAGATCGTCAATTCATTCGACATCGCAAGCCAGAGCCGAGGCTGCAACTAAAGCCGCTAAATTGGAAGTTGAAATGAGTTTCCTTGAAAGAGAAAACGAACTTAGACGTATGAAATTAGAGAAGGAAATCGCAGTACACTGAAGGAAAAGCAAATGCCGTGGTTAAAGGCTTCCTAGCTACGAACTCTGACGAAGCTTACAAAGAAGCTCGTAAGTTACTAGACAGTCGCTATGGTAACCCTGTGCATGTTGCAGAGGCATACAAATCGAGTCTGAGAAGTTGGCCGCAGATAAGCGATGGAGACAACAGCGGTATTCAAGATTTTTTCGATTTTCTCGTCAAGTGTGAAACGGCCATGTCAACCATGAAATCGATGTCCGAGCTCGACTCGACTCAAACTCTGTTCCAAATCTCTGCCAAGTTGCCCTCCTATTCAGGGGTAAAGTGGTGTCGCCACGCCTATGAATTCCAGGCCAAATCAGGAAAGCCTACATCGTTTAGCAACTTCGTCAAGTTCGACGTCAGACAAGAAGCTGAGTTAACAAATGATCCGGTGTTCTCGCCCGAAGCTCTCATGAGAGAACGCAAGAAGACTATAGTGAGTGTAAAGCCTCGAAACAGAAGTGGCTATAGCCACAGGACCAACGGAAAGCCCCAGCCTGGACAGTCCTTTGTAACCAATGCAGATGAAAACACTTCAACTCCTACAAATCAAGCTGCAGCGTCTACTGATCAACTTTGTCAAGTATGCAATGGTAAACACGACTTAGCAAAGTGCAGTAAGTTCCTCAAGAGCTCAGCCGAAGAGCGAAGTGAAGTCATTCGTTCAAACAAGCTGTGCTTCAGATGCTTTAAAAAGGGTCATGTGTCTGCTGATTGTCAATCCAATCCTAGCTGTGAAGAGTGCGGAAAACGTCACCACACACTACTGCATGGCGCCAAACCCAAGTACAGAACAGGTCAGAGTTCCGACACTAGAACCCGGCCCACTCGCGGAGGCGATACTCAACCTCAAGGCGCAAAGAATAATCCTCCGGCAACAGAAACCGCAAATAGTAATGCATCCTCAAGTGTATCTCTCAATTCTGTCTACGATCAAGCCCAAGTTGTTATCACCAACTCAAAGATTGTTCCAGTCATCCTGTACCATAAAGACAACCCACAGAAGGAACTCAAGGTCTACGCCCTTTTAGACGACTCTAGCGATACAACGTTCGTCACAGATAAGGTACAGCCTACAAGATTAAGCTTGAGTACGATGCTCGGTCGCGAAGTGATTAAAGTGTCAAAGATTGAAGGCCTTATAGCGGAGCGTACGGATAGGGGTGCTAAAGTCGAACTCCCTAAGACCTACACCAGAGAGCGCATCCCATCTAGAAGGGACCAAGTCCCAACACCGGAAGTTGCTAATAAATGGCCACACCTACAGAGAATAAAGAACGACATTCCAAAGCTTGACGAAACTCTTAATAGTGGACTTCTTATTGGCTGTAACTGTCCAAAGGCACTAAAACCCAAAGAAGTTATCACTGGTAAGAGTGAAGACCCTTACGCCATTAGAACCTTGCTGGGGTGGTGCATAGTTGGATCTGTCGCAGGTCCTGTCAATGCTAAACAAGAGTCCTCCGGCACGTGTAACTCGATTATGGCCTGTGAAGTGCTTCCAGAAACTGGCGACAGCGTAAGCATTGTTCTGCAAAGTCAAACAAAGGAAATCATACAACCATCGACGATCAACAAAATGTTTGAACAATACTTTGTTGAACACAAGAAGAAACCATTGCAAGGAACATCTAAGGAGGATAGAAAGTTTTTAGAAATAGCGAAAAAGAGTATTCATCAGTGCGATGATGGCCACTATGAGCTTCCCCTGCCTTTGAAAGATAGTGACGTTCGTTTTCCAAATAATCGTCAATTGGCACTCCATCGCTTAAATTATTTAAAAAATAAGTTCAACCGCAAGTCTTCTTATCAAGACGACTACGTAAAATTCATGACCAAAGTCATCGACAGCGGATTTGCTGAGAAGGTAGAGCCAGCCAAGAGTGAGAGAATGCGTGTCTGGTACATTCCGTATCATGGCGTCTACCATCCCAAGAAACCCAACAAAATCCGTGTTGTATTTGACTTGCCGCGCAATACAAGAACGAATCGCTCAACAAGCATCTGCTTCAAGGACCCGATCTAACGAACAGTCTGGTTGGAGTATTACACAGATTCCGACTAGAGCCTGTGGCCTTCACTTGCGACATTTAAGGTATGTTCCACCAAGTAAAGGTCAACGAAGAAGACCGCGATCTGTTGCGCTTCTTATGGTGGGAGAGAACGGTGACACCACGCAGGTACCCCAAGAGTACCGTATGACGGTCCATCTATTTGGCGCAACTTCATCGCCTGGTTGCGCTAACTTTGCTCTGAAGCAGACAGCTAACGACTACGAGAGTGAATTTGGTACCGCTACAGCAGATTTGTTGCGCAACGATGTCTACGTTGATGACGGTTTAAAGTCTGTGTTTACAGCTGAACAAGCAGTTAAACTCGTCCACGATGTAAGGGAAATGTGCGCTAAGGGAGGTTTCAATCTACACAAATTCATCTCCAACAGTAAAGATGTCATTAAGAGCATCCCGGAAGCTGCCCGCGCAGATGGCGTTAAAGAGCTGAACCTAGACTTCGACTCTCTTCCCCTAGAGCGCACACTCGGCGTTCAGTGGTGTGTAGAGTCTTAGCATTAGTTTTAGTAGAGTCTTAGCATAGTTTCAAGTTTAGCATTGTGTTACAAGACAAGCCGTGTACAAGACGTGGAATACTGTCGACAGTTAGTTCAGTATTCGACCCAATTGGTTTTGTCGCACCGCTTATGTTAGAGGGAAAGTCGATTCTACAAGAATTATGCCGCCAAGATTTAGACTGGGACGACCCTATCCCTGAAGACGTCAAAGCAAAATGGGAGAAGTGGAAAAAAGAGCTCGTACAGTTAACGAGTTTTCCCATTCCAAGGTGTTTCAAGCCCAAAGACTTTGGTCGCATCGTGAACACAGAGCTACATCATTTCTCTGATGCAAGTACCAAAGGCTATGGCCAGTGTAGCTACCTAAGACTAGTAGATGAGAATCATCTACTTTCGTGACGGGTAAATCTAGAGTAACACCCTTGAAGCCCGTGACTATACCGCGGCTCGAGCTCACCGCAGCAGTATGTTCTGCGAGGATAAGCCAACAGCTACATCAATAATTAGAATATCCTATCGACCAAGACTTCTACTGGACCGACAGCAAGGTAGTACTTGGATACATCCACAACGAGAGTAGGCGTTTCCATGTTTTCGTAGCTAACAGAGTTCAAGAAATTCAAGAGAGTACTCGTGCGGAACAATGGAGATACGTCGACACAAAGCAGAATCCTGCAGACGAGGCATCACGTGGAATGAAAGCTCGAGAACTTCCAATGTCTCGATGGATTCTTGGACCATCATTCCTGTGGGAAGAAAAGAGCAAATGGCCAACCACCGATAGTCAACTGAGGAGGTGCAATTTGACCCAGACGTCAAGAAATCTGTTGCTATGGCAACTTCGACAGAAGGTGAAGAACGAGCAAGCCTAGAACGTAGGTTAGAGTACTTCTCAGACTGGTATCGTGCAAAAAGAGCCATAGCCCTGTGCATACGTTATGTCAAATTGCTTAAAGACAGGGTACAAGAACGACGTCAGCTTGAAGCAAAAGAACCCAGTCAGCTAATCGTGAATGAGTTAGAAGTAGCTGAACGTGTAATAGTCCCAGAGGTGCAAGCTAGTGCTTTCAAAGACGAGATAGCCGAGCTGAAGAAGATAACAAATGAAGATCCCAAAGAGATAGGTTTCGCCACCGCAAGAAGAACCACTGTGAAGGCTCACAGCTCTATATTCAAGATAGACCCATTCCCAGACGAGTATGGAATATTACGTGTCGGGGGACATTTGAGGTATTCAAGACTGACGCATGGAATAAAGTTTCCAGTTACCCTGCCAAGAAAGAGTCATGTCACGTCCCTCATCATCAGGCATTTCCACGAGCGCGTAAAGCATCAAGGAAAAGGAATGACGTTGAATGAAATCAGATCCAATGGATTTTGGATCACTGGCGGTTCGTCAGCTGTCAGTAACACAATTGCATTGTGCGTCAAGTGTCAAAGGCTTCGTGGAGCGGTTCAAGAACAAAGAATGGCAGATCTCCCCAAGGATCGTCTGGAGAGTGCCCCACCCTTCACAAGCTGCGGAGTCGACTACTTTGGTCCTTTCCTGGTCAAAGTAGGTCGCAAAGAAGTTAAACGTTATGGTGTCCTGTTTACATGTATGGCATCGAGGGCCATACATCTTGAGATCGCCAACAGTCTAGATACAGACTCTCCTATAAACGCTTACAGGCGTTTCGTCAGTCGTCGTGGCCCAATTCGTCAATTGAGGAGCGACCAAGGGACCAATTTCGTTGGTGCTCGCAGACAGCTGAAAGAAGCGTTAGCAGAGATGGACCAAGATAGCGTCAAAACAGAGCTGTTGAAAGACAACTGCGATTGGATAGAGTTCAAAATGAATGTTCCATCAGCAAGCCACATGGGAGGAGCATGGGAACGTCAGATCAGAACTGTGCGTAATGTATTATCATCCCTGCTTCAAGACAACGGCGCCCAGTTAGACGACGAATCTCTAAGAACCTTGATGTGCGAGGCAGAAGGTATTGTTAACAGCCGTCCCCTCACAGTCGACCAACTCACAGATCCAGAATCGTCTGGTCCTCTGACGCCAAACCACTTGCTTACGATGAAGTCAAGAGTCCTTCTCGCCCCTCCAGGTTCCTTCCAATCAGCAGACTTGTACTGCACAAGGCGCTGGAGACGAGTGCAAGACCTAGTAAACGAATTTTGGTCTCGTTGGAGAAAGGAGTACCTCGTCAGCTTGCAGCAACGTCAGAAGTGGACCTACTCGCGTCGGAATCTACGAGTCGACGACATCGTGATCATCAAGGATGACAACGCAGTACGAAACTGCTGGCAGCTAGCTAGAGTATCAGCGACGTACCCAAGCTTAGATGGACGGGTACGCAAGGTCCAAGTAGCTCTTGCGGATAGCTGCTTGGACAAAGACGGCAAAAGTTCCGCTCCACTGCGGTATCTGGAGCGTCCTGTGCAGAAGTTGGTACTACTGATGCGTGCTGAGGACTGAGAACCAGGGTTTGTCCCGGCCGAGGAGCCTTCCTGTTCATAATGGACGAACATTGAACTGTGAGAACAATCTCATGATTGACATATATACGAACATTAGTGATAATTGTTATAGATTAGCTTAGATTAGTGAAATATAGGTATTTCAAGGGAGCCATGTAAAGGACGCTTCTCTGTGGTTTGATTGATTCATTAATTAATCGATAAATTAGCCACATCCTAGTTACAATACCTAGTTACATTATGTTTATATTTGTTTGTGCACTTTGCAATCGGACCTTTAAGCGTCACCACGCGCATATAAAAGGGAGTTAGCGTCCCTTTTTTGCTAGTTCTTTAGTAGTAATTCGTTCATGGTGTGTTAATTCGTTAAACTTCGTTTGGTACTTCTTTGGTAAATCTTTGGCTTTTAGAGGCAAGCAGCACCGATATGTAAGTACCCTTTTTGTTATAATAAGTTAGTTTTTATCTCCTAAGTTGAGAGAACGAAATATAGTTCAAGTTTTAGTAAGTTACATGTTTCCACGATTGTATGAAAATCCACGTTTTAAATGCTGATTGAGATTCCTAGAGAATCTATTTGCTAATGTTAGCAACATGTCGTTAAATGAATAGTCCTATTTGAAATATGTGTGTCTTATCGATAATAATAATAACTTTATTAACGTCTCAAAATCTTCTAGCTGGGCACAAGTGCCCTACCTACAAGATGCAGTATTTTTAGTTGATTTTATGAACCAATTCGACGGCGTCAACGCCAACATGTAGTTACATTGAAATGTTATGTATTCATGAAATGTTGATTATTGTTGCATTTAAATAATTCTTGTAAATAGTTGTTCATTGGAATTGTACAATGTTGTATTTCAGTTTACGTATTTGTATCGAATCTTCAATAAATCTACGTTCACCGTCGTTTGGTTGCGTAAATTCCTGAAGCCACGCCGATCCAGTAAAATAGTCCTCAAAACACTTAGCCAGTGGCATCATCGCCTCGTTTAGTTCGCGTCAGTTGGCTAGGAGTTACACTGCGAGTGTGTCCCGAAACGTCTTTCTCCGCATGAACAACAACTAGGGGTGTCGAATGGTCCCCGCAAAAATTCAGAGTCTCCCAAAATTTCGGTCAAAATTTTCGGGTCTCGAAATCTCGTTTTTTCGAAAAAAGCCCTCCAGGCCAGCTTTTGATCATGAAAGGAACAAATGACCAGTTTCATTTACTATACCACGGTAAAGCGCTGATCCACTATCAAAACTATGAAGAACTCTAGTACTTTCTCTTGAGAAAATTATGGAACTGAACCTACAGAAGTTTGTTTTTGTACAGACAGACAAACATGATCTGCCAATCATATTTAACCGCTGTTAACAAAAGCTTCGGCAAGATCATCAAGCCTTAATTTAAACACCTCATCGTCAGACACAATGCGTCTAATTCTTATACCCTGTGAATAAATCACAGCACTAAAGGTATGTCTAGGATGACACGAGTCAGGTGACAGATATCTACGCGCGTCAGTGGGCTTTATGAATAAATCAGTCGAGGGAATCCCATGCTGATTAAAGCTAATTAATATATCTAGGAATTCAACCTGATTATCTATTCTACTGGTAAATGTAAGCCCATACAGATTATTGGTAGTTGTATTCAACCAATCAACCCAATCCTTAAATGATTCATTGTCCCCTAACCACCTTCCTCCTAAGTCATCAATAAAGCGCATGACTCCATTCAGCCCGGGTGGATGAGCCTGTGAGTCTAATACATTATTATACACTACATTGCTGAGCACGTACGTCATAGTAATATTCGCTAGAACTGGAGACAACACTCCCCCTGTGGGTATACCCTTCTGCGCTGAGTACCAATTCCCGCGATATGCAAACTTATTGTTAATCAATGCAAATCTAATTAATTCAATTAACCAAGATGGATACTCATTTGACCAATGAGGCCTACACTGACTAATCGCTGTGTCTAAAGATCTAATAGCCAGATCAGGGCTGATGTTATCATATAAGGCTACCACATCTAGGGCAAAAGGCCTAGTGTTGGGAATAGGAGTCCAGTCATTTATTTTCATAAGTGCATCAGTACTATCCTTCACTAAGTCACAGCAGTATTCACTCTGCAGATCCTTCAACACTTTGAACATGATGTACTTGTCACTTCTACTGGAAGGAGCATTTCTTTGTGCTGTCACAAGTCTGATGGGTAGACGCACTCCTGGTATTAGTTCGTCTGGTCAGTTTTACTTTGTGTATCTTGAATAACGGGTACACATAAGGGGGAGACGGACGATACGACTGGTTACCCTTAGTACCACCCATAGATGTAACTCCCAGGACTTTCTCACGAATAACTTCTGACACAAATCCTCCATTTACTCCCTTGGCCCAAATCTTACGTAAGTCCTGAGACAAATTGTCCAGTTGATCTTTACAGTGCGAATCGAAAAACCGTGGGCACCCAGAAATAGTTAAAAAATCGTTTATTTTCCGTTGAACAATCAGAAACAACTCTCTAACTGCAAGAAATTTATCTGACTACAAATCAGTCGAACTTCTTGCAGTTAGAGAGTTGTTTCTGATTGTTTAACGAACGATAAACGATTTCTGAAATATTTCTGGGTGCCCACGGTTTTTCGATTCGCACTGTAAAGATCAAGGTTGACAAAGTCATCTGAATTGAGTTTCTCCATAACCACCTCATGAACCTGCTCGGGGTCTAATAACAAAATTGCTCCACCTTTGTCAGCTTCTGAAACTACTAATTCATTGTTCTTAATTCTTTCCAGTAGCCATCGAAGAGCTTTCTTTTCTTTCCACAAAAGATTGGGTTTTCCTTTAGGAGGATCGATCGTAAATTGGCAAACTCCATCGCCAATCTTCTGTAATCCTCAACGAAGCAATCATCAGTGATGGGAGCTCGGCGGTTAGATTTGACATACAAATCTGGTGGAATATCATTGTCCTCCGTTGTAGCGGAGTCCTTATCTTGATCTTTAAATAACACTTTCCATCCTATTTGATTAGCGTGGTGCATAGCATCAAGCTGCGTTCGAATTCGATCAAATTTAGGATTAGGCACAAAACCGGGCCCTCTTGCAAGTAAGGCAAAGACCTCGTTCGGAACTTCAACACTACTGAGGTTGATAACCCATCCCCGTTCCTTAGCCATCTTCGCTCTGGCTGCCACTCTAGCTGCAGATCTTCTGGCATTGCGTTTGGAAGACGATTGGGCCGGTCCTCGCTTATATTTCTGTTGTTGTTTATCTTCAGGTTCCGGCCAGTTGCCCCATTTAGAAATATCTTCTTTGTGAGCGTACGCTAGTTGTTTTTTCAATTTACCACGTCGGCTACTTAAGAGCGACTCAAGGGAATTTGTCCAACAATCCTTCTGTTTACTTTGCAGTAACAAACTATTCCAATAATCTCTTGCATTGTTTAACTTAGTAGTTGCGGAAACAATGGCTGTTTGAAGTACTTCTCTTTCAACTTTATGAGTAAGGCGAATTCTATCTGTTTCATTTGTGATGTTCGGATCTTAACTCTCATCGTTCTAGGAGGTCTTTTTAGGCTCAAATAAGCTTCTAGCTTCTCCAACACAATAGTCGCACTTGCAAGGGACCCTGTAGCTTTCCTCATAGAAGTGTTAGTAGTTGTTGACAGATTGATGTGTGATTAGTGGCATTTTAAGAAATGTATTTGTCAACGCTGATAAAAAGCCCGGAAATGATTTTCATACCCCCTTTTACAGTAGCATTTCTACTTCCAAAAAATCTAAATTTCAAGTAAAATATAATTTTACCGGGAGGGGAAACTTTATTTTGAAAAACTGCTCCAAAACAAGAATTTTGAGAAGGCGAAATTTAGTGATTTTCAGCGACTCGCCGTGGAATAGGACTTTAATCTGATGCGAAGCAGAAAAAGCGAAGTTTACGAGTAGGTATGACTCGCGATTTCTTCATGTGTTTTCAAGGTACGCGGGGTCGTCACGGATTTTTATTATTTTCTGGCGTTTAAATAAATATTTTCACAAACAAATCCCACCACGTTTCTAAGACTATGATAGGGTATTTTTGGACAAAATATGAAGAGTTTTAATTTTTCGTCATGTGCCACCTATCGCTCGATATTAGTGGACATTACATAAACATACATACATAAACTTTATTAACGTGTCATGACTTCTAGCATACCACAAGTGGTACACTAATCGGGGACACTTAATTAAGACATAATTACATTTACAAATAGATATATAAAAAGGAAATATTTATGTATATATATTTAAGCTTTATAAAATGGTTTTCCATGTTTTGTGCTCTTATATCAACACGCGGGATGTTGGGAGAACACGAGAAAAGCTTTAAAATCACGAGCCTCCGGCGAGTGATTTTAAAGCTTTTCAAGTGTTCTCTCAACATCCCAAGTGTTGATATAAGAGCACAAAACATGGAAAACCATTTTATAAGGCTTTTATAAAATAACTGCAAGGATTTCTTTCGTAAAAATCCTTTATTTACGCGAGGTTTTACTGATCAAATTTTCAATTCTCCTGAAAAGCGTCAGAAATCGCCCATCATCCAATCAAATCTCACGAAAGAAATCAAAATGGCAAGCGACTCGACAACTTTCGTCAGTGTGCCGTTTTCCCGTTTGGTCAGTTTTGACACGAAAAACGTTTTGAAGAATGCTATTTTCTGTCAGAAAATTACAGAAGAATGCTTGTTACACTTTGTTTTTGTATTCTGTGAACACGAAACACGAAGAAAAGTGAGAAAAGCTGAGCCGAATCACGATCAATGACGAAGAGTCCTCAAACTTTCTGAAATATTTGACAACTAGATGAATGGAGCACGAAGTCAGGTAGCCAAATATCCACAGTTTTTGTCGTATTTTTGAATCTTTTCATCGCTTTTCTCGACAAGAATGTATAAACGATGGACGTCTGAGACATTTCAAGATATTTTTTCTCTTTGACATATTTTACTAGAGATATGAATGTTCAGGTGAACCCGCCGTGTAGCTACAAGAATCGCTCTGTTTTCACTCTTTTGTCAGTATAAATACGGCTATCTTTTCTTGATATTTTCAGCCGTACACTTGAGAAAATATGTGTAGCTATATAACTTACAAAATGGTTAGTATGTGATTGAGAACACTGAGCCGTTATATTTAGTTTTCTTCGTTATTGTGGACAAAAATAATTGGACAATTCGTCGAGTTTGTTTCTTGCCGTGTTTGAATTCTTGCAAAATTAATTTTCGGGTTAAAATCATCAAAATCACATCTACATAGAACTTGAACTTAACTAAACAAGAAAAACTGTAATTCTATGGCTTTTGTTTAGTAAATAAAACATGTTTGACAACAGAAAAAAATACTTTTGTGGTCGATCAAATCCACTGCATCGCTTCAAGGTCGTTCAAGGTCATGAACCATGTTTATGTGCTCTTATATCACATAGCTTTTTAGCCAATCAGAGCGCGCGTTATATATATGTTATTTTATAAATATAAATATAAGACCTCTGATGAGCCTTTTTACTGTTTCCTTAGTGGAGGCGCAGGTCTTGGTAAATCACATCTAACTAAAGCCTTATATCAGGCAGCCTTGAAGTATTACAACACTAGAGCTGGTGTTAACTTTAGTGAAGTTAAGGTCTTATTACTAGCACCTACTGGGAAAGCAGCATATAATATCAAAGGAAACACAATACACACCACTCTTCGAGTACCTTGCATGTCAGATTCTAAAGAACTACAAACGTCTTGATTCAAGTAATCTTAATACTCTAAGATGCAAGATTGATGGAGTAAAGCTTATATTCCTAGATGAAATATCCATGGTGGGTAATGCTATGTTCAATGTTCAAATAAACAATAAACTTAAAGACGTCAAAGGTAGTGCACTACCATTTGGCGGTGTTAGTATTATTGCCATTGGTGACTGATCTATTTCAACTCCAGCCAGTCTTTGATGGTTGTGTATTTAAAGATATGGACAACTCGGAGTATGGTATTCTTGCTCCCAATCTTTGGAAAGAGAATTTCAAAATGTTTCAGCTCCATGAAATTATGAGACAGCGAGATAGTAAAGTGTTTGCTGAGATGTTGAACAGATTAAGAGAAGGCAAACATACTGCTGAAGATATTATGAAATTTAAAGAGAGAATGCTTACAAGCAATATCAGTGACTATACATCAGTAGTTCCACACTTGTTTTTTCAGAATGATAAAGTCAATGAATTCAACGATAGAGTGCACACTGGGCCATGCCAGGTCCTAAGTATGCCATAAAAGCACACGATAGTGTAATAGGAGCTGATTCTCAAGAACTCAGAGATAAAATCATGAGACAAATACCTAGTGATCCTAGGAAAACTAAGCAGCTGCATTCAAACCTGAAATTAGCAATTGGGGAAAGAACAGAGATATCTCTTAATACAAGAACTGATGGTATGGTGACATGACAAATGGTGCCGGAAATGTCATTAAAATGGTACAAGTACATCAAACAGGTAGACCCTCTGGTGTAATATGGGTACAATTTGACCATGCTTTTTACCAGACATAATATGCATGATAACAAACAGCTCTATGTACAGGGTATTCAACCTACATGGACACCAATCAAACCTGTTACTACACAGTTTGCTGTTGGTAAAAGTAAAACAGTACATGTTGTAAGAAAACAGTTTCCATTGCGACCTGCAGCTGCTAAAACCATTCACAGATCACAAGGTGACACTGAGACCCAAATTGTAGTCAACTTTGAAACTAGAAGAGCAATACCTCATATACATTATGTAGGACTAAGCAGAGTAACTACCATAGAAGGTTTGCACGTCACTGATCTTTGTGAGGAGAAAATAGCAGTCAGTTCTGATGTACAGAAAGAAATTGAACGTCTGAGAACTGAAGGCAAACTCAGTCTTTGTATATCTCCCATCTATAATGCTGATCAAATAGCTTTTAAACTGTGCTTTCTGAATACTAGATCATTACATAGACATATTGACGATGTACGTAAAGACTTGAACTACTCAAGCACTGATGCAAGCATCTTTTCTGAAACAAGATTCAGTCATGCTGACTCTGATTCCATGTATACTATTGATGGATACACTTTATTTAGAAATGACAGTACATAGACTACTAATGTAAGACCTTTTGGAGGTACAGCAGTGTATAGTCGTATTGATTACTATCCTGGATATCCATGCATACTGCAATAATATAAATGATATTGAGATGACTATCATGCGATTCATGACTCTTCCTCATGTTACAATCATAGGAGTTTATCGCTCACCTGGAATACCAGTAACACAGTTGTATGCAGCATTGAGAGCGATATTCACACTATTATCAACTCAACACAATATATTCATTGGTGATTTTAATGTTAACTAGTTCAATGAATCACAAAGAACAACCTTTTATAATCTATTTGTCAGAGATAATAATTACAGACAACTAGTATCATCCTACACTACTGACAACAAAACTTGTATTGATCATATTTATACTAATCTACCTGAATCACAAGTAAATACACTTATTTTAGAAACATATTTCTCTGATCACAAATCAGTTTGTGCATTGATTAATTGTTTTCAAAATGATGAATAGTTGAGTTGCTACAGAAATGACAACAGTTTACAATAGACCCTTTTTATTCTATTATTGTTAGAAGTGTCTTCTTGTAAAGATATAATAGAATTATCAATTTGAGTAGTACTATTTGAAATCATACATTAGTAACGCCATAAGTTAGCACTAATTTTAATCTCTACTGCTCTCTATAGAGCAGCGCACAGACATTATCCTATCGTGTTCACCTGAAAATATATATATTTAAGAATCCTTTTAAGGATTAAAATTACACAAGTCCCATTGTTGACATATGACATGTGTATAATGACAGACATAGATTCTATGCCTCGTAAGACTGTAAGTCCGTCCTTGTAATTTATAATAGAAAGTTCATTGTATGTAACTAATACATATTTATATATACATATACACAGTACATATGTATTATTTTGTAAAACTAGTTCTAATAATTCGCAATCATTCCGTCTTTAAGGTAGGTCTTCTATTATTGTTAATGTGCTCTCTTAAGTAAATCATTTTTTTTTAGCTTTTATCTTATTGCAGTGCTTTGAGTGTGTTTCTACGTAGGTTATCGCTTCCTTATTCATTTATTGTATAATCATCATCCTATATTTTTATCTTATTGTTTTAATAATAAATTAACATTAACATTAAGAAATTAACATACAGAAAAAAACATTTACTAAAATATCACAACTTAATTATAATAATGCAATGTGTCATGAAAATATTTCCTGTCTTAATTACTGATTCCTATTTTTTATTTCACAGTAAACACCTTGTGCCATAATCATGCAATCCGAAGAACAATTTCAAGACAACAATCTCCATAATGAGATGATAGAATTGGAAGAAGGTGTGGCTATCGCTTATCTCCATAATGTATCCCCATTAAAAGCGGGCAATTACTTCGACGGTCAAGTACAAACTGTAAGAAAAACTGTAAGAGGTGTTTGTTTTTCCCCAAAAAAAAGAAAGGCTTTCCTTGAGTTTTCAAGCAACGATACTCCATTGAAACTCATAAAATTCCGAATAGAAACAAAGTACAATGGTTATTGACGATAACACCACTGCTGAGGAATACAAGGATATAAACTTTACCAAAACAACTTTGCCTGCAACCACCAACTTTACATTGTCTTCGGACAGCTTGTCACAATAAAAGCAAAAGTTGTATGGAAGAGTGCCATCAAGACAGTCAAGAACAACACACTTGACATGGTTGAAGCACAAATAGTTGATCAAACTGACAGCATTAAACTTGTATTATGGGGAGATTATATTCACAAAATCAATGAAGAGTCTACCTATATTTTTGAGAATGTTTCTCTCAAAAAGGACACCTTTACAAAAGAAATCTTCATTTGCACCTCAAAAAATGGTGAAACAGCAATAATTCCAGCTGATTCATTTTATGGATCTCTCTTCATTCCAAAAGAATTGGCTAATGAATTCTATAGCTGCACAACTCAAGGAGAAATACTTGGAGTAGAACAATTTGTTTTCTACTTATCTTGTGTAAAATGCGCAAAAAAGGTGCAACCCACATAATCAACTACCGTACAATGTCAAAATTGCAATATCAAACAAAAATTATCATGTTGTAAAAAACTATGCCTGTGCCATGTATTATTCTCAAACTCATTAATAATTCATGAGGTCATTAGCGAATCAGGTACCATCTTTCTGGTCATGATCACATGGAAGACCTTGGATACCCGGTATTTCACTGATGCTAATGAGTTCTCAACCCATGGGTTGAGATATCTCAACACACGGATTGAGAACTCTTTTAACCATCCCCGCCGACTAAACAAAACACAGACATAACATTCAAATGTTTATTACATTGCATCTAAAATGAGTTAGTTCTTATTAATAGTAAACTTACAATTCACAAACAATCCCGAGTCAAATATTCCACTCTCAATGCCCTCCCTTTCTACTTCTTTGTCCTTACTAGAAGATGAACAATTTCAGTAGATTCGACGGTTTTAGTGCTGGTGGAAGTAGTAGGTCCTAGTAATTTAGACACTGTAGCACTTTGCTTAACATAAGGCTTTTCGTAAGTTAGCAATGCGTTTGATCTATGTCCGGTCCTTTCACGAATCATTTTCTCTTGGACGCCTGAGTTAAATAACTTTGTGGCACAAGTTACTCTTAAACAATGAGCCGTTTTTACCTTAATTCCCACCTCCTTACACATATTTGGCAAGATTGCGTTTAGTGTGTTAATTCCCACAGGAGAATTTTCAAATGCAAGCTTAGTTTTACTAGGCCTAAAGTAAAAGCAATTAGAGGCTTTGAATTGAACAAGGCCTATATACATTTGATACAGCTCAACCAAACAGGGGCTTTACATGCATTTTCCTCGAATTTGATAAAGTCAAGGCCAAGATCAAAATTATTTATCCTCAAATTCCGCTGTTCGCCACCTCTTATCCCAAATATTTTGCCGTTGAAAAAATAAATCGTATTAAGAAGCGACTTAGCTGTACTACAACCTAATAGTCCCTTGCTCCAAAATAACCTTTCGTCTTCATCCGCTGGAATGAGCATTATTTCCAATTCTACTGTTCTTAATACTATTTTTCCACCTAAGTCTATTATGACAGCTTTTAGAAGAACTAAGAACCTTAAGGAATTACTGGCACCTTCTAGATCCACAAAAGATCTTTCTAATATTGTAAATTCCAGTCACGGGTGCTCCAAGTGTGGCAAGAGGTGCAACCTATGCAAAAACTTCTTGGTTCAGTCCGATTGTTTTAGGAGTTTTTCCACTGGTCGTACCTACAAGATTAGCCGGCAATATGTTTGCTGTACTTCTAGCAACGTTATCTATCTTATTTGATGTACTAAATGCAACCTTCAATATGTCGGTTCCACTTCTAATCAATTTAAGGTCCGTTTTCGCAATCACAAATCTTCTATTGTTACTAAGAAAACAAATTGCGAAGTAGCCATCCATTTTAATGATAGCCCGCATAATCTCAATGACTTTAACTTCATTGTTATAGAAAAAATAACACATTCTCAAACTGATAGTGATTACGATAGAATTCTGCTAACTAGGGAAGCCTACTGGGCCACGCAGCTTCGTACTTTACGCCCAGAAGGCCTCAACAAAAGGCAGGAATTTAAGTCGAAGCGTAGAATTCATTTTCAGGCATAGGGTCTTATTACCACTATTCATTTAGATTTCTATTCTTGCATGCGCACGTATATTTCTCGTTTATTATTGTTGGTTTGACAAAGATGATGTAACTTGGTCCCTTTAGGTTTCCTTTGGGCTTTTCCCCTGGTGATTGGTTACATCATCCTTTGTTTTCCTTAGCGTATATATACTTGTAACACAGTAGGTAATCTTTACATTTTTATCAATTTTATCCTGTACATATTCATGATTATATATAATTTTTTTCTGAAGAAGGCTGAATTGCCGAAACGTTAATATATTATTTGGAACAGTCAGAGGTTGCCTGCGTCTCTTCTTCTTCGTTACATTTAATCTATTTATATGGAGAGCAGACTGTGAATTCCTTCTGGAATCTTTCTACTGGAAGCTTGTCGTTAGCCTACCTTTTCTCATATTCAAATTTTTTGTTTTTTGTTTTTTTTTAATATATATATATATATATTTATTTACAGCAATATGCAGAAATTCTGATCCTTTTGACTAAAATACACATATATCAAAAACGTACTTAAAATTATGGGATGGCTACACTGATATTTTTTTCTAGTTGTCTGCTAGCAAGGCTTTATGAAAAAAATATCAGTGTAGCCATCCCATAATTTTAAGTACGTTTTTGATATATGTGTACTTTAGTCAAAAGGATCAGAATTTCTGCATATTGCTGTATTTTTATTATTAGTAGTATTAGTATTATTATTTTATCTATTATTATCTCACTAGTGCCTTTATGTACATAGTATTCACCATTTAAATAACATATACAGTCATTTGCAAAAATTCTGGCCGCCACGAAATATATTATGGGTAATTAAATAATACTATTTTGAGTTTCCTAACTTATTAAATGAAGCAAAATGTACAAACAACAAACGTAAGACTAAAATAAACATTATACTAAATATTTCTACCAACTTTGCTGGCGTTAACCCGCTTTAAGGGGAATTTTCGATTATTTAATTACCCATAATGCATCCGATATATTGATATATTGATATTTCGTAGCGGCCAGAATTTTTGCAAATGACTGTATCATATATATATTTTTAGAGTTTATTTAGTGATTTTATCTTTCAGTTTATGTCTCCCCGATTAGTCTTGGCACTTGTGCCAAACTAGAAGTTTTGAGACTTTAATAAAGTTATTATTATTATTATTATTATTATTACTCGGGCCCTTCCGAAGGAAGCCCGAGTTATAAAATGGGCTTTCTTGTTTTTTTTAGTTTTGTTTGGTCAAAGAATGAAGAAAGTATGCGACGTATTTAATCGTATCGAGTTTCAAGATTACTCAGCAGATAAGGGAAAACAAACGACACACAGGACTCAAGTAGATTTGAATCTTAGTTTTAAAAGCAGCTGTAGATCTTCAACTATTAAAGGTTAGGATTCTAGTTGATCGTTCGACGATGAAGCTAAGGCGCGTTTGTTTTTGTTATAAATGAAACGACATCTTTCAGAGTGGGCCCACACGAATCGGCGTACATGTATGCTTTTGTCTGTGAAATGAGCGTGTTTAAAGCCCGTGTTTTATCGGCTGTTGTACGACGTCGTTCCACGAACTCGAACTCATCAAAAAATGAATTGAAAAGCAAATGAAATGAACTCAACAAGTATCATGACCTCGCTATGTTGTCATGTTTGTTGCTAATTGTAATAGTACGTGTACAACTATGTCCTTGAGTATTTATAATTAAACTCACGACCAGCGATGTAACCGTACATCTATTGACAAAAAGCTATATGTACAGCCGAAGTCATGCAAACAGTCGAGCCAGTCGAGTTATTTTCAGTAACTCATGATGGATGTTTATTTTATTCCAAATTTGCAAAGTTTTTTTTATAGGCCATGTCGTTAAAAAACCGTTAGCAGCTTCGTCGAGCTTCGCCAGATCATAGTCTGAACCGTCTGGATGTTATATTATTATGTCTCTGAAGCTAGAGAGCGAGGGTTTGATTTTCCAGTATATTTTGTTTTGATAGCTACAATCTCATGCAAAATAAAATGTGCCACCATGAAATCGTAAGTCTCACCCCCCCCCCCCCCCCCCCCCCCCCCCCCCCCTCCCCGTTCCAAAGTTGATGTTTGGGTTCAAAAGTCCCTCAAATATTACAAACCATCACTGATCAACATTGTGGAAGGGGAAGGGATCATAGGTGTCTCGTTTATATTGCAGGAGATTGTCTATAACAGGAATGATTGGAATGCAGTGTGTGGAGGGATGAATGTGTGAGATAGAGAGACCACAATATCGAACGGCAAATGCACATTTAAAATGTCATATTAATTATCCTAAAAAATTCGAACAAATATTGCAGCAGTAACGCGTATGTATGATATGTTTACTTATTAAAAGGGCTAATAATACAATGCGGACAAAATCAGAAAAAAACACTTTAATTATTGTAAAAAACAAAAAAATCATTGCACAACAATTTGTAAAAAGCAATGCATATATGGTAATTACTATGAAATGTACAAGACATACATTGCACAACAATCGTGTTAGATTCAGTAGAGTCGAATGAATTCTGCAGTGACGTTATAAAATTTGATGATCGAATGGACAGCGAAGAACAACTAGGGAACGAATTGCTTCGCAATCGCGATGTCAGACGAGTTTATTTAATAACATACAGTCAAGTCAATGCCGATATATTCCCAACCAGGGAGAGTTTTGTCACCATAGTTGAAGATGCATTTTCGACTTGTAATGTGCAGATATTACAATGGGTTTCGGTGCCAAAGAAAACCATATAGAGTCAGGATTTCACTATCATATGGGCGTCAAGTTGTTTGAGCGGCACAGGTGGAGGAGAGTTAGGAGTGTTCTTCAAGAGAAGCACGGTGTGCATGTAAACTTCTCTAATCGTCATGAGAATTATTACTCTGCATGGAGCTACACCACGAAAGAAGATTCGGAGTATATTCAGTCAGAAGGCCATCCTGATCTTACCAATGCTCGACCTTTTTATATATCTATTTGTAAATGTAATTATGTCTTAATTAAGTGTCCCCGATTAGTGTACCACTTGTGGTATGCTAGAAGTCATGACACGTTAATAAAGTTTATGTATGTATGTACCTCCCCAAACCACGCGAGCAACTCAGTGAAGCACGGCGCAGAGGAGCGAGGAGTCGCACAAGAGAACGAAGTGCCAGAGGAAAAGCCAGAAGACGTCAATTGAGTGTTTACGAAGTTTCGCAAATAGTTGTAAACAAAGGAATCAAGTCCCGTCTCGAACTTTTAGCGTTGGCCCAAGAACAACAAAGTCAAGGAAAAACAGACCTCGCTCAGTTCATAGCCAACCGCGGTCCAAAGGTTGTCGACGAAGCAATCCGAGTTGGATGGGAATTGAACGAAGCACCAAGTCTTGTGGTTCGGTCGCAGCAAAGTCGTTTAGAGCGACTAAACGTTGCCTTTGAAGGAGACTGTGTATCCAATTGCAATAAGAAATGGTTGGAGCTCGCGAGAAATATACTCACGCGAAACAACATCGATGGACCTGAGTTCGTACGAGCTGTACGCTTATTGCTAGAACAAGGAAGAGGGAAATATCGCAACATCATAATTACAGGTCCATCGAATTGCGGGAAAACCTTTATCCTCAATCCATTAAATATGATATATGATACATTTAGCAACCCTGCTACGACAAGCTTTGCCTGGGTTGGAGTTGAAGGTTGTGAAGTCATATTTTTAAATGACTTTCGATGGTCAGCCCAGATTATCCCTTGGCACAATCTCCTATTGCTCCTCGAGGGACAGATGGTGCGTTTTCCAGCTCCAAAGACGCATTATGCTCAAGACATTGTCTTTGAGAAGGATTCGCCTATATTCTGCACGGCGAATGAGCACTTCAGTTTTGTGAGAGGGGGTGCAGTTGACCGTGTTGAGACACAGATGATGAGAGTAAGATTTCGTGCATTTCATTTCTTTTCACAAATCCCGCAGGATGAACAAGTCAGTATCCCATCATGTGCGCGTTGTTTTGCGGAATTCATTCTTCACTGAAGCCCATCTAATTAGCTGCGATCAGTTTTCTTTTAAATTGAATTAGCATAATGTCATATATTCATGCATAACGCAGATGTCGGTGCTGTGAACGGGACACCGGGACGGTACACCATGTTTTAAACTCAGAACTAGACGCTCTTCTAGCGTGAAGTCGGGCTTCTAAATGAAATGTAACCTATTTGAACTAAATATAGATATCTTATAGTGCGATTTTCAGTGCGATTGAAACAGTTTTTGGTTGCTCGTCGTTGCATGACTCGAGCTCGATAGAACATGCTTTCCTTGCAATTTCAGTACTGCGAACTTTACAGTATATCAGTAAAAACGTCCGTCTTCACGCTACTAGAGCGTCCTGTTTCAATCTAAATTTAGATTTAGACGAGAAAATACTTATATTTTGGCCCCTTGACCTCCGGTGCTTTCCCTGATTGGTTTGTGCTTTGTAATCTTTCTTGGCCAGACTTTATGTCTCCTTCGGCTTTAGCTCGACGTTTAATAGCCTGCGTAGCTTAATATAAAACTAGACGCTCTACTAGCGTGAAGTGGGGCTTCTAACTCATATAGCCTATTTGAACTAAATATAGATATCGCAGTGCGATTAAAACAGAGCAATCTGATTTGTTTGTGAAGAAAGCTCGTGTTGAAGAAGCCATTCCTCTCGCCCCAATCCCCGCGCCAACAAACAAGGAACGCCTGTAATGTGACATGTCGATTTGAGGTCAAAGAATACGACGAAGAAGAAGAACGGCCTGCATTTTTAGAGTCGGGGCTTCCACAGGAAGCCCGACTAATTATATACTATGCTTGTAGTGTACAAACTCAATATACTAGTATATTGAGGCATTTATATGTCAGTATAAAGATGAAAGGCTTTTTCAGTGATTTTATCTTAATATAAAGATATTAAACGACGATACACCACGGTGAACCGTATAAATAAGATATAATATGTTACTCACTTCTTATGGCTTTAATGTTTACCCAGCGTATTCTGCAGAGCTGTAATATTACATGTTTTAGATGGTGTACCGTTGGAGGTGATCCGTTCATTGTCATAGGACTCCCCATTCAGGGGTGGAGTGGGGTTTTCGGTGTCATACTTATTCTATGAAGACTTTTTGTGTTTATACCTGACAATAATCAAGATAGTAAATTGTATTAAATGCATGTTTGATTGTTATACTTCACATTTATAGGGCGTTTGTTTATTCCTGAAATTTGCGAAGACATGTAGTCGTAGGAAATAGTCATTGCACATGATTTTTATTATCAATAAATCACATTAACTAATAGGCTGTTTACAATACTTCAGGAGTTCTAATATCTTAAACGCTGTCCTTTTCTCTTTATAATTTCTTTCAAGCGATTTGACATCGATGCAATTATGTTATTTATGGTTGCTATGGGAACCGACTGAATTGTATTTATTACTCTATCCTGAAATTCTTCGTACGTTTCCTTTTTGATTTGCGATGTTATTGCTTGCTCACGCAAAGCATCTGAAACAAGTTTAAAAACATTTTCGATAGGATTTAAGTCTGGACTTCTCGGGGATATACTGAGAAGTTCACAGTTTGCACGGGCCATAGCCGCACTGACGAGCCATGGCTGAGTTTTGACTTGGATCCCCGTCTTGAAGCCATAATCGCCTTTGGCCTTTATCTGCTATGACAAACATGGTCTCAAAGTTGTCGTCAATAAACTTGGCGAAATAAGGGCCATTCAACTTATCATAAGCTTTGCATGTGATCACACCCTTGTCGAAACTTATAGCTACCATCAGCTTCACAACACGGCCACCAGTGCCTGTTTTTTGCCCCTTCGCGGTACAACCACGATCCAGTCCTTCACATCTCTTGCGCCATACCCTGGCTTTGGGTGCCAGAGCTTGATCCAAGGGATTTCTCTTGTACGCAAATCCTGTTCCGTCAAGGTAAAATGCTATATCTTGCGTCCACACATCGCAACGAAACTCTTTTAGCATTCTCCGTGCAAAAACTCTTCGTTTTTTTATGTCCGTCTTCGTTAATAGACCTTTCTTTCGAGCTTGTAGATAATAGTAGCCCTCTTTATTTAAAAACCGCGAAATTGTACTCTCTGAAACCTCTAGTCTAGCAATACAAGCGTTCTCCATGAGTCTCTTGATCGTGAAATTACCTTCTTGCTCTCTCAGTATCTGTATAGATCTTCTAAGTTGCCTTTCTTGACGTACACTTAATTTTCTTGGTCTTCCTCTTGTCTCAAGGCGTGTATTCACAGATCTATCCCTGCTCATATCCATATTACGAATTCTCCACACAGTTGCTCTAGAAACGTTACACTCTTTCGCCACTTTTCGAATTGAAAGTCCTTGAAGTTTGGATAAATAATACACCATAGCTCTTGTCTTGGGGTCAATGGCCATACCTCTGTTTATACCTCTACTGATCGTTATTTTCAATGCTCTTGTTGAGTTGTTGTAATTCAAAAGGTAATACTAATGCTTATATATCATTTTTTTGCTTTATTGGTTCATTACATAAATATTTGAACGCGTTATAATGTACGTAAGTTCAAACTTTCTCGTGACTTCCAGTTCAAATCCGTTCGCACGTCATAAATTTCAACACCTACTTTACGTCATTTGTTTATCTTGATATCTAGGTCTAGAGACAATCATTGTAGTCTCGCTTTGCTTGCTGCCTGACTGTCGTCACGCGCCGTGAAAAACCGTTTAAAAAGTATCCGACAGTAAAACGAAAAACATTTCTCAGATATATAATGATGGATGTTTATTTGATTCGACGTTTGAAAAATTCAGAAGGAAAAGAAATCGTAGAAATCGTACTTCAAAACTTCATCAAAGCAAAGGCGAGCAAGGTCAATGTACGAAATTTGGGATCATGCCAAAGTAGTTTTAATAGCCTATTTATATACTTGCACAATAGAGAAGCGCATTAATTTTAGAACCGCCGCGCAGCGCTATTTAAAGCAGAATTTCCACGCTCAAAACAAGTCAGTGAACGGCAAAAATACAATCGAAATCAAAACGTCATTAGATATTAGGGATCTGTTACAGAAGAAGACGCTCATTGAGCGTACTGCGTATAGTCGGGTATTATGACAATGACAGTTGCGTGACGAGGGAGACTATTTGTGTCGATGAGCATCGATAAAGATCTCCGACTCGTCGAGGTACGTCTGTGTACGTCATTAAACGTACTTGAGGTCACTTGAGGTTGCATATTCAGGGTCGGCAAAAACAGATCGAATAGTTTCCAAACGCCTATCGAACTAAATCCGAAAGTATGATTCGCTCAAACATGTGAAATAGTTTCCGAGCGTATATCGAACTCAACTGGACGTTCCAAGTACGTGGGTGAGGGGGAGGGGGGTTACTACTGTGCTAGGAACGTACGAATCGGATATCTTTATCTATTCTCACCGGCACATATACATTAAACATAGTCTTCCTCGTCACGCAACTGTCAGTCATTGTCAGGTCCCTCATCACGCAACTGACATTGTCCTTGTCATAATATACTTAAATATAAATAAAGATTATTATTATTATTATCATTATAATGCCCGAGTGTACGCTCATTGAGCATCTTGTTATTATTATTATTATTATTATTATTTTGTCTGAACAATATGCAAATACATGTGAGATTGCAGTAAGTACTAAAGTAAGACCAGCTTATACAATTAATATTTTCGAGAATGACTACAGTACTTATGAATACATACATATATGGTATAGAGATGTACCTTGTCATGCAATACTACTGTAGTTGTTTATTTGTTCTGATCAGGGGGGATTAAATCATGCTGACATTAGCTTCAAGCAATTTGCTGTAACGTGTAGAGTGTGTTGCTAAGAGAGTAAATTATGGCTGAATGTTGGAAATAGCAATGATGAATTCAACATGTTAATATTAATATAGGCATTGATGGTATACTTACAATAAACAAGGCATTCTGTTGGGCTAGTGTGCACAGATCCGTGTATGTCAAACAATGCCACATCTAGTCTGTATACATACGCTTGTGATTGTGGGTTAAACACACTGCCATCTCTATCGTTTGGTTGTCTCAGTATATCCTTGATAGTCAAGAAAAGGTATCCAGAAGACTGACCTGTGCTGGCGCTGACATTCGCGGCGTACAAACTGGAATTTACAAGAATTGTTTTTTGCGAATTACGAAGTACCAATGTTGTAAACTGGCTCGAGTCTGTTATTCCTTTCTTGACTCTGTAAACTTTCGCAGTGTTGAATATAGTGACATCATCGAATGTAAACTGCCATCGCATAGTGACATTGGTGGTGTTTCTGCCCAACACAACAACAAAAGGATCTGAAGGACTGCTGGTGAACTTGAAGCAAACTAGAATAGAAAACAAACCATTATTCGATCATCATCGTTCAAATCCCTTAGTATTATGCTTCTGCTTGGTTACATATGCTGATCAAGCTGAAGGAGTAACTAACCTCTTCACCACAAGGTATAATGGTATAATGAGAATAAAGTAAGCTTACACGTACTTTCTATATAATTAGTAAGACTTAAGTTATAAGCTTTATAAGTTAGTTTATAGCTATACTATTGTCATGGATTAGCTTACTTGATGGATGAAACTTCGTCGCAACAACCACCAAAATAGTAACAACTGTTAACAACAGATTCATATTGGATAATCAATGGTATTCCAAGTGGTACATGAGCACAATCTCTAAACAAACGCTGCAATCAACAAGCTGCGAAGTGATCCGTAGAATATGTACCCCGACAACAAGGAAGTAATGTGTTGAAAAGCATTCTGGGTACGTTAGACTCCAGTCCTCCACTCCTCCAGACACACCTGCATGCACACCGTACAGGGAACGAGAAAAAGAGCTGAAACTGAAACGGCTGAAAATTGGCTGAAATGGCTGTTTCAGTTTCAGTTTTATTAGTGCCAATGTTTTTAAACAATTATTCGCCGAAGGCTAATAAGTGATTATCCGTGAATATTCACAATCACTTAGCCTGCGTCACATATGTGACGCAGGCTACAATCACTGAGCCTGAGGTGAATAATTGCTTTAGTATAATTTTAGACTTGAATATCAGAGAAAAGACGAAATTCAGGATGAAAACACGTTTTATTAGTATTTCCGCGTAATGATCATTTTACTTCCGCTCTCGACCAGTGCAGTTATTAGCCTCCTATGCAGACTTTGTGTAGCGCTTCCGGTTCCCGTCATTCCTCCACTGCGTCTGCTCAGACTGGAACAACATTCCTTTCTACATTGTTTTCTATCAACCAATCAAATTGCTAGGTGATATGCAAATATTTCATTTTCCCACGTTTGTACATGTATCGCGTGAATACAGAAAATACGCCAAAGAAAGTCTTAAATTTGACACTATATATGCAAGAAAGAATGAGGAATCTAAGAAAAACCGTACAAGTCTGAAGGATATTTGGTAGAAGTCTGTTGGATATTCCCTCTATATTTATAGAAAGACTTGATGATTTAAAAGACCTTGCCGACCACACTTAGAACTTATTTCAGCTTTTAGTAGAGTGGTTCAAGTTTCAAGATGGCTGTAAAAATACTAATAAAAGATGAAATAAGTTCTAAACGTGTACTTTCCCATGCCAAAATGCTAAGAATATACCTGTCAAACGTCGACAAATTGCATGTCAAAACCATAACATTCACGTCAACAACTGGAAAGCCGCCGCCAGCAAACCTATAAACGGAACGTTTGAAACTAGCCGCAACCGTCAAAATAGTTTCAGTACGCTATTACAGTTGATTGCAAATGCAAGTAATGATCCACTTTATTGTTATTTACAAGATCAAACATTAAAGGTATAGCCTGAAATATACTAGCGATGGGATCTATGGGCTTTTTCTGATGAATATTGAACTTATTTATACGAAAAACTTGGCTTACTTTTCTATAACAGTCATCCATACGCTCACTCTCCACCATGCATCGCCGATTCATTGTATTTGTTCGCGGAAAAGATGGCCAAGGTCAAGGTCGTACCCACAAGCTTTTGTGGGGCTTTCTCTGATTGGTCAAATTCGTAGAAAGGAATGTTGTTCGAGTCTGAGCAGACGCAGTGGAGGAATGACGGGAACCGGAAGCGCTACACAAAGTCTGCATAGGAGGCTTTGCAGTTATATGGTCTCATAATTACTGCATGGTCGCTCGACCAATCACAGCGCGCGAAACTCTATTTTGATCAAGTCTAAATTATACTACAGTTGAACCTCTCGTTGCGACCACTCTCGTAAGCGACAACCTCTCCTGAGCGACGATTTTATATTTTACGCCCACTTCAAGATGGCGGATATTTCCGAGATGGTCTGGAATCTACTAATATGAGCAGCTCAACTTCCGGTGAATCGTATTATTTTCTATTTCTATAGCTACGAGTTCACACAGAGTTATTCTTGTCATTTTCTTTGTTTTCTTCGATAAATGTTGAAGGTTATACATATTTGGAGGAGAAATCGTCGCAAGCAATTCGCAATTGTATGTATTTATTGTCTGAAATAAAACGATCCATATTGATAGTTGGAGCTTTATTTTCGACTCTCATTTGCTACCGTATTCGTACGCGAGTAGAATTTTAAATGCCAATGCGAAGTCGTAAAAGCGATAAGTATTGTAGGACAATTAAACATCAAGACAGCGGCATAAGATAAAACACGCTTTATTCCAGAAATCGTGGAAAAATTCGATTACATGTAACAAATGAGATTCGGCGTACGGCAGTCTGATGTGTTACGCCCGAATTAAATTATTCAATCTCGTCAGCCCAGCGTAAACCAAAACTTGGAATCGAAATTTATCAAGCTGTTCTGAATCGCTTTTTTTTTTTTTAACAAAGATAGGATAGTTTGGAATTCAATACGTTTCTTCAACTTTTAGTAAAATCATAGAAATATTCGACTCACGAAAATCGCCAATGTTTTTCGTGCCACGCGCCATATTGGACGTGAGCATATTTGGGAAGTCTGGTAACAAATTAGCGAATGCTCAACGGTCAATACTTCAAGCGATCGTGGCTCATTCGCTATGTTTCCGAGTAAAATTCGATTGATTAGATACGATCAAGCTAACTAAAGGCAGACCGCCATTTTGATACCAAACTTGCTGGAGTATTTTGTATATACCTCTGTCTTGGTAAGCTTGTTTTACGCTGCACTATCATGTAAACAAGCATTATAACAAAAATGTCAATTTATAGGCTTGTTTTATTTCGGCGAATAAATCATCAAACTCCAAGATGTTTTCAGTGTAACATGATTTGAGTTTGAATCCGAATGCCTTGTTTGTTTTTTTTCGAAATTTTACTTGCCTCCCGCCAAATACGAGTTTGAAAATGCCTCGATATAGCATTGGACATTTGATGAAGAAGCGGAAACAGCAAAGAGAAGCAATCGTCAATGGGAATCGGGACATTGAAGAAAGTAATGAGGTGATAGCGGGATTGAAAAGGACAACAGCAGAGAAGGATAGGGAAATCAGAGCGAAGGTTTCGAGACTAGGAAGAATGGATGATAAGGTATGAAGTTATTCGAATTTTTTTTTTTTTTGCCAGATATGATAGTACACCATCCATAGCAATTGTTACTGTTTATTATTAAATTTCTACTACGCGCGAACTCGTGCGCGCGGTGCTATAAGTATAAGATAACTATAAGCTTAACTAAGCTTATAAGTTAGCTTAAAATGAATGTAAGCTTAATGATTTATTATTTATATTGTCGTATAAGTTAGATATACTTCAGCTTAATATTATTATCGAATTTCGAAGTAATATAATTATTAAGGAAATGGCACTATTATTATACTATTGAAGTAACATGTCATTTCTGATTGTCCTAAACAAGGTACAACAGCTGGTTAGTGAGATAGAAGAGCTAGATGCAATAGAACAAGATTTGTCAGGAAATACAAACAAAGACAAAGGTCTTTCAATTTTGCCAAGGAAATCAATTAATGCCAGGAAGAAAACACCAACAGCCCTAGGATCAGGTCACTTAAGCAAGTCCGCAGGAAGAAAGAGGAGGCAGGAAACATATCAGGCAGCTTCAGAAATTCATGGAGGAGAAGAAGCAGGAGCTATTGGCTTAGTTGAAACTGTAGATAAAAAAGTGAAGGTCAATGTCATTGTAAATACCATAATTAATAACAATTGTAAAAATCTGCAACAAGCACTACCTAAAGTATATAGACATAATGTAAATACCGATTACCTATGAAAAGTCAGATGAAAACATGGAGCGATCGATAGCTACTTATTACAGTAAGGGAGTAATGGGAAAGAATAAATATAGAGCAACATACAAGGCTACTGCCTATAAGTATAGTAGTAAAAGGAAATCTAAGCGTATAACAATAGCACAATGCCCAGTCCCTAGGCTTGTCCCGTATCACAAGCTAATGCATTTTATCAAGTCAATTGACACAGGTAAGCTTTACAGTGTGTATGATACCCTTTGTGATGGTTTGAAACAGGAAGAGAAAGTCTTTGAATGCTATCGTGATACAGAAGAGGTTTTGCTCGGACTAGCCGAGTTCTATCTCACTAATAATGATCATTATGATATTCTGACTTTTGATGAACACAATACTTTTCATATTGCAGTTGGTGGTGACGGTGCACCGTTCGGAAAAGACGATTCAGCGTGTGCTTGGTTGATCAGCTTTTTGGACATTGGTCAGAAAGTGCTAAGCAGTAGTGAGAATTACCTTGTGTTTGGAGCAAACTGTGAAGAAAGCTGTATACCAGTCACACGATATATTAAGAAACTTGTTGCTGATCTAGTGAGAATAGAACAGACTGTTTATCCCATCACTTGTAATAGTACCACACATCATGTTAAATTCATTGTCTCCGAGCTTCCTAATGACATGAAAATGTTAGCATTTTTAGGGGGTGAATTGACAAATAGTGCAAAATACTTTTCTACATTTGCAGATGTAAAAACTGATGACTCTAGGAAAGTTGATGGCACTTTTGGATCAGAACCATCAAACTTCTGGCATCCATGGAAATATAGTCGCAGGCTTAAAATTGCTAAAGCAGTTGAAAATCTTAAGAAGAGTTTGCATGGGAAGAAATTAGCAGAGTCCACCAAAAGATCTAAGGTAACTTCTTTTATATCTCAACAGAAAAGTAGACAAGAATTTGTACCCTTGGTAGGAGAACTAATTGACAGAGCTCACGTGGATCCTCTACATCTTAAAAATAATGCGTGCGCTCTGGCACATCGACAGCTTTTGTATATTGCAGCAACTAAATGTAATATCTCTGTGACATCTGTTCCTTCTTTTTCACATCTTCCACATGGATGTCCATTGGCCGTCTTCGTTGAGACTCTACGATCTAAATGCAATCTTTCAAGATTAGCGAAAAAAGTGATAAGGTGGTTTAATGAAACGAAGGGGTTAAGTAAAGGCTTCGACTACAGATTCACAGGCAAAGATTCCCGCATGTTCCTTCATAATTTTATGTTTTTAATTGATCTACCGTATTTTCCGGCGTATTACCCGCGGGTTATCTGTTGATTTAGCCATTATTCAAGCAAGGTGCGGGTAATAGACCGGTGCGGGCAATGGACTGATTTGTTTGTCATTGTATTTTTGAAGGTGCTAAGTTTGGTCACTGGGAATTCAAATACGAAGTTTATGATACGTAAATGTCAAAGTGTTTCCTTTGATTGTAAGTTAAATATTTCGCATGTTCTTTCGAGATTAGAACTAATTCGAATACAGCAGAAATATGAAGCCGTAAACATTCACATCTAACGAACAAGAAATACTCACATTATGAATACGAAAGAATCAGCGTGATTTTCACGTGTTCACACATCATGTGTCAATCAAGTGTTTCAAACATAACATTCCCACGTGCACTAACGAACCATTAGATTTTAGAACTGATAATGCCGAAAGTTGATGAGAAAGACGCTCGGTATAAAATATGGGGTGTTACTAAAACGAGTAACGGAGTAATGAGTAACAGAGTAACGAGAAAACGAGTAACAGCCAAATTTCGCCACATAGAAATTTTCAATAGCGAGTAATGAACTAATGGCAAAACGAGTAACAGCCAAATTTAGCCACATAGAAAATTGTTCAAAAACAAGTAATAAGGGTAATGGATAAAGATAAAGTAAGGATAATAGCCAAATATATAATATAAAATACATCTTAAAATCTTACCGTAAAAATGTCAAACAACAGTAATCGTCAATAAGTCAATTTCTTAGCCATTTTCAAAGTTACCTCCGATCCCATTGAGAGGCTGCCGATAAAGCCGTTTATGCACAGACACTTACTTTGACCAGTTCACGAAAAATGTTATGCTATTTCTTCGTGTAAACCACAGGAAACCCAGTAAGATGGCACCTGCCTTAGTTTACCCTGCGAGCAGAGGGAATTTTATCTGGGCTAAAGTCTTCAAAAGAAAGAAGGGAGAAAATTCTTCTTCCTCTTCCGACTTCTACAGGAAAAGACCTCTGCTAGCAGGGTAGCCTTAGTTGAGCTTATACTTATGATCTTTTGCGAAACGATGCGATACGAGGCGAAATGAAACGATGCGAAACGATGCGATACGGATCTTTTGCGAAACGAATCTACTGTACAATATGTGATAATTGTAATTCTTCACTCTCTAGAGGCTTCTTTAGTCAAGAACGAGCTATGTTATTGCCGTCGGAGCGAAGCGTAGCTTATATAACGTATATGACAAAATGCAGATCTCTGTAAACATCAACCAATCAGAATGGACCGTTCCCACGGCTGAAATGGACAAGAAACGATCGCGAAATCAAAACATTTTTACATGGAAGATTGTCAAACCACTAGGTGAATCAGTAAAATTCAAGAATCAGAATCTCTATCACGTGTATATCTCAAAAGCTATGAAAAGAAAGCTCAAGAGTGTCGCAGTTTACTGGGAAGATAAACAATATTTTAGTCTTTCCATCCATTGACGAGATCTGATGCGCCCATAATTTGACAACAAAGGTGGCGGCGGCCCACTGTTATTGCAAGGCCCTTGAAGCGTTGTCGTCAAGATTAGCGAATTTCCTGCTAAATGTAAGTGACAAAAAAGCCAATAAAGTAATATTTTCTGGTTCTCTAGCTGTCGCCCGCGGGGAAAACCCTCCATTACACCTTGGGGGGAGGGGACAGTGACAAAACTCTCATTTCGTTTCGTAGATGATTATAGTTTTTTTTGTGAGAAGATTTGCTTAACAGAATTCCCGAAAACATTTACTCGAGTATTCATGAATTTGGATGAGAGAATGAGGTATACATTTAGCAGGACATTCAACGACAACGTTTCATATAGAAGACTAAAACCATGCAGGACGTCCTTGCAATAACAGCTAGTGCCGCCACCTTTGTTGTCAATGGCCGGGCTCATCAGATCCGTCGTCAATGGCTTAAAAAAGCAGACTTTTGGGATGGTAAAGCCTCAGAGATCTTAACAGATGATTTGCTTCGATGTTTACAGCCGTAGCAGAAATCAGGTAATATTGACTTTATATTGTCGTGTTTTCACTCACTACACACTCATATATATAACACAGGTCGTTCTTGACCAAAGAGGCCTCTAGAGAGTGAATTCGAAGAATTACAATTATCACATATTGTACAGTAGAGTTCGTTTCGCAAAAGATCCGTATCGCATCGTTGCGCAAAAGATCATAAGCAGTCGATAGCGATGGTGTATGCTTGTTCCAGCACTCGCAAATAGATCCGTTGGATTACTTGTTATTGAACAATTTTCTATGTGGCTAAATTTGGCTGTTACTCGTTTTGCCATTAGTTCATTACTCGCTATTGAAAATTTCTATGTGGCGAAATTTGGCTGTTACTCGTTTTCTCGTTACTCTGTTACTCGTTACTCATTACTCCGTTACTCGTTTTAGTAACACCCTAAAATATGTTTTGTTTTGAATCAGTCGTAGGATTGCATTGGATCGTGATTTCAAGAGTTCATTTAAACTTTCGCCTTTACATGAAAGAAGCTTCATGTATCTTTAAATACCTTACCGATAGGTTTGATTTCTTCTAGCTAATTAATTCAATTCTGTGCAAAGAACATTACGCTTGATGTTACTACAGTAAGTACGGAAATATTTGAGCGGTACTGTATGTTAACGGTTTTCGCATGAATTTATAATTAGATGCGGGTAATACACCGGTGCGGGCGATTTTATATTTTACGCCCACTTCAAGATGGCGGATATTTCCGAGATGGCCTGGAATCTACTAATATGAGCAGCTCGACTTCCGGTGAATCGTATTATTTGCACATAGAGTTCAATATTCTTGTCATTTTCTTTGTTTTCTTCGATAAATGTTGAAGGTTATACATATTTGGAGGAGAAATCGTCGCAAACAATCCGCAATTGTATGTATTTATTGTCTGAAATAAAACGATCCATTGTGATAAAGTTGGAGCTTTATTTTCGACTCTCATTTGATACCATATTCGTACGCCGGCGAGTCATAAAAGCGGTAAGTATTGTAAGACAACTAAACATCAAGACAGCGGCATAAGATAAAGCACGCTTTATCGTGGAAAAATTCGACTCAACGAATAACAAATGAGATTCGGCGTACGGCAGTCTTGAGTGTCACGCCAGAATTAAATTATTCAGTCTCGTATACTGTGCCCACCGTAAACCAAAACTTGGAATCGAAATTTATTAAGCTGTTCTGAATCGCATTGTACGTCTTAACAAAGATAGGATAGTTTGGATTCAATACGTTTCTTCAACTTTTCATAAAATCATAGAAATAATCGACTCAACAAATAACAGATGAGAGTCGGCTTATGGTTACATACAATTGCGGCTTGTTTGACACGATTTATCCGCCAAATATGTATAACCTTCAACATTTATTGCAATTGCAGCTTAGCCAACAAAGAAATTGCCAAGAATACTCTATGTGAACTCGAAGAAAATACGAAGACGATTCACCGGAAGTTGAGCTGCTCATATTAGTAGATTCCAGGCCATCTCGGCCATATCCGCCATCTTGAAGTGGGCGTAAAATATAAAATCGCCCGGTGCGGGGGGTGTTGATATAACGGCGAATTTCGTTATAATGTATATCTATATATATAAATATTTTTTAGCCAATAACTATCTCAGTATTATACTATATTGTTATATTTCTGACCAAAAATTTAGCCGTTAAGTAACGGCTAAACTTTGGTCAGATATAATATGCAAAGACATATTTAGCCGTTAAGTAACGGCTAAACTTTGTTTAGATATAGTATGCAAAGACATATTTAGCCGTTAAGTAACGGCTAAACTTTGGTCAGATATAATATGCAAAGACATATTTAGCCGTTAAGTAACGGCTAAACTTTGTTTAGATATAGTATGCAAAGACATATTTAGCCGTTAAGTAACGGCTAAACTTTGGTCAGATATATTTGGTAAGACCACATTTAACCGTTAAGTAACACCGATCTAACGTAGTCTAATTGGACAAATGCCGTAAGTCTAAAATTAGACCGATGGGCACAGCCCATGGTGGAAGGTCTTCCCTGCCTTCCATGTCATTGACAAAGTTTTGTTCTGATTTCAACCAATAAGAGCCCAGCTCTATGAATATTTGATTCGGTGTTTGCTGAACTTCCAATATCGGAATAAGCTAGCTATGGCGGAAAGAGCTAATTATAGGAAAATTTCCGACAAAGAAAAATTAATTCTAATTCATTATTACGATGAGAGGGGGATGGTTAGTAAAGCGAGCAGTTATACACCATTAATAGAGGAGGCAGCAGAAGAGACTAGCCTTTCCATTGATCAAGTAAAGGTAAGTTTAATACTAGTAAAGCTTACAAAACGAAGAGATCGATCCCCGTGTTCAGTTTTACTTCTAGCTCGGGATTATACCGCTAGAAAATATAATGCAGACCTGTTTCGGATGATTTATGAATAGGAAAAATGTTGAATACAGCTATACTAGGGCTCAGTTTTAAAACGAGCAATGATCTGAGAACTGTGTGACACGAGAATTTTTCAATGCACATGCTGCTCGGAGCCGGCTGGTTTAATAATTGCCGTGAAAAAACAACACGGCCGAACCGAACCGGATGGACGAGACGGACCAGATTGGAACCAATGGCAATAGTTATTGAAAATCAATTCGAAGACGAGAAAATGAATTTATTTTCTTTTAATTAAGCAAGTTTAGATTCACGTAAGCTTAGTTATTTGAAAGTGGCGTTCAGTTTTATTTTGTAAAACGACCTTAAGCAGCGTAGGCATTTCCTCTGCCGTATGAGCATAGTTTAAAAACAGCTTTTGTTGGGATCATATTTGCATAAAAGTCATCACATGCAGTTGTACGTAAGCTTTTACAGTATAAACTTACTCTTACTTGATCAAAAAAGGCTAGTCTCGCTTCTGCTGCCTGGTAGCCCAAGCTGTGGACTTGTGGCGAGATTTACAGTAAGTCTTAAATGTATGGAGCTTCACAGCAACTTTGAAAACCATCTAAATAAAATTATACAAACCCTCAAAGTAGTCCTACTTGTTTATTGTGTTGTCCTTTGGAATTGTGTGAGGTTTGGAGCCATTCCCATCGATTTTGAGAGAGTTGTTTTAAAAAAAAAACTGATCCCTTGATTTTACCTGCCGGAAGTTACATTTACACTTCCGGTTGACGTCGCCGTCGTAAATTTTGTGAATTTGAAACAGAGACTGATATCGATCGAGTCCGCTTTTAATACGAGGGAGACATGGGTTGGCTATGGGGGCTCGCGGTATTGCGGTATCCGTCGATTTTTTTGTGCGATATTACGGTATCGTCCTGGACCCGGTTGCACGAAAGGTGAATAGCGCCTTATCCACCGGATAAGTCCTATCCAACGGATAAAATTTATTGGATAACTGCATCAATTTTATCCGTTGGATAAGACTGATCTCATTGTGGATAGCGTTATTCACCTTTCGTGCAACCGGGGCCTGGTCTGCTGCATTTGGCGATTTGGGGCTACGCCCAAATTTCTTTAGCGTATTTCGGTATTCCGGTGTTTTCCAAAACATTACTACTGTAGTTTCAAATTTCAATCTTAGATGCGGTATTACGGTATTTTTATTTTTTTGATGCGGTATTGCGGTATCAGCTACCCCCCAACGTCCCCCTGTAATAGAATACCGAAGTGTGACGTCATGAAAACAATAATTTTCGCTTTATTAACTTTCGATCCCCGATTTCGAAAGAACATCAATAAAGAAGCTTAAATTCCAAATTTGAGAGCAATCGGTTAAATAGCGGCTGAGATATATGGCCAGTTGAATATATAATTTCCCCACACAAATCACTGTAATTTCGGCCTGGATCATAACTTTATGATACAGTGATTTGTGTGGGGAAATTATATATTCAACTGGCCATATATCTCAGCCGCTATTTAACCGATTGCTCTCAAATTTGGCATGTAAGCTTCTTTATTGATGTTCTTTCGGGGATCGGGGATCGAAAGTTAATAAAGCGATTATTATTATTTTTTATGACGTCACCACTTCGGTACTCTATAGGACTCTGGCATTCTAGCTTGTAGTCAAATGATGCCAAATGAACCTAAAATACCTCATTTTTCAATAATTATTGGTTCCAATCTCGTCCGCGGGTTCGCCGTTCGTGTTTATAAATCAGCCGCAAATCAGCTACGCTGGTACATGTATGTAGTAGTTAGTATCATGCATATATGCATGTTTCAGGAGTGTGGAATAAAGGAGTGAACTTGGGAATTCAGTCAATCAGCAAATTAATGATCCAAAAAAATGAAATTGCATGAATAGTAAGACATTTAAAACGGAAATGGGAGGGAGTGGAAAGGGGGGAAGGTAGAGGGGGGAAGGGAAGGGGGAAAGGGAGGGGGAAGGTGCTGCTGACCCTGTTTGGGACAAAAAAAAACTAAAAAGGACAAAATACACACTCGATCTCTTGTTTTACACAACCTTCATCTGATGTTGACCTGCTATAAAAGACCAGAAACATCTCCAATCTTCAATTGCTAAATACTGTAACCATTTTTAACAATTGAAAAATTCCCCTAAATGATGTTTCATGCAAGCAACATTGGTGAAACTCTAGAATGTTATGTAATTTAGTCTCTAGTTTGTAAGTCTCTGATGCATATTTTGTGGAAAAACTCTAAAATAGTATTAACCATAATGCACCCAATATATGGATATACTGATATACTTGATTTACATAATTTTTGCAATCGGCTGTAATATAATATAATAATATAATACAGCAATATGCAGAAATTTGGATCCTTTTGACTAAAATACATATATATCAAAAACCTACTTAAAATTATGGGATGGCTAGGCTGATATTTTTTTCTAGTTGTCTGCCAGTGAGGCTTTATGAAAAAAATATCAGCGTAGCCATCCCATAATTTTAAGTAGGTTTTTGATATATATGTATTTAGATCATATTGCTGTATACAGCCTTTTGCAAAAATTCTGTCGCGACCAAGTATATAAGTATATCAGTATATCACTATATACCTGTGTGAGTCCCACATGCCCGAACGCTACCCGTACACGCATTTCAAGATGGTTGACTGTACAAGCGTGGATTGGAGAGTCATGAATACAATACAATCTACACACAAACGTTATTTTCACATTCATTTGATTAGTATAAATCTTCGGCTATATAGTGATATAGTGATATACTGATATACTTGGTCGCGACAGAATTTTTGCAAAAGGCTGTAATATATTATATAATATAATATACAGCCTTTTGCAAAAATTCTGTCGCGACCAAGTATATCAGTATATCACTATATACTCGTGTGAGTCCCGCATGCCCGAACGCTACCCCTACACGCATTTCAAGATGGCTGACTGTACAAGCATGGATTGGAGAGTCATGAATACGATACGATCTACACACAAACGTTATTTTCACATTCATTTGATAGTATAAATATTCGGGTATATAGTGATATACTGATATACTTGGTCGCGACAGAATTTTTGCAAAACTTAAGCTGTAATATAATATAATATAATATAATATAATATAATATAATATAATATAATATAATATAATATACTAATAATATATATAATATAATATAATACATTTATAATATAATATAATATAATATACTAATATAATATAATATAATATAATACAGCAATATGCAGAAATTCTGATCCATTTTGACTAAAATACATATATATCAAAAACCTACTTAAAATTAAGGGATGGCTACGCTGATATGTTTTTCTAGTTGTCTGCCAGTGAGGCTTTATGAAAAAAAATATCATGGAAGCTATCCCATGGTTTTAAGTAGGTCTTTGATATATGTGTATTTTAGTCAAAAGGATCAGAATTTCAGCATATTGCTGTATAATATAATATACTAATATAATATAATATAATATAATATAATATAATATACACCTAATTTCAAAAACGTTATCCAATAATAATCAAAAAAGCCAAATAGGATTTCATTAAAAGACAAAAGAAGTGTACTCAAGCTGAACTTCAATTGGCCCAACTCATATACTGAGTAGGAGATCCTAAAATTGAAAGACTTAGCTAGCATACAATGCATAACCATCTAATAATGCTCATTCAATAACTAACGTACAAACATATAAACTAACCTTTCCCCATACTTCAGATTGAGGAATCCTTTGGGGTAGTCATGTCTGCACACTCTTCCAAACACTCCTTTCTCTTCAAATATTCTGTTTTTTCCTTTTGAGCGCAGTGAAGACAATACCTCCCCTGCATGAAATCTGCTGCAGTCCTATACAAACACAGAAGGTTTGTTCAGTACGGTAAAATGGATGATCAAATTTAAAAAAAATGGAAGCAATGTTATTATTTGCATATATGAATGTCTAGTAGTCAATAAATAATATTATCCTATACATATTACATCTCAGCCAATCAGAGCTCACCATTTCTATGAAATACAGAGCGGTATTTCATAGTTTTTTCTATGAAATACAGAGCAGTATTTCATAGTTTGTATTAGCCAATCAAAACGTTGTAAATTTTAATTGTTGATGTAATATGTATAGGATAATATGGTTATTCCATGGTTTTCAATGGAATACGGGCAGAAATTTCACTCAAAAATTATATTATTTTAAGTATACAACGAGCCTTTAAATAATATAATTTTTTCGTGAAATATCCACCCGTATTCCATAGAAAAGCATGGAATAACCAATAAAAGGACAAAATTATTATTTACTCTTACTGTACATGTACTGTACATACAGCTTATTAGATGTTTTCTCGGGTATTACACGCTGATATTATACGAGTTGCGAACCGGGCGAGGAAAAATGCGAGCAACGAGTAAAATGTCAGCCCGTAAAACCTGAGAAAACATCTAATGAGGGATTTATTATATAACTGTGACGTAATTTTATCAGAATATTGTTTTTTGAGTTTTTTGAGTTGTGAACAGGGCATTACGGATTTCTACAGGGCATTAACGCCTCATATCGGCCCTCAAAAATGACCAAATTTGGTAAAATTACGTCACAGATATATAATAAATGTACATATATGTACCTCATATGCAATTGCATGATTTGTTAGAGAGAAATGTTTTATCAACCATGGAGCTCTATATATAATATATACCGGTAATGGGCATGATACATGTACATACATACACATGTATAATGCCACAGGAATGGAGGAGGCAGGGTGCAAGGGAGATTGGGCTTTTCGGTTTTGTGTGTTCAAGCATTTTTTCCATGTGGTTTTCCATGGCCACCAGTTTTGAATTTTAAAGTGGCAGATATATACTGTTTCAGTAAGGCTGTACGTCATTTCAGTTTCCCAGTTTTCCGCACAATATCAGCAGGTTTCATGGATTTATGGTTTTCACTACCCTCCAATGCCCCCACAACAATCTAGAGTAGCTAGATATGGATATGCAAAGTATGATACATGTAGTTACCTTTTCAATTTCAGCTCCTTCAGAGGTATTATAACTGTCCACAAAAGAGTCAACATCATTTTGATCACTGAAAAACAGTGGTAAATGTCGCATCTGCCCCCTTTGACCTAATGCTCCCTTTGATCTCTTGCGGACTAGTCCCATGCAAGCATCAAAGCATTCGATTACAGTTCCATTATCCTATTGAAGTAAGAATCGTATGATACTGTATGAATAAAATGTATGTAGTTATAACACAAGATATGAGCTACATGTACATGTATACATTACATAATTAGACACAAATAGAATGATACTGCGCTATTTTGTACAATACCTCTGGGCACAATGGGCAAATGGAGCCATTTTCTAAATTTGCAAACCGTTGTGACAGGAAACTGCACTGATACTGGAACTGTCTATAACAAAATTAAAGAAGATGTTGTTTTTGTTATTTTCAATGTGATTTGGCACTACAGGGTGCATAAAAGGGCTAGCTTCAATAAGTGTGCACTCCGATCAATAATTGTTGTATTTTTTTTAAAAGCCAGCTTGTTATATGACTTTTTTATGCCTGATATGTAATTGTATAGCAAAACAAAAAAGTTTCCATTACTCATTATCTATTGGCTGGTGAATGTTTATCAGCTGATGGCCTGAGTGAGTACTAATAAGTCAATTAGATCTGTGGGATTTGTGACAAAATTCTAGTAGATTTTGACTGAAATGAAAGGGAAAAGATATATGAAAAAAATAATAATATATATAACGATAATCTGATGAAGGCTCACTAGTGCAGCTGAGCGTCATTTGAACCATTCTTTCATTACGCATGAAATCCGTAAAAACTGTTATGGTTATGTCTATAAACTCACACAAACTTCCTAAAAAGTACCAATATAATATAATATCTTCGAAGGAGCTATACAACTGTAGATCATTAGCTAGCACAAAAATAGATTCAGCAATGAAAGGAACAAATGTACATACCTAAACTCTTCAAAGCATCCAGAGTTAAGTATACTATAAACTGATAGAACCTGTAACAGTAACAAGTCAATTTTAAAACACAATGTCCTGAGTTGGTTTTGTATCAATTTTAAAAATTTGCCCAAAGGAGCAGGCTGATATTGATCAGGCTATATTTTGTAGTCAAAGTTATAGATTTATTAACTGCAGGCTGGCCTAGCTACAGTATATAACAATAAACAATTATACTCAAAAAATGTGTACAGAATTAAGTTAATTGTATTCACTATTAAAATACCGTAATCAAAAAAGACAATATGAAATACATATATATGTTGTATATGCAGTTCTACAAGGGAGCTAAATGTAGCTAGTACATGTACAGTAGAGTGCAAACCATAATATGTCCGTGAAACAGTACTAACTAATTAGTACTAAATAGCACTGATGAAACAATAGAAAACAATGGAGATTAAACACTATTTAGTACTATTTAGTAATAGTACTATTTCACGGACATATGGTTTGCATTGGCATTGCATTCTGGTCATTTAATTAATTAATCTTAATCTTTTAAAACTATTTAGCTTAATTAAATTTCTGAATTAACTTACAAGAGTTGGATGGAGTGGAGGATGTAATGCCTTTAGAACCTCAACAAAGTTAAACAGGGAAACCTGGCATTGGAGGAAGAGCTTTTCACAAAGCCTCATCAGACTGAAATGAAATGCCACAGTTGGTTTTTCTGGTGAACCTGGCCAGAAGTTGAGGCGCACAAGGGTAACTGCAGTGCTCTCGCAACTGCAAATCTCCACATATTTGGCATGATGGCGTCCTATAAATTTAACCATGAATGCATGAAAGAAGTATTTCTAATCATTATTAACACATATATAGCTTCGTACCATATATAAATAAGTTTTGGCTAGACTTTAGAATACCCTGTCACATTATTTGCATAACAATTAATAGAATCTATTGTATTATTCGTCGTTTCCAAAGAGTGCCGCTACTAGCTACAGCTTATAATTTAATAAGCTTAATTATAAGCTATGACATAAAGCTTATAAAAATATTAAAGCTTGACATATAGTGACAGGACATTCTAAAATTTTCAGATATATATATAAGCTTAAGCTTATGCATCAGTCAAGCTTATGCATCAGTCAATCCCCCCCATCCCAATCCCCCCATCCCAATCTCCCCCCAATCCCCCCTCAGTCAATCCCCCCCCCCCCCCCCCCCCCCCCCCCCCCCCCCCCCCCCAAGGACACACCCCCCTCCCCCCAGGACAACGTGGGCCATTTTTAAGCTATGGGATCCCGGGAGTGGGGCATTCGTAATTTTTGAAGGGCCCAGGGGTCGGCCATTATCGCCTGCCATTAAAACAATATAATTAGGGCGTGGCTGTTTATTAAACCAGTTCAAAATTTAATACGGGCTTGGACTTTCATTGGGCGTTCAATGAAAGCCGGCCCTCACCCTATGTTGTGAACCGTTAATGATCAAGTCGTTTGTTATACATTGTTGCTGTTTTGTTATAGAATGATAACACATATTTTAATACCATTCAAAGACATGTCGTGTTAGAAATACATGCATGCATGGTTATTAGAGTGGAAACACTAAAACCGTGAAACAGTGCTAAATAAAGGAACTTTATTTAGCACTATTAAAATAGTGTAATGTCCTTTGTTTTCTATTGTTCCATTGGTGCTATTTAGCACTAAATAGTTTGCACTGTCTGCACTATAATAAATTTATAGAGTTGCGTACAAAATGTGTAATTAAAACGCATCCGCTCGTACACAGGGACTCCGCCAAGATTAGTGTCGCTGCTCGCACGTTCGCTGAATAGGTACAGCAGTCAAACAACACAAAACAAGATAACGGACCATGTACGAACCCGGGGGGGGGGGGGGGGGGGGGGGGGGATACTAGTCGTTTCTAATAGAAAGCGAAGTACGCTGCTAGTTGAATTATTTGCAGGATAATGTAACTGTGCACATGTATGCATTCATTCTACATTTCAGCAAATGATAATGAAATGAGATAAAAGTTCACTTATATGTTTGGGCTCCCTGTGGCTTTTGTACTGTGGCTTTCTGTCGAGTGATGAAACAACAGAACGAACTTTGACAGCCTTTGCTCCATTAAATTCTTACCTTGAACATAAATAGATGAATAAAAATTGAACATCTAGATTTCACGACCATGCGTTCATGTAGCACGATTTCCACGCCGAACTTTCATCATCCCCCATACACGGCTGGTACTGGTAGACAATCTCGCCAAATATTCACTGTTTATAGTCGCTATGAACATGTTAAGCTTTTCGCTTTCTTTTCCGAGTGTAAGTGCAATACAACCAAGGAGAACGTATCACGTTTGAGTACCCTGCGAGCAGGGTTTTTTTCCTACTCGCCCTGGGCGAGTAGAAAAAAAAGCCCTGCGAGCAGGGTTCGAACGGCCATTTTGTTATCAGGAACCCCATCTCAACACAGGAAACCCAGCTCGCTTCGCTCGATCGCAGGATCGATCCATGATCGCCGAGCAAAACTAACTACTGCATGTATGCATGTACATGTGCTATAACTGGTATTAACTTCCTATATAAGTTTAAGCTTACATTGTAAGCTTTGCTTACCATAGAAATCAACTAGGGTAAACGGCTTTTTTATTTTTGTCGGACATTCATGTCCATAACCAACCACTCCTTGGTCTGGATAAAGAGGGATGAACTTGTTTTCCTATAAAAATAATTATTAAGCTTATATAAGACATAGATCTCTTTGGCTTAAGATTATGCTATATCTCTTGGTGCTTACCTGCCATAAATCTAACACATGAAACTGATTCCTGTATCGGTGCAGTTCGGCGGCACAATCACTGCAAAACAGCTGACATGGCCCACACTCACTGCATCGCACAGTGGCTAGCTTGTGTTCGTGGCGTTCAGCGCATACGATGCAGCTTGCACCATCTGGCATGGCCGAACCCTCCACGAAAGCAGAAAATAATTTCCCACTTACATTTTGCCAGTTGACATATTTATTTGTCTTACGGAAATAATCCTTACTAGATGTGGGGTTTAAAGAATCTGCATCACTTGGCGCCGGTAATTCCTCTGGTGCTGCAGGATGGAACGACAAAGTGCTGGAGCTGCTTTTCGACTGAACAGTCAGTGGAATGGACTGCTTTCTTTTGCGGCCTCCTCTTCCCAAAACAGTCGTCTTCAGCTTTGCTTGCCTGATGCGCTTCATGCCGCGACGATCATTATCACCGGCGAAAAATCAGCCGCCATTAAAATACACATTATAAAGGGATGTGATTGGCTAGTTTTCAAACAAAGGAGCAACACACAACAGAGAAGGCAGGGAAGACCTTCCACCATGGGCTGTGCCCATCGGTCTAAATTTAGACTTACGGCATTTGTCCAATTAGACTACGTTAGATCGGTGTACTTAACGGCTAAATATGTCTTTGTATATATTATATATATATTATATTTTGTTTCTCTGACTTAATTAGCGGCTAATTTTGTGATCTGCTTTGTATATAGTAGGATAACGGCGAATTTTGCATTCATTTAATGACCGGAAATTACGGTACTAGAGAAAGGTACAAATGGAGCACATCAAAGAATTTGTCATATCCATGCATTCATTTGTCTCTGTTTACGTGATAGTGTGTCTCTTTTTAGCAGATTGAATATTTCTATTCAGGAGGTAAGTCTCAGTTGAAAGAACTTTGTAATAATTATTTCCGTGCTCATAGCCTGGAGTGATACAAATATGCGAGGCATGCGAGGCATAAGTGCGAGCCATGCAAAAATACGAACAAATGAAATTTAGTCAGGGAGCAAATGTCGTAAAAGAAAGTCCCGTGGGAATTTTGTGCTGAAAGCAAGCCACCTATCTAGATGTGTTAAGGGGACCCTAAGGAACAAGAAACATGTTGTCGGCAATTTTGTAACTCGTACCGACGGCCGCTACGGAAGTTTTAAAATGTGACGTATATGGCCCAGCATGGAAACGAGGCTGGGCCATAAAATGCGATATAACCATCGTTAATGGCAACAAATCGTTACCGAAATTACTCATACTTTACAAATAAGTGTATCTGACACAACTAAGAAACTTTTAAGTAATAAAGCTGGTCACGTGACCATGACAGCATGGAAACGAGGCTGGAGCATAAAATGCCCTATAACATATTTTGAATTGCATAAAATGTATCCAAATTCACCCAAATCAATGACATATGTGATTGTTACACTACCAGGCCGTAAGTTGTACATTCTAGACTGCGATTGGGTACGTCATATTGGTTTAGGGGAGTCACGTGATCAACTGATAATACGTGAAAGCGGGGCTGATTTAGTGGTTTCTCAACTGTAAGAAGTGGAAGTTTACTGGGTCTCTAGAAAACACTTCCAATCATAATTTACCAACGGAACTGTACAGCTTCTTTAGGTGGGTCATACAAGGTCCAAACAACTTTCAGCTGAAAAGAAGTCTGATGAGGAGCATAAGCGCAAAATGTGTCTTGCTCAAAGTACGACAAATAAAGAACAAGTCAGAAACTCTTAGGTGGTCGACAGCTGAAATGCCACAACAGTTGGCTGTTGGCCTATAGCTGTCCACAAGGCAGTCCAAAGTAAAGCGTTGAAAAATATGCTGCACGGTTTTGGGATGTTGGCTGATAAAAACAGAATCCTCAGAGCTCAGTATATGTGCAGATCCGGCCGGGAATCAAGTGTTCTCAAGCGTATGGTTCAGAATGATGTTGTTTACAGCTAATTCAAAAAACGGTGTCCTAGGTTTTGTTGCATATTGCATTTCCAGACTGAAGTGCATTATGGACTGATCAATACATGTGTTTGTTTGCGTTGCGTTGCCGAAACTGAGATCTTGGTCAGTTGACTGTCAGGGCTTCCCTGATATTTATTTGTGGGTTTTGGAACCCCAAAATAGAAGAACACACATCAATTCCCATGCATAATGCACTTCGGTCTGGGAATGCAAAATGCAATATGCAACAAAACCTATAGGACAACGTTTTTTGAATTAGCTGTATATATCTCCAGACATAGTGGAGGGCAGGCATATCTTCTTTTTTTCCGTTCGACAATGCGAACTTTGCTGAAGACACTGACTCCTTGTTGATGTTTTCACCGATGGTTCCAAGGAATGAGTAGAAAAGGTACATGCCATATCGTGGAGAAAATGAAGGTATTTGATGCTAGCCAAAGACAATATTCCATTGATTAAAGTGTATATGACATGAAATTTTTTTCTTTTGAAATTGATACCTTAATATGTTTAAAAGCAGTATTCAAGAAAATATCATTTGAATTGTTTTGGGAACATATATTTTTTCCTTTCAAAATACACGCTCCTTCGACCTCAAAGTAGTCCCAATGAGCGCGCGGCCCAAAAACGTCACGTGACAAGTGTTGTGACGTCACGTTGTTTACACGACTTTTCAAGATGGCCGACAGAGGCAAGAAATCAATGCGTAGAGGAGGGAGATATTGCGTGGCCGGTACGCCAAATAAACAAAGTTGTAAAAATACAAGCTATACTCCTGGAATCAGCATGCATCAATTTCCCTCTGACCCGATAATAAGAGCGAAATGGGTCAAATTTGTGCAACGCCATAGAGTTGATTTCGCCGAACCAGTTGCCAAGCATGCATCCTTATGTTCGGCGCACTTCGAGCAGAGTTGCTATTCAGGTAGTTTCGCTCTTGAACTTAAAGGTATGGAGGGCTTCAAACAGAACAAAGTGCTGGTCAAGGGATCAGTGCCAACCAGGCATAGTGTTCTCCCGGCTACTCCAGAAGTGCTTACGGAACGTAAAAAGAGACAAGTAAGTTAAAGCTTACCCAATCGCTTACATAATCGTTTTATACGGCAATCATTGAGGAGGAATATCTTTGTTTTATCAAATAATTGAACTAAATTTTCAGGCTTATAAGATTTAATATACAGTACATTGTAGTTTGTTTTAATGTTTGCATCATTTTTTAATTTACACATTCTAACAACACTATTTTATTGCATATAATTAGATAAAGCGAGATGCCCTATCTTCTTCTGGAGATACAAAAAAGATGACAAAAAGAGCTCGCGTCGAGACGACCACTATTTCAGATGTCAACACATTAATTCCTGAAGCTGCAGATGAGATTACAGATGTATCTGCAACCCCTGTCTCTGTTAAATCAATCTGTGCAACAACATGTACCACAACAAGTGTTACCACACCAACTGCTACTATTTGTGTTTCTTCCGTTCCTGGTACCTCTTCTTCATTCTTGACACCATCGTCTCAATTAGAAAGTGGTTGTCTAGGAAACTGTATCCACAAGAAAAGGTTCCGAAATTTAAAGAGGACTAATGTAAGGCTTAAAAGAACAGTTGCTGCATTGAAACATAACATTAGGGAGCTCAAAAGTGTAAGTGTACATAAATATGAAATATACATATAGATCTATGAGTAGTGTTTGTTTTTTTTTCTTCCTGAAATCCAACCAACATATACTCTCAGGAGCTAGCTAGATAATAATAATAAATATAATACTTGTTTCGTGCAATTTAACATCTGAATATGATCAAATATAATATAATAATAAAAATATATCTAAAAATTATTTCAAGAGAGCAGGGGACTTTCTGAAATTTGTTTATTTTCAAATCAACTTCAGTAGAGTCTCCTTCTCTTATCAGGAGGAATAATATTACAGAAAGGAGGTTGTGCTGATCAGGGTAATGATCATGTTTTGGCAAGGCAAAATGTCTACATGCAAGTACCTAACAGACATTTATAATAGAATAAAGAGTCTGATTGAAAATTTATCATTGCTACAGAAAGTTATTGAAACAGCATCAGAAGAAGAAACTGACAGAGATAAAGAATGGGAGGAAGAAGCAGAAGATAAAGAAGCAGAAGAAGAAGCAGGAGATCATTACATCTGGTCAACCACTGGTACAGACACCGCAACTGATAGTGAACCTGTGGATAACATTGACTGGAAATCCCTGGAAGAGACAACAGAAAGTGAGGAAAGCATGACTGATGAAAATAAAGAGAACACTGAGAAAGACCTAAGGTGGGATTGATTATGACATGGACATACTGTACTACTATAGAACCACTCATATAACAATCATATTATCTGTTTAAATATTTTAACAATTTTGTTCTTGGATATTTCAGAGTTCATCCTGATACCCCAGAATATGACCAACCTAAATTCATTGTCTACTACAAGATGCTTCTCAGCCTGTTCACTCTGTTTTGTTTTAATTGCAAAGCGAGTGGCCCATCAGTGTCAATGAAGCAGGAGGGGACCATGGTTACAATAACACAGAGTTGTACAAAATGTGTGGACACATTTGTGTGGAGATCTCAGCCTCTTGTCCTTGGGAAATATCCTGCTGGCAATATCATGTTAAGCTTTGCAGTGTTGATGGCTGGTGCATCGATAAACAAAATACTACTTGTATTTCAGCACATGGGTATTTGTGTTTATTCTGCACGTACCTTCTTCAGACACCAAAAGTTCTTCCTCTTTCCAACTGTGCTGCATTATTGGGAAAGCTATCAAGCTGACCTCATCACTAAGCTCAAGAATTTAAAAGATGTAGTATGGACTGGTGATGGCCGCTTTGACTCGATGGGACACTCTGCGAAATATGGGGTGTACACTATGCTTTGCACAACAATTATGAAAGTTGTACACTTTGAAGTAGTCCAGGTAAGGCTTTTAAATAGGGACCTGACTTAATTCATACAGTACAGCTGTAGGAATTAGACTGAACTGATTTAGACCTGGCACATGTTGAACTCTGTGAACCCTCATCGCCTACATGTAAGAGTGCTCAAATAATAAATGTGAGCATTGCTTATCTGAGAACCATGACAGTCAGTGTTGTCTATTTCGATTCATTTGTACATCTATATTACCGTATTTATTTATTTCCTTTTTTTGTAGGCAAATGAAACAGGAAGCAGTCAGCAGACAGAAATTGAGGGGGCTAAAAGGTGTTTTACCTTTCTACAACAGCTTGGCTTGTCCATTTCAACCTTTGTTTCAGACCGCCACAGGGGAATAGCCAAGTGGATACGTGAAAGCTATGCGAATACCCAGCATTATTATGACATATGGCATGTTGCACGGTCTATATCAAAAAAATTGTTGGCTGCAAGCAAAGAGAAGGGATGTGGAGTCATTAAAGATTGGATGAAGGGAATACGCCGACATCTATATTGGTGCGCAACATCGACTAAAGCAGGCTTCCAGGCCCTTATTACTGCCAAATGGAAATCATTCATTTGCCATGTAGCAAACAAGCACACTGATCACCCTGATCCACTGTTCAAACAGTGTAATCATGGAGACCTTCAACCAAGGAAGTGGATTAAAATAGGTAAGATTTGTTCCCATTATTTGTCAAGCAATACCAAAAAGATGGTCAAAGTGTTTTGAAACATTACTGTACATACCTTTACAATGCTTTTGTGTATGTTTCTCTAATGTATTTTAGGAACTACAGCATTTGACAAATTAAATATCCTATTGCTCAACAAGACACTGCTGAATGATATCAAGAAACTATCACCAGATGCCCAGACAAGTTGCCTGGAAGGCTTTCATGCCACCCTAAACTATTGGAATCCCAAGTTACACTGTTACTCTTGGTTAGGAAGTGTTTGCAGGTAAAAATAAATAAATAATTATAATAATAATTTGACAATATACTTGAGTCACACTTACAGTAACTTGTTTTAAAGGATGGGCACTCCATTTGCAGACTTTGGTATACTGATATATGTCCTTGAATAATATTATTATTTACATTCCTTTTCCAGGCATATATTGGCAAGCCTGCACTTTAATGAGAATATTCACCGGGAAACAGAGACAACGAACGATGGTGTCCAATATATACGAGTGACATATCCCAAATTCAAATTTGGTGAGGAGGTAGTTAGAGAGGTATCTATTCCACCTACCTATGGTAAGAAAATAAGATAAATCATGGAAAAAAAAAAATAAAGCAAGTGTTGTATTGAGTATTGCACTGATTTTCTGGTACATCATATATATATATACACCTGTTTTCAAAAACGTTGCCCTTTTACAAAATCCAAAAAATGAATTAACTAGAGAAACAAAAGAAGATTTGTGCGCTGAAGCTGAACTTTGGCTCATTGTTTCTCTAATTAATTCCTTTTTACTATTTTGTATTTTGTAAAAGGACAACGTTTTTGAATTGGTGTACATAATAATATGTTTATTGTACATAAAGTGTCAAAGTAAATTATTTTATTTTTTAAGGTTATGTTGACACATTGAAGGCACTTCTATTCACCTTGCCAAAGTCAGAAATGTTGAAAGTACTTGACAGACATTCAGCAAAAATACCAGCACCTCTCAACAGACAGTTTCCAGAGAGACGAAGCAAGGAGGAAGCTGTCGAGTTGTACCAAGAAAAGAAGAAAAAGAAGCACACTACCCCATTCCCAGCTAGTAAGTTTGTGAATAATCACTGTTAACAAATCATATTCTATCCAATAACATGTAAGAGACTGAGCTACAGTATTCAACCTGAACTCTCTTATAAGATTATTATTTACATTTAAATGATAATTTTTTTACACTAGTTGCAGAACAACATATTCTTGAGACAAGCATTGCTAATACGCCGACAGCAAGTAGCAGTATTCGTGACAAATCAAGAAAGGCATATACTTGCAAAAAGTGCAAGCAACCGATGCGAGGCCACAAAAAGGATTGCAAAAAAGAATGATCTATATTTTAATTACAGTAAAAAAACCTGTGTGTAAGAACCTAGGTTTTTCCAGGTCAGCCTAAAAAGGTTCTTACAGTTGTATACATGTATATATGGTGTCTACTTTATTTGGCTATTTAAGTTCTAAATAGGTTCTTATAAAGGATAGGATATAAAGCCCTACAAAGAACAAAGAAAACCGTGTCAATCATATATATATGCTACTGTCTTTCCTGTGCAGTAGCATATCCCCTAGACTGATGGGAATGGTACTTTCTTCTAATAATGTTATACACGCATGCTGGTAATGGTCGTGTATTGTCCCACCCCATATAGCCACAAAGCCATCGTATTATCCATCTGTAAGCAACGGCCCTGATGAACCTAAAATAGACAGAAAAGAAATTCAATGGAATGCAGTCTTACACCTTTTCACTGCCATAATATTGGGAACAGGTAATGTTATGAAAACAAAAAACTCATTGTTCATATATACATAAGCTTACATGTAACAAATGAAGAGAAAGAGAGAAATATTGTATTTGTATTGGTTTGTTTATATTGAGATAGTTATAAATAAGATACATGTTCACTGGTTCGTTTTACACATAAGTTATATAAAGCTTAATAAACGTAAAATATTTGAAACAAACTCACTCGTTTTCAGAAACTCCATCGCGGCGACGGTACGATCCGCCATGTTTGTCTTTCAACAGAGGGGCTACTTGCAAAAGAACAGCTTTGTTTGTCATTGCATCAAAGTCCTCGTGTTGTGTTATACATTTAATATGTTCAATCGAGCCATCGAAGACCATCAGCCCTGATGTATGAGCGACCTCTCGGCAACAACGATACTCGAGGGATCCGACCAAGGTTTCGACACTGCAGTGTTCACAGCGACACCTGAATCAACAGATTCGAATAAATAATAAACAACCATAAACAATATATTACTTATCACAAGCATTCTACAAAGCTTCTTACTAACCACGAATCAACGGTAACGGTTCTCTCGTATCTCTCTGCCAAAACTGTAGGAGTGAGTCCATCAATATCCAACTCCTCTTCTCCGCCGTAATCTGTTTCGTCGTCAGTATCATCAGCAAGTGGTTCGTCCTGATAAGGGCTATACTGGCTCGCTATCCCTTCCCAATCGTCATCTGAATCTCTACTTTCCTCTTCAGGTGTTTCCGAAGTATCAGAGAGAATGCTTGTTTCTGAATCGCTGGACATTTCTGGTGAAATGCTAGCAGCAAATACGTGCGATTTGTATGTTTCTTGTGTAATCAGACGATCAAATGCAAACAACGTGACGTCACGACCCAAATTCTAGATCCCAGGCTCCTGGACAATTCGAAGGCTGATATAGAGCGCATTTCGCAAGCTAAAAATCACCAGGAATTATTATTATTTTAATTCGAAATTGGATAATCTTTTTCAGTACATGTCTATGAACGGAAAAATGTAAAAAAAAATTTCGTGTCATATACACTTTAAGGTTGTGAGTCAGTACACGAGGATTGTCAATAATAATAATATATGATATCATTGCATTTATCCGAGCGGTTCAATTCGAATCGAGAAGCTCTTGAGGTACGTATTCACCAAGTACTGTTTCACACGCAACAGGCTGAACTATGCCCGTATGATTCCCGTCTACTTAGCAGAGATGCAGATGTTAATTGAAACGCATCCAGAGATTTATGAGGAGTTTCGGCAAGGAAACTTGGTTGTGATTAAGAACTATGTGCAATTGGTGCAGATAATGCCCTGAAACACATCAACCGGTCAATGAAGGTCTCAAGGCGGGGTACTTTAGTTGGCTAACTCCAACGCCAGCACCAATAGTACATAGTACTTCCTGATTGCTCCCGAGCTTGCAAATCTAGCAGAGAAAGCAAAACAGGTGGCGGGTACTTCATCTAAGACACTGACACACCATCACCACCTTACTACTGCTGTAAGGCTGCACCACTGGAGAAGAACATTTAGAACTGAGTTGGTCATGTCACCAGCATCCGAAGCTTCATGAATCCATTCTCTGAGGAAAGAGCCAAATACTATTGGAAATTAAACGAGTTGTTTGGTCACTTCGTAAAAGACAGAATCCACTCGAGAAAATGCAGCATCTGGTCCCCAATAAAAAAACGCAAGCGCTTCTTACATAGAACACTACGGGGAAGACTCTACAAGTGATAGCCAATGACAAAATGATTGACCTCAAGGAAGATCACTCCCATTTTGTGCGGGTCATGTTCTGCGCGCCAGTCACGCCCAGAGATTGACACCAAGGAAGCTGTCGGGCAGTACGCGTTCTCTATAGTGACATGATCAATGTGTTCCTCGGATGGCACCATGTTTCACTGTACGTTCCTCAATGGACATATTTGTCTAAGTTTCTGTAAAAAAGGACACGACAAAGGTTCGACAATGGTCGTACGCTATGAAATGATGTGATATCATTTTTTGATGAAATCCACATACATGGCGAAACAGTGTCTGTACCTTAGCCTCGTTCCCATGCTAATCACGTGACCACCTGTATCACGGACGAGGCCTGGTAATGTAATAATCACACATTTCATTGACTTGGGTGAATTTGGATAGATTTTACGCAATTCAAAATAAGTTATAGGTCATTTTATGGTCCAGCCTCGTTTCCATGCAGTCATGGTCACGTGACCAGCTTTATTACTTAAAAGTTTCTTAGTTGTGCCAGATACACTTATATGTAAAGTATGAGTAATTTTGGTAACGATTTGTTGCCATTAACGATGGTTATATCGCATTTTATGGCCCAGCCTCGTTTCCATGCTAGGCCATATACGTCACATTTTAAAACTTCCGTAGCGGCCGTCGGTACGAGTTACAAAATTGCCGACAACATGTTTCTTGTTCTTTAGGGTCCCCTTAACACATCTAGATAGGTGGCTTGCTTTCAGCACAAAATTCCCACGGGATTACACATGCTCCCTGACTAATTATACTTATGAACCTCCACCTTCCATTCGTGAGGGAGCTGTGAAGAACGAAGAGATCAGCAACGATATGGTCGCTACGTAGCGGAAACTGCGCGAAACAGAGAAAAGAAAATCATTACAAAATTAACCTGGATTTTCAGTTGAAAGCAACGACTACGAAGCTTACCCAAAAACTGAGACTGCATGGTGTAGAAAAGTGCAGATAAATTGTTGTATTCTTTGAGTACTAGGCTAAAGAGACGGGCCGAAGTTACAAGCATATTCATACACACATACATTTGTCATACATGAAGTTTTATAAAATCAACCGCCCTGATCCTGTGGGACACAAATCAAGCTCAAATTTAACCTGAGTGTGTGTCCTCACTGTAAGTTAGTAAATTATTATTATCAAAACATCGAATTCAAGAATTTAAAGCAGTAATTTGGAATGATGTGATTCATTCTCAAGTACGTTAAGGCCTGGGATGGACATGAAAACGAGGCTAAACCTGTTTTATTTTGCTGTTCGTACAGATTGTGCTCGAAATGCAAGAAACTTCACACATCTGAATAACTTTAGGAGTTTCAACTTTTGAGATAATAATATCGTGATAAAATTATCACGTGACCTCTTACGTCACTCATGTCTCCCTCGGAAATTTGAATTAAAATGGGGTGATGGGTATTTTATGTATGGAAAAAGTTATGCCACTTTTTTGTTTGTCTGGAGGAGAGGTATAAGAATCTGCCCTCACACCTGAACAACTAATGTGTATTAAGGAGATATTTTACAAAATAGGTCACGTGACCTGAAGGATCAATCATATTGAAGCGAATATCTCTTCAATGAGCATTAGTTGTTCAGGTGTGAGGGCAGATTCTTATACCTCTCACCTAGACAAACGAAAAAGTGGCATAACTTCTTCCATACATAAAATACCCATCACCCCATTTTAATTCAAAGTTTCGAGGGACACAGGAGTGACGTAAGAGGTCACGTGATCATTTTATCACCTATCTTATCATCTTAAAAGTTGAAAGCCGTGAAGTTATGCAGCTGTGCAAAGTTTCAATAATTTCGACCAATATTTGTGCGAACGGCAAAATATAATAGTTTAGCATTGTTTTCTCGTCTGTCCCAGGCCTTAACGTACTTGAGTTTGTTTACTCGGGTCGACTCGACGGATATGCCGATCGATTCACAAGTTCTTTGCCGGAAGTGGTTTTAGCTCACATTATTCTGCAACTTACAGTGTGGACACTCGAACCGTGAACACTTCAAGTTTTTTTCGAGCTTTTTTTTTTCGAACTTTCTATTGCCTCATAGCCTTTTAAATGGAACATTGAGTTTACATTGTAAATACACTTAGTGATCAAAATAAACATTTTTCTGATCAATTTGCTCAATGGATAATTTATAAATATGTGTTAGAAAAAACCTAAGTGTTCACGGTTCGAGTGTCCACACTGTAAGCAAAAAAAGTACTTTGTGATATTCAGTCCTCACAGAGTTTTTATTTGGCAAACGGCGAACGTAAGTACCATAGATAATTGAAGGATATCCTGTTCTCGTATACGAAATTATGAACAAGAGAACTACCACAGGATTAAAGCAGATTGTTTTTCTGAATGAGAGTCAATGTACGCACTGCCCGATAACTCGTGGAAGGACGTGGTAGATGTATAGTATTTCACCATTGATCGCAAATTTGCATAAACCATTGAAATGCTAGCCTGCTAGCGGCTCTCCAGTGAAGAAGGGAGGGGGAAGTTCAGCTTCAGTTTAGAGGGAAAAAATAAGAATCACTATGAATCTCACGATAATGACTGTGAAATTGCACATTATTCGGTAGTCTAAAAAAATATTTTTGAATTAATTTTTACGCCTTCGAATTATTTCGTCGATCTCTGATGTTGCCGATGGCCCGTTGAACAAGGCACAGATATTAAGTAATGAGTAGACATGCATTCACTTTTAAAAACATTGTCTTTTCAATAATAGAGTAATATCCTCGACCCTTGACATGGTACAAAAGAAAACAATAATAATAAATAATATGGTACTTATATTATTATGCCTCGCATGCCTCGCTGTGTGCCTCGCATGGCTCGCATGCCTCGCATGCCTCGCATGCCTCGCTGGCTCGCACTTTGTAAGGACCCGACCTCTATCTTGATTCTGTTAATCCTACAGTTTGGACCGTTGGGCATATTAATTGTGCCAGCTCACACAGCTGATATGTATAAGAAGTATGCCGACTGGGGCTTGGCCTGAATTCGATGGAAGGCAGAGAGGCTAAGCATATTTCGATCTCAAAGTATAGCCAGAATACATTTTTTCCAAGCCGTTGGGAGCAGATATTCCTTCATGAATATGTCTCTAATCTGGTTGCAAGACAGAGGATATAATGTAAGTACCATTTCATCTAATAATCAGTCTTATATTCCCAAACGTTGTCAGGAAGATCCCTTATTTTGTCACTGTGGTTTGGAGAAGAATGATGATCAGTGCAGGTTTTGTGGACACAGTCTACGACAGCAAATTAAGGTAAGTATAAGAACTGGTAAAGCCCTGGCCTGAATTAGAGTATTCTCTGGGATTTTACATGTACGCCCGATTACACAAAGCATGTAATGTACATGTACAATAATTATTGATAAGCCTTTAGAGTATTCTCTGGGATTTTACATGTACTACCCTTCCCAGTAGAGCGAGTCACCTACGATTTTCTCATGACCTTCGTAGTGGCTGTTTCGTTAACCGCAAGTTGGTTTGAAAGTCATCACGTGGTATGTTTGTGTGTACCACGAGATCAATGTTTTCGCATCACATGATGCAGTTCGCATGTGTACATCAATACATCATTCCCTGCATCAACCAATCAAAATTTACCATTCTCACGCCTGAAATGAACAACATATTATTTTTACAGTTAAGTCGGCTAGATCTAACGATCTAACGTGTTTGAAAAATCCAACACAATCGTCAACTGTGAGTTCTTGTAAACATCTGTAAACTCCCTCGTCAACGCTTCACAAATTTCCTAAGAGCAATGCTTGTTAAAAGCTAGTTCAGAAAGGTGTGCAAGTGCATAACCGCCTTCGTAGTGGTGGGTTGGACAGTTGTCTAGTATACTGTAGAATTAATTTTCTAGCGTGAACTAAATTAGTATAAGATTAGCGAACTGCATCACGTGATGCGAAAACATTGATCTCGTGGTACACACAAACATACCACGTGATGGCTTTCAAACTAACTTGCGGTTAACGAAACAGCCACTACGAAGGCAATGAAAAAGTCGTAGGTGACTCGCTCTACTGGGAAGGGTAGTACGCCCGATTACACAAAGCATGTAATGTACATGTACAATTATTATTGATAAGCCTTTAGAGTATTCTCTGGGATTTTACATGTATGCCCGATTACACAAAGCATGTAATGTACATGTACAATAATTATTGACAAGCCTTTAGAGTATTCTCTGGGATTTTACATGTACGCCCGATTACACAAAGCATGTAATGTACATGTACAATAATTATTGATAAGCCTTTAGAGTATTCTCTGGGATTTTACATGTATGCCCAATTACACAAAGCATGTAATGTACATGTACAATAATTATTGATAAGCCTTTAGAGTATTCTCTGGGATTTTACATGTATGCCCGATTACACAAAGCATGTAATGTACATGTACAATAATTATTGATAAGCCTTTAGAGTATTCTCTGGGATTTTACATGTACGCCCGATTACACAAAGTATGTAATGTACATGTACAATAATTATTGATAAGCCTTTAGAGTACTTTTAGACTGTAAGAAGCTAATACATATGTACATTGATAGCGTCATTCTTGTATGAGTGGGACAGTTACAGTGCCATGCTGTATTGAAAGAGTTTGATTGGATGCGATACATCTGCACACTTTTTGATTGGTTCAGAAAGGAAGCCATTTGAGTGTCATGGGTTTCACACTCATACGACTATATGTCATGTATACACCTATTTCAATAAAGGTTGTCGAGGACATCAGTCCATAGGCGATAGGTTATACGTCGTTGCAAGACCGAACTGCATTATGGTAACAGCTTGAATAGCCAAAGATAGCACTTCCTGTATCAAAAGCTGTATATGATATCGTAATTATTTGATTTGAAACAGGCCAAGACAAATTTTGAATCGAATTTTCTCTGGCATCACGACATTCAAGCTGTTACCATAATGCAATTCGGTCTTGGAACAACCTATAACTTGCTGCCTATGGACTGATGTCTTCGACAACCTTTTTTGAAATAGGTGTATATAGTCCAGTCAATCTACGGATTTTTTGGGGTCCAGATCAAACTAATTGCAATAGAATGTTTTTCACTGTTAAGATATCAAGAGAGGTGACCTAAGTAACATACTAAAAATCCCAAAAAATCCCTTCGATGGAACATCCCGAAAATTGGAATTAAAGATATTGATGTTTTACCACAGGGTTCCCGCATCATGAAAAAACCCAGCCAAGCTGTTGTTTGAGGTCAAACAAATTGCAACAGAAATAATTTTACTTCCATATGATAGAGAGGAGTGACCTAAGTAACATATTGAAAATCCCACAAAATCCCATAGAAGAAACATCCCAAAATTTGAATTAAATATTTTCATGCCACACCACAGGGTTCCCACATCATAAAAATGTAATATCCCACAAAATATATTCTTTCGAAATGATTTTCGAAGTTTTTCAGATTACAAGTGTCTGAGAATGATAAAACTAGTTTGACAACTTTGATATTGGTCTTTTTGAGTAAAAAGAAACAGGAGTTTTAGGGGGGAGGGGTAGGGAATTAACTGGTAAACTCTTATAAATAACCACAAATTGGCTTTTGAAATCATGTTTCTGGTCGTTTTATTCGAAATTTGAAATACTACTCATTTGGGGTAGTTCAGTGTTAGCATATATCAAAATTAGAACGCCGAATCATGCAAATTGGCATCTGCCCTCAGCTTGCACATTCATGGATTATTATTAAAATATCGCGCAATTGAATGTCATGTCATTTCAGCGATCAAGTCGGGCGCCAACGAGTTCAGGTAACTTAATACCCCTGCCACATTCCACATGCAGGAGAACAATCTAGTACATGTACATCTCAGGGTTCTGCATGCAATCGCATTTGACCTCGGATCATCTCCAAGGCCTGGACTTGGGTGCTGGTGGCGGGTTAGTTCTAATCGGAATAAGCTTAATTTTCATTAGACAGTTACCATTCCCACCCTGGACACTCGCACTGATGTTAGTTCTTGATTACCCTTCCACTACTGAACCTGATAGTACACCTTCTTGTTGTGGTATGCTGCCACTGATGATGTATGCAGGGAAGGATTTTTTTTTGCTGGAAAAAGGATGACGGGCCTGCAGTAAACTAACCGCATTCTCAGTTTCAGGCTTTTCGGGGGGAGAGAAGGTGGAAAAGGGAATGAAGAGACGCGGGAAGGAGAGAGGTAGGGCCTGATACTCAGGTTACATTCTGACAGAAGTGTGTGTACCTCAAGGAATCTAATCTATCTTCAGATGTTCCACCATAAAGAGAGACAAGTGCATTTTCTATCGCATTTATGGCATTCTTGTGTGTGGACTCGTAAAATCGGCAGCTTGTCAGAAAAAAAAAACACACTGAAACTTCTTCAGAGCGCAGCTGATTTGCGTATTCCATGCACACATGATGTTGTCACACTGAGCACTGCATGCAAAATGTTTGTGCATACAGTTTCCGTTCCCAAGGCGCACTGTTTGCTTGCTTGATGTCAGGACACACCACATGATTAGCAATTTGTGCATCAAGTTAAGTGCGGAAACACCGCAGAATGAGGAGATCCGTGACAACACCAATCAGTGCTGTAGTCAGTCGTGCTACTTTTCCCAAGAACGCAGATCGAGAGCACCTCGAGCTTCTAGGGGGTCAGGGGTAGCCCCCTGGAAATTTTGAAATATAGAGCCTTGGAAATACCATTTTCTTCCTTTTCCAGCGGACTTTCTCGCTACATAAATACATATAGCAAAATGCTGGCCATTCATTGTTATGCTTAACTATAACTACAATAATTCATGCATGTATAATGACTGAGGATAAATACACTCTCTAAACGGTGCCATTTCCATGGGTTTTTGACTCAGTGAGTCGGCGAGTCCCGGGCGGCGAGTACAGCTAGTAGACAAATGTTAAACGCTGTAAACCGGTCTGATCTGGTCCTGACGCATAACGGCACACCCAAAAAAGCAATAGGACTGTTTGGAACAAAAACGTACGTTTAATTATACTTCTAGGATATTACGTACGGGATTATGCAAGTTACATTGCCGCCGTGATAGTTGTAACTGTGCTAATGTGTTTAGACGATTAAATACATTAGAGGCAAAGGCTCAAGCACCTTTCTTTTTTTCTGCGAATTTGACGATAACATCAAAGTTGATATCCTTGTGGTTGTGTATGTGCAAGATGGCGAATGAAGAAAGTTGTTCTCCCGCCATGGAGCTGCACAGTGAAGTCTTCAACAGCTTCATGGATGGAACTCCCGGGCTGCGCTCCGCAGTGCATGAAGACACTACATACATAAACTTTATTAATGTGTCAAACACGTTAGCAGAGTTTTAACGGTCGGCTACATAGATTCCTGGATAGTAGGATGGATTAATTCTAGTGTCTCAGTCTACTAGGGTCTGTAGTGATCACCTCTGAACATCCACCGGTGCCTCCATCTTAATTGTTACTGTTCATCTAATCTCCTCCCGATTCGTTCCCATGCCGACCCAATATAACTGTAAATGGATTGAAATTTTCACATACAGGAGTCATAACTGAAGTTTTGCTTTGCCGTAAACATTTCCAAAGGGACAGTTTCAGTTTCAGGCAATTTTTAAGGTTTAAAGCAAGTTACAAAATGTAGTTCACACAACAGTGTTTATAACATCTTTAACGGCTCCTAAACCGTGTAATAACGCGGGATGTATTTGGACTCGAAAATACTGTTATTTGGACGCGAAGAGCGTGCGTCATATAATAAAAGCCTTTGGAGATGACAAATGAACAACTTTAATAACGAATTGATTTGATATGAAAATAATTGAAATATAAACAATAATAGTTAAAAAATGAAAATCTCAAACAATTTTAGTACGCATTTGTGTACCACTTTGCGTATTGCTGTCTATGCCCGTGGTATAGTTTTGGACTGGAAACTGTCTAATGGAAAGCTTCTTCCGATTAGAACTGACCTGCCACCAGCACCCATGTCCTGGCCTCGAGCTCCTCACTCTGAAGCCAGTGATCTGAGGTTATCAATTTCAAGAGCCAATTTGTGGTTATTTATAAGAGTTTACCATGCAGTTAATTCCCTACCCCTCCCTCCTAAAACTCCTGTTTGTTTTTTACTCAAAAAGACCATTATTAAAGTTGTCAAACTTGTTTTATCATTCTCAGACACTTGTAATCTGAAAAACTTCGAAAATCATTTCGAAAGAATATATTTTGTGGGATATTACATTTTTATGATGTGGGAACCCTGTGGTGTGGCATGAAAATATTTAATTCATATTTTGGGATGTTTCTTCTATGGGATTTTGTGGGATTTTCAATATGTTACTTAGGTCACTCCTCTCTGTCGTATAGAAGTAAAATTATTTCTGTTGCAATTTGTTTGACCTTAAACAACAGCTTGGCTGTTTTTTTCATGGTGCGGGAACCCTGTGGTAAAACATCAATATCTTAATTCCAATTTTCGAGATGTTCCACCGATGGGATTTTTTGGGATTTTTAGTATGTTACTTAGGTCACCTCTCTTGATATCTTAACAGTGAAAAACATTCTATTGCAATTAGTTTGATCTCAAACCACAGATTGACTGGACTAATAGCCATTTTAAACAAGGGGCTTTTTTGCTGGACCATGCGCGAACTGCTGGACCGTGAAATCGTTATGCAGGCTCACCACAGGGTAACCACTCAAGCAAACTGTTTATAAAATGACTCGCGCTATTCATTTTTTCTCTTTTCTCTTTTTTTATATATATGAGAACTGTTTTTACAAAAAGGGTTTAGCCTTATCAACTTGGGATGATAAACAGATATATTGAATTCATACGATACCTAGCTGGAAGAATCAAAACCAGTACAGCAAATGGGTCTAATGACTTTAGACTCCTTTTATTGAAACACGTCTCACTGTCTATCATTGGTGATGATAAAAGCTCTCATTTGCATCATCATGACAATCAACCGACGCGCAACGCGGAGATTGGATTGTTTCAGGTATTTTATCGATTAATTGTGAAGAAGATAGCTCACACGCGTACTTTTCCATCATTTTGCAGACTTGCGTTAATTGGACAATTTGCTGCTTGCTGCCATGGTGCATATCGACCCAGTGTCCGTCCCCAACTGGGAAGCATTACTAGGTGCATGGCTTGTACATACTGTAAGTATTAATGCGCGCGGACTGACAATCGCGGATTGCATTGATGAGTCAAAATAGTGAGAACTGTTTTTACAAAAAGGGTTTAGCCTTATCAACTTGGGATGATAAACAGATATATTGAATTCATACGATACCTAGCTGGAAGAATCAAAACCAGTACAGCAAATGGGTCTAATGACTTTAGACTCCTTTTATTGAAACACGTCTCATATATTACTATGTTTTTATTTTCCACTCTGCTGTAATACGCGCTGAGATTGATATTTGGTGCATTTAACTAAGAACATTTTTTAATTATTATTTTTGTTGAATGTGTAAAAAATGCATTAAAATGCGTGTAAAAAATGCATTAAAATGCGTGATGTGCAGAAAAACATTTTCATCTTCGATACATCGAAGAGTTGTCGTGTTTTGTAAGCCCACTTCAGCTGGGTCAAGATGCACGCATTTCTAGTACGTGCAGGGTACATGTGGCCGTAACAAAATCACGAAAATCCGCTGAGATATAAATATGTAATAATAATATTAATTTATTAAGTAGAACTTTTTTTATTTCTTTGGCACCAATATGCATATATGAAATACAATAGTATACACATATAATTTTTTACATATTTAATTATATTATGTCTGCCATGACTGGTGACAGGCACTCCTCAGAGAGGATTGCAACTAACAAGAAAAGAACTGTAGCAATCCTCAATAATAATAATAATAACACTAATAATTAATAATAATAATATAAGTTATTTAATCAGGGAACCCACTCACAATAGTGATTTTCAGTGCACAGAGAAAAGAAAAGAAAAAGATATATATCCTCTATATATACATGTAATCCTCTATAACCTACCATATCGATACCATAATACTTGGGTGGAATTGACATAACTTCCTGCATAAAAACTGGTCTTCCTACTACATGTACATTTATACATATTCTTCTATAATGACTTCCTGGATAAGAGATTCATTTTTTAACCAAAAATTTGAGATACATTATTATTATTATTATTATTATTATACAGGATAACTGCACATGAATACTGTGATCATGTATCTGTTCACACTATGAGGTCCCTGACAATACAGTCTCTTCTCATATACATGTAGAATAAGACCATTCCTACACCACAGTTGCCTCTTCAAACCTGGAACACATAATACAAGCATACACGTAAGCATTGATCAGCCAATAATCCTCTCCGTAATGCCATGCATTGGACCCCTCATATAACCTAATTTGAGATACTTAAAAACTTGCCAGTTAGTAATCCATACAAAAAATACATTACAAGATTGCCTCAAGAAATGAAAAGAAAAACATTAAATGTCAAATTGAAGTTGACAAGTCAGTCATATCATGTACATACCTTTATCAAAACAATTATAATTTTACATTAAAATGTACTTATTACCACACACTTTTTGGTGCGCAAACTCAAGGATGTATATGTTTTACTATAAATGAATGGATCTCATTATTATGACACTTGAAAAGAGCAATTTGCTGGAGTATTGCAGCCCATATACCAAAATTACTGATGGCCCAAGCCCACAAGGTTTCAGAATAACATTTTTTTCCTCTCTTTTCCCCAATTTTGCCAACATAATATAATGAAAATACATGAAATGTAGGTGTGTTATTCAGTGGAATTGTTGTGGTTACCTATTATAGATGTCACACCATAATGCAAAATTTAATATTCATGAGACAATATTTTAATGTTAAATTTGGTGCTCAGTAACTGCCAAAATATACGGCCGATCTCTAGGAAATAAAATGAAATGATATGCTTTCACACGGGTCACAGCAACTAAGTGTGACTCATCATAAGATCAAATATTTCCCAGTAATAACATTTCGGTCAAACAACAAACACCACGCAATAAAGCTTACGAAACTGTTGGACACAAAAAACATAACTTCCCCAATTTTGCCATTAATGATCCCCAGATAAACCGAATTCAAAAGCATAGTGGTTACCATTTCTGCTAACAGCGCTGTGGTTATCTATCCTAGATTTCGAAATAATTCCCTGTCAAGATGACAGAAAAACGACTTGACACAAAACATGATGAAAGTTAAACGAAGATTTTGATAAACCCTTACAGGCGATTTCTAAACAGGGTATCTTTATAAAGTACTAATGACTTAAAACTTACCGTGGTAGAAGGATTGGAAGCAGACCGTCTCATTTCATGAAGGAAATCAAGCACGAATTATGTCGATGACCACAACAGCCGCCATTTTCTCGTCGGAGTGAGCTGCTCTTTCATCTTGTTTGGCGTGGCGGTTCGAAGCTTAAACTGGTCGATATTTACGTGAATTGCACAAAGAAGGTCTTTTCGGTATTCGAATCATTCTTTGAGCCTCATTCATGCTTTCAGAGTGAAGAAAACCGGTCTTTCCGAACGTACTTTACTCTTCTCTATCGATGAAAAAAAAACCCCTGAACAGCACTGAACTCAAGCATATCGCGCATGCGCAGCAAAAAAGCCCCTTGTTGCCATGCAACCATTCTCGTACCCAGAGCACCTCGGTCGGTCGTTCCTTCTCCCGTCAGTGGCTCTGGTAACAGCCATTTCTAGGCCGATGCTGATTGGTCCAAATGTCCGCGCATGCGCGACTTTCATTTGAAACTGCTCAATCGTGATTGGTCAATCTATAACGATGCTCGGAGCTTTTTAGAAGAGAATCCTCTGCGCATAGGTATAACACACAAAGCTGACTCTTTTTCTAACGGGCTCAGATGGATTTTCAAAATGGCGGACGGTCTGAATGGTGGTCATTGCTACTATTTTCTGCTAAGAAACTGTAATGATTTTACTGGTCACAAAGAAAAACACGCAAGTTTGGTTCTGTACTTGTTTTCGCTTCTCTTCTGTCGAGGCAAGTGATTAATTTACGCTATAAATTACCTCCTTCAACAACGGACTACGATACCGTTGAGACAGAACAAAATCAGTTGGCTTCGTTTCGGGTTCCTTTGCAAAAAAATAAGCATCCATATAAAATGTCGTGTTTTTGTGAATGTTAAAAGAGTACAGAACAAGATTGGTGGGGTGTATTTTCTTCCCTTCTCAGTAAATGTGCAGATAAAAGTACAATCTTGTAAAGACTAATAAATTACTTGCCATATCATGTTGTTGTATTTGAATAATACCCTGTGTATCATTTGCCCTATTTTCCCCCAAGGTAGACTCAGTGAAGTCTATTGATGAGAAATATTTCAGCATATTTCGTGTATCAGTAGTATTCTACATATATAATACATATATTTTAACATATTTTATATTTTAGCTTTCTTTCTTTCTCTCCTAATATATTAAGTTAGCCTGTTTTGAAGATGTAGAAATGCTTCAGTAAACCGTTATTATTATTTTATTTTTATTAATTATTATTAAAAGGCTGTATGCATTCTTATATTTGAGACGGGAAGTACACTATGCTGTTGTTATCCCCTTGATTATATTTTATAAATAGAGGTTATTAGTCGGCTAAGCATTGAATACGTCTATAATACTGTGTAGTAAAAATTCACAGCCGTATTAGATGCTTAGCCGGTTAATAAATTGTTTATTATATATTTTGTCAAAGAAACTAGCTATTCTGGTGAAAGAAAAACAACAAATTACAGTGAAAACTTGGAAATCTCTGTACGAGCGCACGCTAGCCAAAACTGTAGAATTTCTCACGCTGATTGGTTAATTTTCATCACACGATTGTGCATGATTAAATAACCACACAAAATACGGTCCCATATTTCGTGTGCTCTCGTGCATATTTCGTGCATTCTTTGACACAAAATACAATAAAGTAAAATATTTAACTTCACCTAGTGGGTACTGATCAGCATTACATGCAAAAATATAAAAGGACCTGTGAAGCACATTTTGGTCTAGGCCAGCCTGTGTTCTCTAAGGTTACTACAAATAAGAAGTCAACCTGGCCTCGGGACAATTCAATGAAACTTTTACAACTGTAATTTACAAGTGTAGCCATTGTTCTTGTAAAAGTTTTATTGAAAAGTGTCTGATTGGGAGGGTATCATTTGCCCTATTTTTCCCCAAGGCAGACTCAGTGAAGTCTATTGATGAGAAATATTATTAGGCTGTTTACATTCTTCTTTTTGAGAGAGAAGCTAGTACACTATCTCATGTAGAAGAGTAGTTATTTTAAAGCATTTTAATTTCAGCAGTCCCTTTGTCTTCAGAAATTACAATACAATACAATAACTTTTATTTAAACACGATATTACTTATTTTAGCTAAAGCTGGTGGGGTCGTGTGGAACAAAAGGATCCATATAAAAGGTGAACCACCCTCTTAGGGTAACACAAATCTAAATGGACCACAAGAGACTAAGCCGGTACCATTTAGGGTGTTTGTCAGTAAATAAGATACCCAAGATCAATGACCCGAGATAAGATAATGACAGCCGGAATGACAGTTGTAGCTTTTGTCACTTTAGAGTTGGTACCTTTTAGGCGTAAAAATTATGTGCTGCCACCAGCACATAAATCACCAGCACATAAATTGTGTGATAATTGTGCTATGTTGCTCATGTGTGATGATTTTTGCATCATAATATCAGATGATAATTCTGACTCAAGACACTCATGGTTGCTTATATACCTTAGGAACAAATAAGATCTGTCATTTTGGAACTAAGGTAGCTTAATTGAACCACCCTTTTTCCTAGAGCCTGCCTACGCAGGCTATAACTAAGGATATACCCCTAGTGTAATCAGTCTTAATTGACCCAGTAGTGGAGATTTGATGTTCTGAACTCTCTGACAGATGTTGATCGAAACATAAATTTATATTTTTTGCACCATGCAGCCATGCTTCACAGATCTGGGAGGTTGTAAATAGATACTTTTACAGTTGTAAATGTTGTTACTACTTTAACCACCACTGGTACACACCCTACAGTTAATTACATATAGAATTTATGCACTTTCTTTTCATATTTGCTAATATAGTAAAACAGTGACATTCATTTAGCTTAGTTTGTTTTCATTTCCTGTAATATATGTGCAGAACCAAATAAAAACTCTAAAAAATATGATTTATATATATTTTTTAATGCCAAAACTTACAATGTACTTGTAAGGTAATACCAAGCTAATACTTTCATTAATTTATGAAATGGCTCAGGATTCTGTTGAATGTTGAGTAATAATCACTGGATTTCTTGTAACACTCTTGCTTTTCTTGCAGCCATTTACTACTATAATAAGTACATAAAATGTACATGTATGTAATACTATTTTTAAATAGTATTTCTTGTACATTATATATACTTATATAATTATTGATATCCTGTAGCTTGACATCTGGGCCCGGTTGTTCGAAAGCGTGTTAACGCTAACCCGGGGATAAATTCGCTAACCTAGTGTTAATTCTTAATATTTTACCCTAGGTTAGCTATTTTAACCCTGGGCCCTGTTCATCAATTTAATTCAATACTCCAAGAGGGCATAAGGGACAGAGCCAAGGGAGTCTCGCTGTATTGCCCTTGGGATATCTTAATTTCACTAAATCTATTTTTAAAAACACCAGAAGTGGTGGATGCCAATGGAACATACTTCCGGTACACATAGACTATATCAGAGAAGATGTGTAATATTTGACATTGTTTTCTGTGTTATTTAATTCAACTTTTTAATTATCATAACTATCCTCAGAGAAGACCAACTTAACACGGTACATGTATAATCATCCAGGCTTAGATTGATCGTCAGAGGTAGCATCCCAAGGAACATTAATTAGGTTATTTGTCAGTTTGTCTTGCATCTTTTCATCCACTGTTCCATTCTCACATGTCAATGTTTAGTGTGTCTAACATGCTCTTTGGCAGATTAGGGAATGATGGATGTGATATAATTGTCTCAAAATATTTCACCATCCATTATGTGACTGCAAGTGCAGTAAAAATAATAAATAATAAATCTGTATAAATTATGAAATCTACAATAGACTGTTGTAGATTTCATAATTTATTCAGATTTATTCTACATTGTAGATTCCAACTTTTGACAATAATAGAGAACAGTCCGTGCAATTCAAAAATGTTTCTATTGTTTCATGTAAACATTTTTTCGTGTTCTTGTTGATACATTGTATTTGATAATTTTCACTGACTCGAGGCTAACCCTGTACAAATGCGTTTGATATCAATAAGTACAGCGGTTTCTGGGGGATCTGTGAACGCGAAAAGAGACTACATGTATTGCAAGAAATCCATTTTGACAATGTATTACTATTTCAAGAAGATTCTTGTAGGTTGTGTGAAGATTCATCAATAGTTTGTATCATCAACCTGTGATATTTTATTTTAACCGAGCTTTCGAGCAACTTGCTCATCTTCAGGGTTACAGATGTTTCAAGTGTAATTCCAAAAATACTTTTACAAAAATATTTTTGGAATTACACTTGAAACATCTGTAACCCTGAAGATGAGCAAGTTGCTCGAAAGCTCGGTTAAAATAAAATATCACAGGTTGATGATACAAACTATTGATGGATGTATTACTATTATTTAACCATGCAACCAGAGCCCATATTTTCAAAGAAATTTCACTGAGAAAGCCTTTCCTAGTTGCATGGTTAGATATTGTAGCTAAGATAAACATTTGTATTTCACTTTAATCAGAGGGAAAGGAAAGAGGGAAAGAGAGGTCATTATGCCTAAGACTTATTTGGAGATTTTTCAATAATGTGCATGACAGTGGCTACCCTGCACCTCTTTCCTGGTGAGTAGAAAAAACTCTGCTACATGTAGTAGGGTAGACAGTGACACAAAGGTGCATGATTGCAGAAAGGGTATGCAAATTAAGGAAATTGAAGTATTTATTTTTATTACATGTAGATGTTTATGACATTCTTGAATAAAACAAGAGGACACCCAGAATTGAGCGTGCTATGCAAAAGCAAGTATATTTAGAAACTGCAGGCTGAAATTTACTCCACCCTCCCAATCAGACACTTTTCAATAAAACTTTTACAAGAACAATGGCTACACTTGTAAATTACAGTTGTAAAAGTTTCATTGAATTGTCCCGAGGCCAGGTTGACTTCTTATTTGTAGTAACCTTAGAGAACACAGGCTGGCCTAGACCAAAATGTGCTTCACAGGTCCTTTTATATTTTTGCATGTAATGCTGATCAGTACCCACTAGGTGAAGTTAAATATTTTACTTTATTGTATTTTGTGTCAAAGAATGCACGAAATATGCACGAGAGCACACGAAATATGGGACCGTATTTTGTGTGGTTACTTAATCATGCACAATCGTGTGATGAAAATTAACCAATCAGCGTGAGAAATTCTACAGTTTTGGCTAGCGTGCGCTCGTACAGAGATTTCCAAGTTTTCACTGTAATTTGTTGTTTTTCTTTCACCAGAATAGCTAGTTTCTTTGACAAAATATATAATAAACAATTTATTAACCGGCTAAGCATCTAATACGGCTGTGAATTTTTGCTACACAGTATTATAGACGTATTCAATGCTTAGCCGACTAATAACCTCTATTTATAAAATATAATCAAGGGGATAACAACAGCATAGTGTACTTCCCGTCTCAAATATAAGAATGCATACAGCCTTTTAATAATAATTAATAAAAATAAAATAATAATAACGGTTTACTGAAGCATTTCTACATCTTCAAAACAGGCTAACTTAATATATTAGGAGAGAAAGAAAGAAAGCTAAAATATAAAATATGTTAAAATATATGTATTATATATGTAGAATACTACTGATACACGAAATATGCTGAAATATTTCTCATCAATAGACTTCACTGAGTCTACCTTGGGGGAAATAGGGCAAATGATACACAGGGTATTATTCAAATACAACATGATATGGCAAGTAATTTATTAGTCTTTACAAGATTGTACTTTTATCTGCACATTTACTGAGAAGGGAAGAAAATACACCCCACCAATCTTGTTCTGTACTCTTTTAACATTCACAAAAACACGACATTTTATATGGATGCTTATTTTTTTGCAAAGGAACCCGAAACGAAGCCAACTGATTTTGTTCTGTCTCAACGGTATCGTAGTCCGTTGTTGAAGGAGGTAATTTATAGCGTAAATTAATCACTTGCCTCGACAGAAGAGAAGCGAAAACAAGTACAGAACCAAACTTGCGTGTTTTTCTTTGTGACCAGTAAAATCATTACAGTTTCTTAGCAGAAAATAGTAGCAATGACCACCATTCAGACCGTCCGCCATTTTGAAAATCCATCTGAGCCCGTTAGAAAAAGAGTCAGCTTTGTGTGTTATACCTATGCGCAGAGGATTCTCTTCTAAAAAGCTCCGAGCATCGTTATAGATTGACCAATCACGATTGAGCAGTTTCAAATGAAAGTCGCGCATGCGCGGACATTTGGACCAATCAGCATCGGCCTAGAAATGGCTGTTACCAGAGCCACTGACAATCTCGTCCCCAGAGCCTGCGTTACTTTCGGCCAGCGACGAGAACGTAGGCTCTGGCATAATCCATTTTTGGGAACAGGATTTCTTGTTCTTCCGGTTTTAGAGCGCATGCGTAAGTTAGCTGGGCAGTTGGTTGTTGTCGATTCAAATTGTCGATTCAGTTTCAGTGGAATCCTTCGAAAGGTTTCATTAGGGAATAGAGTACGCTTTAAAAGCACTTGGTAAAGAAGATACAACAGTGAAAGAAGCGCAGTATCTGAAGTCTTTATTAAAAGCAGTGGTTTTACAGCAGAAGGATATGCGAACAGTTCTTCCTACGGGTTTATATTTACTCGTGTCTACTTTACATATCAGTTAATTATTTGAATCTATCATCTTCATCTTCTCTAGTTATTGTTGTCTCTCCTTCAAATGTATTTCTTTTGAATCTTTCGCCTTCGTAAGCACCTCGATTGGCACCGCCTTTCAGTTGCTAGCCTAAGAATATTAGATTTACGATCGACATATGTTCTTTGAATAACCATCACTCCGTTAAGCTTCGTGTAAATTTTGAGCTTCGTTTGAAAACTTTCCAAGACACTTCGAGATACATATAAGCTTAGATAACTGACTGGATTTTTCTCTGTGCTGAGATATTTTAATATTGCAGATCGAGTAGCCTGCGATCGAGGCGACATGTTTAAAATAACATGTCAATGAAACCGTTGAAAAATGTTAATTTTTGTTTTGAACGGAAGTTGGGACACCGGGTTGTTTTGACAACTCAATTTTCATTGGATATATTTCATTTCCGGAATCTTGCGCGTGCGTAGTTTCTAAAATGGAATAGCCAATCAAATTGTCTCAAAAATGGATTATGCCAGAGCCTACGTTCTTCGCCGCTGGTCGAAAGTAACGCAGGCTCTGGGGACGAGATTGAGCCACTGACGGGAGAAGGAACGACCGACCGAGGTGCTCTGGGTACGAGAATGCCATGCAACATGATCTCGAGGCCGGAATTATGATTATCATAAATTCTTCTTTGCACTTAAATTTACGATTATCATAATAATCCTTGCTTTCATATCACTCGGTTTTAAATTTGAGACTAGGTTCTAATTGTTTGCGTCTTGCTGTTAGTGTACGTAAAGCGAACCGTCGTTGATCTTTACTAGCTTTTCCCCCCTTTTCGTTGTTTTGATTTTGCTGTTTATTGTTCCAGATGGCTGGTAAGTTGGTTTAACTATTGTTCGTTAGTTCTTTATTCCTTTTCTCAGCTTGGATGAACACGAAACAATAGTTCCAAGTCGAGCCTCGTGCTGCAGCCTCGTGCATGCATGCATGTTGCTTCACACTGACAACAGTCAAACAGTCAAACAAAGCAATATTTCAACCTTGACGAAGAACAATACACCACTTTACAGTTATGTTCCGTATTAAACCACGAACAATGATACCAATGTCGAGGTCGAGGTAATGGTATTGATGTTCATATTAATTACTTATTTAATAATGTATACCAGCATCGACTTGTTGGATCCATATTGTTCATGCATGGCCATATCACATAATATACAGTACGGTATGGTAAGCTTATATGTACGCTACTGACTACTGAACCGTGATTCGTGAATTCAAAGTTCTTACTATAGGCACAATCTTTTGTTTGTTTTTGTTTCAGTAATTAGGACTAAAATAAAGTGGATTATGGTTTAGTGACTGATCACAGGGCACCTTAAAAGCTTGCATTTTATCATAATGTCGTGATTAAGCTTATAATACTTTCGATACATATAATAGAGTTTTTAAACTACATGTAGACTATCTTGTTCTTCAATCAATCTTTATTTGTACCATATAAGTGTTATAAAAAAATATTACAAATTCATAATTGCTGCGAGCCGCCAGGCGAGCAGCGAAACTAATCTTGACGGAGTTCCTGTGTCATGTGTGGTCGTGTGGGATCTGGGCACTTATGTGGATGCAACGAGAATCTCGACTGCATTCACGGACTGCCTGGAGATGATTTTGTGAGCCACGGTACTTTTGATCAGCGCACACTCGCAACACGTTCAATCGATATTGAGTATCGTTTATTTTTCGCTGATTCAAGCCAGGAAAGTGTTCGTTTTCTACAAATCCATGATGTCAAATGCAACTTTATTCATTGCTGGAAGCATTCATCGGGGTCATGAACAATTTAGTGACATTTCAAGGGGAAGACCATGTTCTTTTATGAGTTTTCAGCGCTGTTATGGTTGTGTGCTCAGTCACGTCCAGTTCCACAATGAAGTACATAAGCTTAAGTTACTTCTACAGTGAGTCGATCAGAGTTGACCGAAGGAGACAGCATGTACTTGAATGCTTTTGAAAGACACAGTTAGTATCCCCGATGCTGTCGCTGACCTATCTACCTGATCGAGCTCGTTGGTCTTCGTCAAACCAATCCGGCCCATGCCATTGCCATTGGCATTGAGGCAACTACTGAATCAAATTATACGATCCATCCTGATGTACTTTTATCTTCTACAAGTCTGCTATGAGGCTTCGACATCTTTCCTGATATCTGGCCAGTAACATTGTATATAATATACACCAAACACAATTCTCTATTTCATTGAATCCATATTTGTATTAATTTAATACTGCATATCAGTAGAGTACAAACTATTACAAGCGTGTAACATAAATAGTGCAAAGTATTGCATGCTTTTAGTGCTGGTACATGTCTATAGCTGTCTGTCCATGACCAGATTATTATAGCGGGTGGGAATGATAATTAATAGAGACATGGAGTGGAACAATGTGACCGGGATGGGAATGAGAATCAATGGAGATGTGGGATGTGAACAATGGGACAAGGGTGGGAATGAGAATCAGTAGATATATGGGAGGGAAATAGGTTTCTTGTAAGCTAGAACACATGACACAGTAATAAAGTTATTATTATTATTATACCACATTTTTATTATTTTATTTTACAACTAATGCACCTTGCTGAAAATTAAGGGACAACCACATGTATGCATTGACAGCTACATTTCACTTTTATGTGTTACCATGTACTGTACGGCAGTGCACAACTCGCAGCACTTCACTTTCTACCAGAAACGACTAGTAATAATAATATTAAACAGCTAGACAGCAAAAGTACTAGCTATTCAGTACAGTAAAGATAATCTAGCTAGCTGAATAGTTGACATAAGTTCTTTACATTTTGTTATAATAAGACACGAGTTCTGTCAATAGCAAATGAAATTTAATGGAATTTAATTGCATGATTGTTATTTAATATTTAGAGGTTAACGCACTCGAGCAAGTGGGTTATTGGGATTTACCTGCACGATTTCACTAACAATGAGATAATTTTGAATTCATTGTTAGTGAACAAGTGAAGGTAAAATTATGATTAAACTCGATCACGAGCAAAGAGGGCATTAACATTATTATTATTATATTTGAATACATTGCGGAGGCAATCTAATACTAACTAACAATAATACACGTTCGTATTTTTAATGAGCTTTGCGGTCTTGGACGACATGTGTCTAAATAAACTATTGTATTGTATTGTATAATACCGTAGAATAAAAGCACAATAATGACGTTGCCACGGTTGTCACATAACCACGCATCACATATGGTACAAATCAACCAACCTGAAGATTGGAATTTGTACAATGTATGAAAATTGAATAATAATAATAAATATTATTATAATAATACTGTATAGACCAAATGCAATAATGTTCTGGATTGACTAACCTTCGCTCATGTGGAAACCCAAAAGCATTTTCACCTGTATCAGAGAGCTAGGTTATAAAGTCAGTCAAGAATGATGGCAATTGAAATTGGATGCCGCCCATTATTGCAAGGTGAAAGTTGAATAAGTAATCTATGTATGTTTTCAGTAGACTATATATTCCATTAATTAACATATAAAGATCATGGTTATATACAGTCAATGTCATTAATGTTGTCCAGCTAAAAAGAGATTAACACTATACAGTAAATGTCACATGTCTCATTCTATTTTCATTTTGCACATGTGGAATTGTAATTTCAAAGGCATAAATCTCATCTGCCTGTGAAAATGGGCATTGTTAACTAAATTCTCTTCTCACACTGAGGTGTTGATGTTTTTCTTTTGAAATTAGAATTCCACTTACAAGTGCAAAACGAATATATTATGAGACCTTACATTTATTGTAGTGTTAATCTCTTTTTAGCTGGACAAGTTAATGGCATTGACTGTATATATAATTACCTGTAAGCAATCTAGCTCAGATTGAAATTCACTGAAATCATTATTATTTAATATACAGATACGTCTTCATCAAAACCGTCATTGAAAAGGGGAAAGAAGGTATTTTGAATATTCCAGAAAATGCCACATGATCTTACAACAATGATTTGTACGTGACACAATAATAATTATTGGTGGTGACAAAAGTTAATTACTGTATATTACTTATTCTTAGACTATCTTAGAAAACTTATTTCACTCCTACTTAGTGCGCAAGCACTAAATCCATGTAACAAAATCAAAGTTGTTACTGCCTAATAGTTTTTATTTAGCGACTATTTAGTCGCTATCATCCAACCAGAACATTCTTTTTTAGATTTCAATACACAAGAGACATCAAATACACAATAGACTTGCTGTTGATTATGACTTTACTGATCAGAAGCCTTTATTCAAGATCATGTTATGGTTGGATGATAGTGGCTAAATAGTCGCTATAAATAAAAACTATTTGGCAGTAACAACTTTGATGTTATTTCATGGTTTTTAGTGCTTGCGCTCTAATATTTGATGTATCAGTATATATACTTATTTTGTTTATCATTTTTTTAGAATTGCCATAGCTGTGGGGAAGAGCAGCCAATTGCCAAAAAAAAATTGTGTAAGCTGCAACATTCCTTTTGAGAGGAAATCAAAGATTAATGAAGAGGCCATCAGAAAGATGGGTGGTTCCAACATCACCCAACAGAGACACTTGATGGAGAAACGAGTATGTGTAATATTTTTTCTGTTATCAGCCCCATGTAAAACATGATTTTGAGACCATGCATGCATGTCACTGGGAACTACATGTACATTCTAATATGTGAAGCAGCCTTAACAGCGTATTTCAAAATTTAGGCATATTACTAATGTACCAATTAACCCCTCGTGATTGTAATTTAAAAGCTGCTCGGCTGCCATGCAGCACCTATACAGTGCAGCCTGAAAAAATCCTCCTGTTTGTAAAGCGCATTGAGACAATGTGAAATGTGCATTTACATGTACACAGCTATTTCAAAAAAGGTTGGTGAAGGTTTTGTTGCATCTTGCATACCAAGCCCAAGATGCACTATGGGCGATGTGAATGGAATCAGCAAAAGGTCACAACAATATGGATTCTGGAAATTTTCCCAAAATTTGTCTTCGCAATATATGGAGCCGGCATATTTTCTTCTGTATGTGCATGCTGACATTATTTACATGATCCACAATACATTTCAGGCTTGGTATGCAAGACGCAACATGCAAGATGCAACAAAACGTTCACCAACCTTTTTTGAAATAGCTGTATATGAACTGACTAAATTATTATTATTATTTTTGAATATCGACTGATTAAGCCAGATCGATAGGTTTAGCAAGGTATTTGGACCAGCGTTGGTGGGGGTAGTAAAGGTGTGTGTGGGTGTTTTATGGGGGGGGGGGGGGGGGGGGGGGGGTGTTTTATGGGGGGGGGGGGGGGGGGGGAGGAGGGGGAAGTCAATGTTTCCAGTGGGGGGGGGGGGGGGGTTTGGTGGAAGATGGCATTGGGATATGGGTACTGGGAGTGAGAGTGAATTTGTGGGGGGATGGAACGTAGAAGGAAGAGAAGAAAGGAGGGAAGAACTGGAGGTATGTAGCTATGTAGGGTGACAAGTAGAGAAATGGATGATAAAGATGGAGAGAGGATATATATAGAGGTGGAATGTATGTAGATTAATAGTGACAAGTGGAGAAATGGATGATAGTAAGGAAAAGAGGAAAGATGGAAGTGGAGTGTATGTGGATGAATAGGTTGAGAGGCAGATAGTAGAAAGGTGGAGAAGATATAGGGAAGTGGAATGTATGTGGATTAATAGTGACAAGTGGGGAAATGGACGATGGAAAAAAGTAAAGAAAAAAGAAAGTGGGAAGTATGTAGATAAATAGTGGAAGTGGAGGAATGGATGATTGAATGGATGATTAAAGCTGGATGATGGAGAAGGGGAAATGAGAGGAATGTAAGTTATGTTGAATCCACAGGGATCCAAGGGGTGGTGGAAATCCAAGGGGGGGGGGGGGAATTATCTCAAGGGAAAAAGGGTGGAATGGGGGTGGTGGTAGCCTCCTTTGCAGACGTTGTGTAGCGCTTCCGGTTCCCGTCATTCCTCCACTACGTCTGCTAAGACTCGAACAACATTCCTTTCTACGAATTTGACCAATCAGAGAAAGCCCCACAAAAGCTTGTGGGTACGACCTTGACCTTGGCCGTCTTTCCCGCGAACAAGATGGCCGCGGTGGAGGAGAGAATCAGGCTGGATGACTGTTATAGAAATATCAGCCAAGTTTTCCGCATAAAGGAGTTCAACAGTCATCAGAAAAAGGCCATAGATGCCATAATTTTAGAAAAGAAAGACGTTTTTGTAAATCTTCCAACTGGTTCCGGGAAATCGCTAGTGTTTCAGGCTATGCCTTTGATGTTTGACCTTGTAAATGTAAATAACGTGAATCACTCAATCATCATCGTGGTCTCACCCTTGATCAACTTGATGTTAGATCAAGTAAATAGATTAAATGCACTTGGGATAACGTCTGTGTGCCTGAGTGAGGTTGAAAACATGGAATCAGTGGAAGCCGGACAGTTTTCAGTTGTATACGGAACGCCAGAATCATGGCTGAAGAATGAGCGATAGCGTTGCATGCTGTCATCCCAGGTATACCAAGAACGAGTTTGTGCCGTAGCTGTCGACGAAGCTCATGTAATAAAACAGTGGTAAGTAGAAGTTTTCTTTACAACAAAATACTTGAGAAAGCTAAAACTTACGTTACGTGACTTTAGTTTATAACGTACTGCATGCAATCGATTAGCCTCATTGAAGGACCACTCTTCTACTATTCTTCGGTCCGTTTAATACAATATCTTGTAGCCTGTGTACAATAGCTAGTATACAGCCGCTATGCTCTCGCCCGGCCCAAGAGAGAATTACATGGAATAAAGAAGACGTTTGCACGCGCAGACTAAATATCTTGTAGGATTAATGTTATAAGTTTTATTTGAACTTTTCAGGGGTACTTCTATGAATAGTAAACACACAGCATTCCGAGAAGTCTACTCTCGTTTACATGAGTTTAGATCACTACTGCCTTCAGTTAACATTCTAGCATTAACAGCAACGGCTGCTCCGGATACAGTGGAATGTATAATGGAAACTCTTCTGCTTGTAAACCCTATTGTGGTGATGGAAACCCCAAACAAGAAGAACATCATGTATTCTGTCACTTACATGGATCAGACTTCTAAACCAGAAGACTATTTTCGATGGATTGCTGATGATATTAAAGAAAAGGGAAGTTCTGCAGATAGAGTTATAATTTACTGCCAGACTATAAAGCAGTGTGGGATTGTATATGCTACACTAAAGGGATTACTTCGTGAAAGCTTGTATGCTGGGCCAGCTGAGCACAACCCCAGAAATGTTGTTCTTGAGATGATCCATTCTTGTACCCCAAAAGCTAACAAAGATGTTATTCTTAGCTCATTTCAACACGCTGATGGCTGCATTCGAGTATTGGTTGCCACCATTGCTTTTGGTATGGGTGTGGATTGTAAAGGGGTTCATACAACAATCCATTTTGGACCGCCTAAAAACCTTGAAGCATATATCCAAGAGAGTGGAAGGTCAGGGAGGGATGGCCAACCTAGTAAGTCTTTTATTTTATATAAAGGTCTGCTATTGGCACATGTTGAACAAGATATCAAAAGATATTTAAAAGACACAGGATGTAGAAGAAATAAATTGATGCACCATTTCGGGATAACTGCAGACCAGATTGAGTATCCAGGACCTCAGCATGAATGTTGTGACAATTGTGTCAACAGTTGCACTTGTGGATCATCTGACTGTAGGTCATATTGCCAATTTCCAGGAATAAATGCAGTAGAAAAAGAAGCAATGGATATGTCAGAAACAAGAAAAGTCACCACCCAAAACAAATGTTTATTGGAGAAACATCTTATTAAATATCACAAGACACTCCTTATGAACATTATTGCAAAAGTAGCAAATGGACAGTTGAGCTCAATTGTTCACCCTCAGATGTTAATTGGTTTTGGTGAAGTGCAAATTAAACAAGTGCTGGATAATTGTCAATCAATTATGAACATTGCAGATGTATACAGATTTGTAGAGATTTGGCATAGTAATCATGCAAACTATATTTATCAACTTATATGCAAGGTATTTTTGGAAGATCATGATGTAGCTACTTTCCCCAACGTCTCTCTGGAGTTAGATGATAGTGATGATGAATTGGATGACTTAATAATGAATGAGTGGGCCACACTAGTAGAAGATGATGAGCTTTTGAATATGGTTGTTGAAAATATTTCACTTTCACATGAATATGAGGATGAAACTGATATACATGAACTATCATCAGGTGACTCGACTCTACAAGGATCTGTACCAACATCAGCAATACAAGCTTTGGCTAATTTGAGCATAACTGAAGGTGATGAAGGTATAATTTAGACTCTAAGTGTGAAGGACACTTCCTTACCTAATTTCAACATTTTAACTTTTTTAATTTTAACTTAAAAAGTGTATTGAGTTAAATAATCCCTCTCAGACTAATTTGGTGCTGTCCTACTTGTATATGCAGCTTAGTTATTTAGGGAATATTAATTCATTAATATTATAAGAGATGTGATTATCAAATATGACACACTAAAACTGTGAAACAGTGCTAACTTTAAATACCGTAGCACTATAAATAGTGCAATGTCTTTTGTTTTCTATTGTTTCATTGGTGCAACATGTATTTAGCACTAAATAGTTTGTACTGTTTCACGGTTTTAGTGTTTGCACTCAGATGATATCTCAAAACATCTCCTTATAATTACCATGAGCATTGATTCCCTATATATATAGAGAGAGAATATGGAGAAATACTTTATTACATGTAAGCCAGACACGTGCACGTTGAATAAGAGGAATGAGCTGGCTAGCGCATGCCGTCACGCGAACAAATATTTACTTAAGAACATGTAAACTATTTAATTTTCACGTCATGATTAGTGTATTTAAGGAACTTACTATTACGAGAGAGGACCAGTTGGCCCTCTTGAAACAGAACTGTAGTGCCTATGCCATCGTTTTAATGTTTTCCGTTGCATTATTTAATTTTATATATATATATATGCCATATATGCAGGTTCCTGGACGTAGTAGAGTGCTCAATACATGAGTAGAGCTAAAATATATACCGGTACGTAGAAGAAGAAGACAAGGAACACAGTAGCGACTTAAGTAGTGACTTAAGTCGCTAATATGTTCCTTGTCTTCTTCTTCTACGTACAGCAATATGCAGAAATTCTGATCCTTTTGACTACAATACACATATATCAAAGACCTACTTAAGACCATGGGATGGCTACACTGATATTTTTTTCATAAAGCCTCGCTGGCAGACAACTAGAAAAAAATATCTGTGTAGCCATCCCATAATTTTAAGTACGTTTTTGATATATGTGTATTTTAGTCAAAAGGATCAGAATTTCTGCATATTGCTGTATAAGACTTGATATATATATGATAAGTAGAATAGAGATAAATAGGTGCTAATGTTCAACGATGAACTCCCAATGAAAGGATCCTCTAGGATTCACAGTCTGCACTCCAATATGTATAAGTAGCATAACGATTCAGTAGAAGAGGCAGGCAACTTCTGATTGTCCAACAAGTTTAATTTAAACGTTTTGGCCCTTCGGCCTTCTTCAGTAAAAAAGTAAAAATATAAAATGGTAAAATGACCAGACCATTTTACCATTTTATATTTTTACTTTTTTACTGAAGAAGGCCGAAGGGCCAAAACGTTTAAATTAAACTTGTTGGACAATCAGAAGTTGCCTACCTCTTCTACTGAATCCTTATGCTACTTATATATACAATGTATATGATATATACCTATTCCAAATATCGTTGTCCGGGCCGAAAGTAACAAGCAAGAAGCTGACGACCGCAAAGGACTTTGGGAATCTCCTAATTAATTAACTTATCCATGGTACTTGAGAAGTTATCCCTACGAGCGTTGAATAGCAATCATTTGGAACTATTCGGCCATTTGAAAATGCATGTTGTCAAAATGTCTACGGATGAATAAATGAATAAGGAGAAAGTCCCAATGCCCTTTGCGGTCGTCAGCTTCTTGCTTGATGCTTTCAGAGGGGACAACGATTTTTGGAATAGGTGTATATATATACAGTCATTTGCAAAAATTCTGGCCACCACGAAATATCGATATATCTGGTGCATTATGGGTAATTCAATAATACTATTTTTAGTTTCCTATAAACTTATTAAATGAAGCAAAATTTACAAACAACAAAAACGTAAGACTAAAATAAACATTATACTAAATATTTCTACCAACTTTGCTGGCGTTAACCCGTTTTAAGGGGAATTTTCAATTATTTTATATTATATATTGATATTTCGTAGCGGCCAGAATTTCTGCAAATGACAGTAGTTATCCATTAATGCACATATAATGAATGAATGAATATTTTTTTAGTAGTCATTTTGAAAAAAAAAACATCCTTAACACAAGCCTGCAAATAATGTTTTCAATGTTAGGTCAGTGACAGGTGTTGACTGGAGGTACAGTCATGCTGATCAGACAAAGGTTGTGTGATCTTGAGTGGATCGAAATATATTATTTCTATATGTTCCACACTCACGTCTGGTAACAGAACAACCTGGTCAGACTGAGTTCAGCAGTCAAAACCTCACTTTTTTACACATAAATGTTTGATGACTGGCTGTTATTTGCAGACTTGCTACATTACATTGTACGAAGGATCGTATTTACATTTAACATTACATTGTATATGCTAACAACAATAAATTTAGTATAATTGCAGATGACTGCTGATAATATATCTTGATAATAATTATCTTGCTTTTAACTTTAAATCAATGTTCCTTTTGTGGTCATTTATCCACTTATATATCATGGACATATCCAGCTGAAGTATTGGGCTTCTCTCAAACTTGGAAAAATGGTTGAGACTTCGACCATATTGCCTTTCAAATACATCCACTTCACACAGTCGCTTGACAACAGCTTGTAGGTCTTGATTTGTATCCTTCTTGGTATGTGCTCCAGACTTGTACCCTTTATCCACACATTTTTCCATATTGTGAATAATAGACTTTGTAGATTTCTCAGCATAGCAAATCCGGTTCACTGATATCTCACTCACATTGGGACCCAAATTCTTGATGGCCTGTTTTACATGATTGTTGCTATGTTCTACTTCAAGATCTAGTGGAATGTTCTTGCCTGGACTTCCATGGTTATTTACTCCTCTGTTCCATATATACCTATGTGCATCTCTGGGAGACAGCAAAGAATTAATTAAAAACATCTGATACAAACACTCCAGAGCATATTTTATGCTATGGGACTTGTCAGCCTTGCACCACAGCATAAAATACTTGTACTGCCTCATTATTCGACTGCCATCACCTTCCTTCACTGCATCAAGAAAATTTAAAAACAACATCCCATCAGAAAGTAGAGCACTGTTATAATCATATATGTCATCTTTTAATGCTGTTTCCTTAGGCTTGATTTTTTCAGGTTTACCTGGACATGGTACCAGTTGTAGGTCAACTTCAGGTGGAGGCTGGTGGGTAAGTTCATGGTTACGCCTACTCCTACCATCATATTTAAATGAACGTGTGCATCCAGCAAAACGGCATGGAAATCTACCATTTGGATTCAGATTTTGACTATTTGTAGCATTCTCTCTATCTTCAGCTGTAAGAATATTGTCAACGACAACATTTATGTCCTCTTTGGTAAAAACAATTTGGTCTACAACCATACTTGCTGCCTTGTGCAAATATTGAATCTTTTTCAACTTTGACTGCATGGCCAGCTCGTCAGGGATGGGACAGTTTGATGGGGGACCTGATGCACAGTTGAAACCCAAAACCTTTATTGCAGCCACAATTATCCTTGCTTCCAACTCCAATAAGAGAAAGTCACGATCAGCTGCATAAGCAGTACGAGGATCACTGACAACATTCCTTCTGTTGATCAGAGTTCTATCTGAATAAAGGGTACATATATCCCCATCAGATTGTGCTGAAAAAAAAAACGTCTGAAGATCATCTATAAAAAAATTATACAGGAAATTGATTACGGTAATTCATTAATAATTATAGTAAATTCATTAATTTAAAGATACTTACATTGTAAATTTTTTTAAATAATTATTTAAATAAATTTAAAATGTATTCATTAATTTTATAGAAAATAAAATATACTCACTGTAATTATCTTTAGTCCAGCATGCCAGTCTCCCAATTGCAGTGTTATCCCCTCAAGTCTGTCTGCAGGAGTGTAGCCATTGGCAACTGATTGTATAACGTTAACAGCTCGTTCTACTGTCAGTTGGTCTCCTGCGAAGAGTTGGGGGTCAAATGATGTTTCTTCATTTGGTCCAGACTGTTTGGGTAGATATGTCTGGAATTGCTTTAATATTTCCAACATATCATCGTTGACATTTTCATCTTTGTATATTATACCAAGTGGTGCCTACATGAATAACCAATAAAAAATAATTATAAGAAGTTATTTGTGTTATAATTATATATTATACATGAGTTCTTATACAATATATTGTATATGTACCTGTAATCCTTTTCACATATCCCCATATTATAAATTTAAACTAAACATGAGATATTTAAACAACAGATTTGAATATATCATGAAATGAACGATATGATCTGAAATTAAACCTACAATGTAAATAAGGGATCATTCATAACTCATGTGGGGGACTATAGGGATTTAATTTATTTTGATAGAATATTTTTAGGTGGCCTGCACTTAATCCCAACATGTTTTTCAGTGATCCCCTACTGAGACAGCAGAAACTAAATATCATGTCCCTCATTTTCCATGTTGTATTCAACTTTTATTTAAAAAAACAAATCTGAGGGAAATGATATAATTTCCATATTTGATCAATTTTTTCTTTTGGCCCTACTGAATAAAACTTGATGTATAAAGCTTAATATTTGTTTATTTTTCTCTTTACAAAAGTTGTAACCAGTAGGCTATATTATTCAACTGCACTTGCCTTGACTGATATTTTGGCCATCTCTTTGCTATACTGATGTGGGATGTGCTGTATAGCAATATCTTTCAGGAATTCTAACATTTTGAAATGCTTAACTAGAACACGTGACACAAGAACCACATAATTAAACCTCTGCCTCTGTTGATCTGCCATATCTGGTAGAAACTGCATATTCTCTAATTCCAGGATTTCCTTGTTTCCAATAGTATCACAACATAAAAGATTGCCAGAAACACGATTTTCAACATAGCAATGGTTCACCCAATGATTATCCTTATTCTGGCTTGTACTTGTCATATTCCTGCATTCCAGTCTAATGTCTACATTGTCAAATGGTATAACAAAACCTGGATGGGTGTGGCCTTTTTGTTGTTTGGCGTCTTGTAAAAGTTCATCATATTTGTCACCTAATATGTCCATCTTCTTCAGCACTGTCTGATTGCAGCAAGTTATCTTCAACTTTGCAAATGTGTTCATGGTTGCCTGGAATGATGAAGTTAACATATATAGTTTCAGGACATGTCTAGTTTATACTGAGTGCATAAATCCAAAAATTTAAATTAGTATTTTTAAATGTAATGGATGTGTATTATATTCGTTTTCTTAATTTCTACTTTCACATTCATCATAATAATCTTCTAGATTATTTCCAAAACACTGACGCGTCACTTTGCTGACTGAACCAGTGCGCTTCCGGTTCCCGTCATTGACGAACTGGAAGTAGAATCACCTCGCAAGTGACGGTCAGCTTGTAGATTTCAAAACAAACAAAAGCGTACATATTTCATACAAGTGACTTAGATGGTTGATTTTAGTCGTAGATATAAACCTTACCTCCATTGATCTCGTCTTTATCGCAATGCCAAGTATAGAAGCCAGTGCGCTCATGTGTTGGTTTCGTTCTTTCAGAATCACAGAACCTGCCACAGCCATTGCTGGAAACCACTTCGCATCGTTGACTGCACTTTTTCGTGGTGAAAGACAGCAAGTCAGCAAAACCGAGTAAAAGAGTGGTGCACGCTCTTTCCATTCGTAGCATAGTTTCTCTAAGTCAAAGTTAATCAAATCGTCCCTTGTGCTTTTCCTCAAAATGGATGGGTTTCTTGAAGAACACAAGCCGTTTATTTCTTCTTGCAAAATTCTTAAAATTCGTTCAACCACTTTGTTCCGTACATCCTTAGATCTGAGTACAGCTTTGGCAATCGCTAGGGAATTCTTGTGGATTAGAGCCTTTCCGATAACTTCGTATTCACCAGTCAGTTCTTGTTTAATGGTCTTTGACGGATAAGTCAAAGTAATGGTAACTGTACTCTTCTGACTACCATCAGCAGTCCTCTGTTTTACTGGCAAATTTCGGGTGGGTCGATGTACCTGAGGAACTTGCTTTAATGGTGTGGATGTATTTTGAAACCCAACAAGACAGAAAACTCTTGGAGCATCGTGTATTGATGAAGAGCGAACTGGAGACTCGGGGAAGCAGGGTCGCGGTACAGAAGATAGTGTCTGAGTAGAAGAAGTGTCGTTGTATTTCAAAGATTTCTTTGCGCTTTCTTCAACTCCGGGTGAAACGCGTTTCGATCGCAGTTTCACATCGTTATTTAAATTACTTTGGATTTCTCTCTTCAATTCAGTATACGCATTCTCTACGCTAGAAAATCGCTTTACTTTTTGCAAACAGCTCCGACAAAGAAACAAGGTACTGTATTCGGCGTAGTCGGCAAGGTCTTTTAATTCACCAAGTCTTTCTAAAATCGAGGGAATATCCAGCAGACTTCTACCAAATATCCTTGTACGGTGTTTCTTACACTCCTCTTTCTTGCATATAAAACATATAGTGTCAAAATTCAATACTTTCTTTGGTGTATTCACGCGATACATGTACAAACGTAACTGTGACTTTTTTCTACCGTTTTGCGCGGGAAAATAAAAAATTTACATATCGCCTAGCAATTTGATTGGCTGATAGAAAACAATGTGGAAAGGAATGTTGTTCGAGTCTTAGCAGACGTTAATGGAGGAATGACGGGAACCGGAAGCGCTACACAACGTCTGCAAAGGAGGCTAGGGTGGTGGGGGATTATGGGGGATCCAAGCTAATGTGATTGTCAGTTTAAAACTGTGAGTTTATAAAGCAAGAAGTGGGGGCAAGGGTCAAACGGAAATGTGGTACGATAGGGATCAACAAACGTAAATGTTAAAAGCCTACATTGTGATGGGAGGACGTGCCGACAACCTTAAGATAGTGACACATAATATATGGACGTATGTCGGTAGGATTATAAAAAAGGTGTAGGGAATTATATAAGAAAAGAGGTAAAGAAACGTGTGAACTGATGGGCATAATAGGAGAAAAGGATGGGGCTATTATAGGAATTGAAAATACTATAGGAGTGAATGTGATAAGAAAAGGTTCGGGTCGGTAATGTACCCGTTATGCTATATACATTGTAACAGTGTACTAGAAGTAAATAAAATTGATATGAATTGAACATGGAAGAATAAGACTAGCATAAATGCTGTGAGCGCGTTTGTAAACTAAGGCATTCAGATACATGGATTGGAATGTGTATAGTGATGATAGCGCTTGGTATGTAAAGAGATAAGGCGTTAGACGCGCTAAAAGTAGCGTGCGAAGTGAAATATAGTCAAAAATGTGTTGGTGAATAATGGAGAAGCCAAGCTAGAAATGGGGTAAAATATGAAATAAGTGATGCTTGAAAGGCAGCGTTGGGGGGTGGAAGGGAAGCTGCAGGGTTTTAAAAGGTGGTATATACAATGAGGGAGATGTGAGCTCACAATCCAAGGGGAGTTAGAGAGTGGGAGCCTTTGTCCAGTGCCCACTGGGACTCTAATCTTCAGGGGTTTAGAAGTCCCAGCGTGATTCAAAGATCAAGACGTTTCATACTTGACAGGCCTGCAAGCTACACCCTACGCCATGGCAAAAGACAGAGGGGGAGGGGAATTTGACTGGTTAGGGCGCTGATGTGCTAGCGTGGCGTGCGGGAAAGCAGGCGAGACCATGGACCCCGGGGAGGAAATGTAGTGGATGCGCAAAGCGTGGTTGCGATGATGTTGTGGATATTAATATGGTACCTTTAGAGCGGGAATTTTTTGAGTACATCGGAGCCGTGACTTGTGTTCTTGGGTGAGATACTATTAGAAAGGGCGGAGTGTGCGTGGCGGTTCTTTATATAGGGGGGACTGGGGAGGGTTGTTGGGTTTCCTGTGTGTGACGTTTGGGGTTCGCGGGGGCGTATGGGGGGCGGGGCATTTGAACGTAGGTGGCAATGGCGGCCTATACACGGGAGCAGAATATTGTTGACGTTTATGAGTTAATAACCTGGCCAGGAGGGGTTGAACGGGGAAACCCAGTGGTGTTACCGGCTGTAAGATGGGTTGGTGTCATTGCAAGGACGGTAAGGTGGGACGTGGAGCCGGAATATGGATGGAGCGATCGCTCGAATAATGCGGATAAAGGTTATCGAAGGCTGTAGTGTAAGACGCAAAGGTAAATGGTTAAGAGAACTTTAACATATTGTGTGTTCAAAATGTTTGTAAGTTTAAGACCTGCCTCGAAGAGGGTGGTCTGCCATTGAGAGGTCAGGTCGGGGGTTAGTGTCTGTGGTGGAGTGCATTTGGGGATGAGGTGGAGGGGAGGAGTGTTTTGGTCCAGGAAGCTTTTGAGGTAGATGTGTTGGGTTCGGTGCATGTTGTAGGCAGTGGTGAGGTGGGTGGAATGGGCTTGCAATGGGATGTGGTGTGGAAGGAGATGTGATAGGGGGGGAGGGGGTGTGTGTAGAGGGGCGGTGGTGTTTTGTGGGAGCTGTGGTGTCGTGACAGCTTCTTTGGTTTGGAGAGTGGAGTGTTGGATGTTGGGTTTGGTGGTGTAGGTGTTGTGGGTGGGTGGTAGATAGTGTGTTGGATTGGCGGGGGTGGTGGTTCTATTCTGGTGTGGGGTGTAGGGTGTGTGTGTAGAGGGGGGGTGGTGGTTAGTGTGGGTGGTGATAGTAGGGGTTGTAGATAGAGGGGTGGAGTGGATGAGATGGTGGCGGTCGGGGGGTGTTGTAGGTGAGGGAGTGGGTGTCCCTTCTGGGGGGTGGAGGCGATTTGGCAAAGGAGATCAGCAGCTTCTGAAATGTTAAGAAGTGGCTCAGGGGATTGGTAGGGAGTGGGGTCTGGTGAAGTGGTATTGTTTCGGGGAGTGGGGTCATATGAGAAAGAGTAGGGGGGAGGTGGATATGGTTAAAGGTGGTGTGTGGGGTGGAGAGGAAGAGCGTAGTAGGGAGGGGAAGGTCGTGGTGGGTAAGGAGGTGGTAGTTTGTGGTGGGGGACGGTGTGTTGGGGGGGTGGTAAGGGTGCTGGTAAGAATGCCATATTTGAGAAGGTCAGCATCTTCGATGTAATTGTGATCCTTGGGGGGTGTTGAGAAGGAGGAGGAGATATGGGAGGTGTAGCGGGTGTGGGTAGTGGTGGTGGTGGTAGGATACCTGATCTGTTGGTGGTGGGTGTCAGGGTTTTTGAGGGAGGGGGGAGGTGGTGGGCGTCGGTGTAAAGGACGGGGAGTGGCTGTTTTGGTGAGGAAGTTAGAAGTCAACAAACGTGGTTTGTAAGTGTAGCTGGATTGAATTGCTGTAGAGAAAGAAAGAGACATAGGTGGTTTGACACAAGTGATGTTAGAAGATGTAAGTAATGGAGTAAGTAATACTAATCATAATATAAATAAAACCTTTTTGTAGCGCTTAGCAAGTGCATGTGCTAGTGCCTCAATTTTTTTCTTGTTCCAATGACGAGCGTGTTCAGTGAGAAGTTCTTCCCTTCCTGCAAATAAAAGAAATCAAAACCTTCCAAATCCACAAATTCACCTGCTTAATTTAGACAAGAGAACATGACCTCATTCTCTCTTGCTTTAAACCAATACAAGACACATGTAATCAAATCAAATCAAAAGACTTTATTTTATGAGGGTGACACTAAACAGTCTCAGACTGATAAACTTGTGTAATAGTAGTAATAAAGCTTGCCTTCGGGGAGCATGTGCTTTGTTGTCAATCCCAGTCGTGAGAAGTGACTATTTATTTGTTCTACTTCCTCTCCAGTTGTAGCACAAGCTCCAGCTTGCCATCTGCCTCCCCACAAAGACTGTGAAAATGCAAAACCATTTTTGTCAATACATTATACTATTAAATGTATATGTATGTACATGTAATGCATAGGGTGTATGAAGTACATGTATATAATAAATATATTATATGGGTGGGTTGATGGATGCATGCATGTACACAGTAAAAGGGTGTATATACAGAGGATAAGCTAAATATTATAAGTATACCTGACATGACCAAGCATGAGCCTTAGCATGCATCACAGATAAAGCTGGTTTCATCTTTTCAGAACTAACGCTATCATGTTTTTTCAGCCACGGCCAATATTTGCAAACTACATCATACCAAAAAAATTCAATGTGTTTTGGTATGAAGTAGTTCACTTGCATGAAATGCGCATATCCATACAATTCCCCATGGAACATGTTGACTGAATATTGTGCCAAAGCATGCCTGCATCCAGCAATTTCAAGGCCTGTTTCCACAAGGTTCTTCTTCTTTTGTAAATTATTTGCTGCAGCTCGCCAATTCGAATCACCACATTTGCTATCTTTGTCAGAAATCTGAGTTTAAGAAATTAGCTTTTGAATAATTTTGAGTATTAAGGTGCATGTCAGCAATAGCTGACTGCAAGTGTATACGAATTCACAAGAAATTACCCACAAATAAATATTATATATTATAGTATATCTAAATAATGCCAAATAAGATACATTTAATTGAAAAAAGTGTAAAAAAGGAACTCACACTATGCTTTGAACCCTTGTAAACTTTATGAATGTGATCATCCACTCTCTCATTTGAAGATATAAAAGTTTCCCCGTAGTAGCATTCCCTCTTTCGCCTATTCATACAGTTACAACATACACAAAAATGACATGTAAAGATCAAAACAAACTACATGTATGTGTCTTCAGCAAAACAAAATACAGTTGAATCTCCTGTAAATGACCACCCAAAATGTCAAGCTTTGTGGTTGCTTACGAGAAGTGGCCACTTACGAGAGGTTCCAACTATAGGCAATATAGTACGTGATTTGACTTGGAGCTGAACTTTTGGTATTTTGAAAAACTGGTTGCTTAAGGAGAGGTGGTGGCAACCAGAGGTTCAACTATTAACCGGGATTCTACGGTATACATGTAGAGCAATATATTAAATTCGAGTGTATATAAGTGCAGTACACAATATATCCATGAAATATAGCTACATGTCAAAGTTAGTACCTTTTGATCACTGCCAAGATCAGTCGGGCAAGGACAAACATAATATTTAAAGTGAATATTAATACCATTAATATAAATCTAGACGCTCGGGATCAGCGGACGCGGGGGGTACAAGCAGTACAAGTTTGTACTAATTAAGGTATTGAGTAATTTGCACGCGCTATGCGTCATAGTCAGGCACGTGCCTTTATCAGTATTACAACACGCACAGTATACCGATTTAGTCACTTTTCTATTCGCTTTACGTTACGAGCATAACTATCAAGACCAAATTATGTAGACTATTAAAATTATAATATAGCCATGTAGCTTACTCATTCTCTTATCAGACAGCATCTTGTCACAACCTTCATTATAATCATCAACTGGATCTGCACACACTAAAAGAAAAAAATCAGATCGTAACTGCACAGTACTTTATACAAAGGTCAAAAAAGTAAACTCCTAGAAAGCTTACAATCTGCGACTAATTCATCTGTTTGGCCTTTCCTAGGCACACCAACTTTGGCACGTTTACGCTGGTAGTATTGTTCAGAGGAGTACGTGCCCTTGTTGTTTCTTATACCAGTAACCGAATTAGTGGTAAATTCGTAAACCGCTGGCTTTCTTCTTTTGTGGGGTCGGCGTTCTTGTAGCCATTGCTCAGCTTCCTCGAGCAGATAATCCATCGATGGCAGCTTTTCTCTTCTGGTCCGACGACTGCCAGAAGAATGACCACCTGAGGTTTATAGTTATTGTTGTCTTTTTAGTACAAACACAACAACGAGAGGAAATCAATGAGATGACAGAACTATACCATACGTACCACTACTGTCCGCCATTTTGTTAAGACTACTATACACAGGGATCCCATCGTTGAGTTTGATAAAGCAAGGATTATTATGATAATCGTAAATTTAAGTGCAAAGAAGAATTTATGATAATCATAATTCCGGCCTCGAGATCATGTTGTGCCATTTTATACACTTATTACTCGGGCCCAGGCCGCAGGCCGCCCGAGTTAGAAAATGCGGATTTCGGTAGTAGTAGTAGTAGTAGTAGTAGTTTTGTTCGGCTTCAAAATGACGAGTATGCGACGTATTTAATCGTATCCGGAGTTTCAAGATTACTCCGCAGATTTGAAAAGATAAAGGAGACACAGGACTCAAGTAGATTATGAATCTTAGTTTTGAAAGCAGCTGTAGATCTTCAAGCTATTAAAAGGTCAGGATTCTAGTTCATCGTTCAATGACTAGAAGTGGTAAAAGGACTAGAAGCTCGCTTAAAATATATATATTTTTAAACAAACGCGAGGCCGTTATCGGAACCATCTGACCTATGCAACCTCAAGACGTATCATGTTCGTACTCACCGGACTAATAGTCTCCCTCGTCACTCAACTGTCACTGATTGTCATGACGTCAGAGAAATTATATTGTATTGAAGAAGATGTCCTTGTTTTATTCGACGTTCGAACCGTAACTCGAACCCGAACTCGATTCCAAACTCGACGTTTCGGGATCTGAAGCTAGAGAGGGGACCTTTACACAAACTCATCAAAATCAAATCAATTGAACTCAAAGTCAAAAGGTAATCAAATGAACTCAAAGGCAAATCAAATGAACTCGACACATACATGTATATACATAGTCTCCCTCGTCACGCAACTGTCAGTCATTGTCAGGTCTCTCCTCGCGCTGCTGACATTGTCCTTGTTCTTCAACTAACTGGCATTCATTTTCAAGTACTTCCTCGAACAACTGACATTTTCCTTTTCACAATGCCCGAGTGAACGCTCATTGAGCGTCTTGTTTATTGATATATTGTGTATCAAATATTTTTACAGTGTCAAATACTTTCAGACTGTACAAAAACTACGACATTGATATATGTCATGTATATAGCCAAGAACTTATTATTATTATTATTATTATTGTTTTATACACTAACTTATTTATTGATTTGATATATTGTGTATCAAATATTTTTACAGTATCAAATACTTTCAGACCGTACAAAAACTACGACATTGATATATGTCATGTATATAGCCATTTTATACACTTATTTATTGATATATTGTGTATCAAATATTTTTACAGTATCAAATACTTTCAGACCGTACAAAAACTACGACATTGATATATGTATATGTCATGTATAGGTACTTAATTTCAGAAAGGTTGTAGTATACATTTATACAAATATCTAATGAGATACAAGATATCTAATGATACAAAGTGCGAAACATCGCTTATTTTCTTCTAATATATCAGAGTCATCAAATAATATTATTTTAGATTAGTACTAGTATCGCATCCAACAAGGACAACACAATAATTTTCAGCACTATTTTGTGCTTAAACAGTTGTATTTTAGCATGTTTAACATTTTGCATCTCATTACATATTTGTATATTTGTATAAATGTATACTAGAGTGCAATTTAGAAAAGCGTGAAATAGTACTAACTTTAAATAGTACTAAATAGTGCTATTTCTATTGTTTTCTATTGTTTCATTAGTGCTATTTAGTACTAATTAGTTATTTAGTTTTCAAGCTTTTCTAAATTGCACTCTACAACGTTTCTGCTATATGTCATGTATATAGCCATTTTATGCACTTATTTATTGATATATTGTGTATCAAATATTTTTACAGTATCAAATGCTTTCAGACTGTACAAAAACTACGACATTATATGTCATGTATATAGCCATTTTATACACTTATTACTCGGGCCCAGGCCGCAGGCCGCCCGAGTTAGAAAATGCGGATTTCGGTAGTAGTAGTAGTAGTAGTAGTAGTAGTAGTTTTGTTTGGCTTCAAAATGACGAGTATGCGACGTATTTAATCGTATCCGGAGTTTCAAGATTACTCCGCAGATTTGAAAAGATAAAGGAGACACAGGACTCAAGTAGATTATGAATCTTAGTTTTGAAAGCAGCTGTAGATCTTCAAGCTATTAAAAGGTCAGGATTCTAGTTCATCGTTCAATGACTAGAAGTGGTAAAAGGACTAGAAGCTCGCTTAAAATATATATTTTTTTAAACAAACGCGAGGCCGTTATCGGAACCATCTGACCTATGCAACCTCAAGACGTATCATGTTCGTACTCACCGGACTAATAGTCTCCCTCGTCACTCAACTGTCACTGATTGTCATGACGTCAGAGAAATTATATTGTATTGAAGAAGATGTCCTTGTTTTATTCGACGTTCGAACCGTAACTCGAACCCGAACTCGATTCCAAACTCGACGTTTCGGGATCTGAAGCTAGAGAGGGGTTAAATGAAGAATAACCAATACGACGTAGAATATTTCGGATTTAATTTTGCACAATATTTCGACTAGCCATACTAGTCTTCATCAGGTGCATATGAGATTTTACAAGTGACTTGACTATATATAATGGTAAAAAGGAAATGACGTTTTAGTATATGATATGATAGCGAGAGATAAGTAACGGTGTAACTGATTAGTAGGTTTCATCGCGTTTATTAAGGCCATTAGGTTCAAGAGTGTTAGCACGTGTTATGAGATAAGCTTCTTTGGCTTTGCGAATAGCATCACGAGAAGAGAAAATTTGTTCTAAAGGAATTAAAAGGATATTAGATGCAGAGTGGTCAGGGTTAGATAGAAAATGTTCAGATGCAGTAGTGGGTTTGGATTTACTAGAAGGTTTGTCAACTGTCCTACGATGTTCGTTGAAGCGGTCTTTGAGTCTACGTTTGGTTTCACCAATGTACTGTTTGTGACATTTAGTACATTGAATCATGTAAATTACATGATTCATAACACGTGCTAACACTCTTGAACCTAATGGCCTTAATAAACGCGATGAAACCTACTAATCAGTTACACCGTTACTTATCTCTCGCTATCATATCATATACTAAAACGTCATTTCCTTTTTACCATTATATATAGTCAAGTCACTTGTAAAATCTCATATGCACCTGATGAAGACTAGTATGGCTAGTCGAAATATTGTGCAAAATTAAATCCGAAATATTCTACGTCGTATTGGTTATTCTTCATTTAACCTATTTCTTAATTTGCGAACCAGTTAGATCATTGTTTGATCCGACGTATACCAGTGGAGTGTTGTTCGTGGCCGCTCATTTATAAACTTTCTAGAGAGGGGGCCTTTACACAAACTCATCAAAATCAAATCAATTGAACTCAAAGTCAAAAGGTAATCAAATGAACTCAAAGGCAAATCAAATGAACTCGACACATACATGTATATACATAGTCTCCCTCGTCACGCAACTGTCAGTCATTGTCAGGTCTCTCCTCGCGCAGCTGACATTGTCCTTGTTCTTCAACCAACTGGCATTCATTTTCAAGTACTTCCTCGAACAACTGACATTTTCCTTTTCACAATGCCCGAGTGAACGCTCATTGAGCGTCTTGTTTATTGATATATTGTGTATCAAATGTTTTTACAGTATCAAATGCTTTCAGACTGTACAAAAACTATGACATTGATATATGTCATGTATATAGCCATTTTATACACTTATTTATTGATATATTGTGTATCAAATATTTTTACAGTATCAAATACTTTCAGACTGTACAAAAACTATGACATTGATATATGTCAAGTATATAGCCATTTTATACACTTATTTATTGATATATTGTGTATCAAATATTTTTACAGTATCAAATACTTTCAGACTGTACAAAAACTACGACATTGATATATGTCAAGTATATAGCCATTTTATACACTTATTTATTGATATATTGTATCAAATATTTTTACTGCATCAAATACTTTTAAACTGTACAAAAACTAATTGATGTACTACTATATTTAAAAAATAAGTACAGTCTTGAAATAATTTTATTTCTTCCAAATTGATAATAATAAATGATTGTTAATTCAAATGTTTTCCTCATGAATTATTAATGAATATGATAAGTAATATATTAATACAATATGAGCCGCTGTGTTGTACGAGATATTCGGCTCGTGATTATAGGACTCATACAACACGGATGTGAATAGTGTATAAGATCTATTACTTATATCCACAGATGTATAAAATCTTGTTCTATTATATTTTTCAAGATACCAGTAAGTTTGGCTGAGAATATCAAGGTTAAAGTCTATGCAAATCAAGACTATTTTGTATCAAAAATACAAGCTCTTCCAAGGCTATGATTTCTATTGTGTTTTCCTCATGAATTATTAATATTAATGTATCTGACTTATCAAATCCAATGATGTACATTTATAACTGGATATCTTACTATAATTTGGATGATAGGAAACAGTTTGGCAGAGAAAATCCAAGTTGAAGTTGAATGCAAATGAGGACGAATCTCTTGCCGATTTACAGAAGTCTGCTACGCTTATGATTTCTATTGTATTTCCCTCATTAATTATTCATGATTCGATAAGTACTATATACAATATTCGCGTCCGATCTGTATGGGATTTACAAACTCTCGCCGTAAGATGCGAATATATTACTTATCGAATCCAACGATGTATAAGTGGATGTTTTACTATAATTTGGATGATAGGAAACAGTTTGGCCGAGAAAATCCAAGTTAAAGTTGAATGCAAATGAGGACGAATCTCTTGCCGATTTACAGATGTCTGCTACGCTTATGATTTCTATTGTATTTCCCTCATTAATTATTCATGAATTTGATAAGTTGTGGATATCCATATGGTATTCCCTGAAGTATACATGTAATAAAGCCATTCTCATAAAGGTTGTGCATACAACATATATTCCGATACATGTACTTCACTGTCGTGTCACTCTATAATGAAGTTATAAGTAATCTAATCTAATCCAACACTAATCATTTTTAATACTATATCCACAATACTATATCCACATAGTATGTGCAATTATTGTTTTGTTATTGACAATATATGGAGATCTATGCATGCATAGAATAGCAGAAATACAGCAAGACATTGCCATGCCACATTAGCAAATATAAAACTGTTTTCTTGTGTCGATCAGTTGTGTGACAGTTCCTTAGTATATAAATAGTATATAAATACCAATATTTATATACTAAGGAACTGTCACACAACTGTACTAATCAACACAGTTTTATATTTGCTAATGTACAGTGAATGTCTTTCTGTATTTCTGCTATTCTATGTACATGTATTTGAAGGACAACCTTTTTGAGCATGACTATATATATTTAGCTATATAGGTTTCATAACAAGCAACTTTCAGATGTGTTGTTGATATCCATATGGATTCCATTCACCATAATGAAAACAAATGTTCAGCTTCCCAGTGTTAATCTTATAAAAAAAAGCAAAATCTTTCGTTTCTGTGACAATAAGTTTTACCTTATTGCCACAACGGCCGCCTCCCTTGATCGTCTTCTTCAGGTAAGACTTGACCTCCTCCTGCTCCAAGCCAGACAGAATGGACATAATTTCCTTTACACAGGACATCGAAGTAAAGGATATCACTTCTCCCTTCCTGTTCTTGGAATGGTAGAAGTATGGCCTGGTGAATTCTGGCACGCTTTTCACCACACGAACCAAGAAACTGAACAGCTCGTAAGGGATGTCGCGATGAACCTCGGCATAGTAGGGGCTGACATTCCTCTTACGGCCTCCAAGTCTTCGGTGGATAGCCTCCAGCCACAGCCTTGCCTCCCTTTTAAACACTGCTCAGTCCCGAACTGACAGAAGAGGTAGCAACAAGACGCCGTACTGAGAAAGCCCCGTCTCTCTGACATCTCAGCGATTGGAAGAAGCGCCGCAACTCCCGACTCCTTGAAAAATGCTGAATTAAATTCAGCACTCCCTTCGTATCCGTCAAGGCACCTTTCCAGCTTCTCCTTTGTGTCATTCCCTTCGTCTTCGTCATCAAAACTGTCCTCTTCTTCTAAGTTTTCATTGTCATTTTCTGCAAATACTGCATTCAAAACGTCCTGGACGTTCAAACGGGCCGCCATATTGCAGAACAGCAAAACCGCTGGACAACAGTAATGTCGTACACTTTGAGGTATGACTGCGATCGATAAGTTGTCTATTATCATGATAAGATGATGAAAGAAAAACACATGATTGGTCCAATTTCTATCATGCGCCATCATTATCGCTTGTCAGCGGCTGTAGTCTTGGAGGAGTTTTTTTTAGTTTCTACACTGTTTTCAGTTTGGGATTTTGCTTGTTCACTTGATTATTTACTGTTCAGTAATGTTCAGTAATGCCTCGTAAGAGGGCTGGCGGATCCTAGTCTCCTTTGCAGCCGTCCTTAATCGAGTCTCGGTCCACTTCATTCACCTAGGAGAATGAAAAGTGGACCGAACGAGACCAAGGACGGCTGCAAAGGAGACAGTACTCAGTGACAGTAGGGAAGAACACGAACTACAAGTGGCAGTGATGATCGCAACTGTAGACATTACAGTAACCCAGGTATTAATAAGGTAAGCTTATTAACTTATAATTAGAGACTCGTAATTTCTGCATTATCATTCACACACAAAAAATACATTTTCCTGATTTTTGCAGTCATTTTAATAATCTTAGCTTTGTAAAACTAAAAGTATAAAATATAAGAATGTCTACTATTTAATTATATTATTATCACGTCAGTAAATTTCTATACCGTATACGTATTATATCAGATGAGGTGTACACTGTAACTTGGTTGCAACGTACACAAGGATACTACCACTGAGCTGGATATGCCTAAATACCCATAGTAAATGTCCATCTTGTTATCTGCAAGAGCTCTCACACTAGTTTTATATTTTATGATTATAAGGTGCATGAGCAGCAAGTTATGTTAAAATAAGACATGATTTACATAGAAGGAAAGGTAACAAGGAATAAACACAAAATGACTTGTAGGAGAGAAGGAAGGACAAGAGATGACGTGAGTTGAATCTACATGTAATATGTGCCTAATTATCAATAATCTAAGCTGACTGTTTAGCTCTTGATAAATATTTTTATCAACCTATTTCAAAAAAGGTTGTCAAGGACATCAGTCCATAGCGGCATAGGCGGGATCTTTAGCCAAAAATGGCACTTCCTGTATGAAAAGCTAGACAAAGTTTGAATCAAAGTTTATGAAATATTTCTGGCATACATGCCATTCAAGCACCATCCAAGCTGTTACCATAATGCAATTCAGTCTTGGTACGACCTATTGCCTATTGTTAATTCACGAACTCAGTGAACTTGATCGAACTTTCGATCGTACAACAATATTGTTGAAATAACATTATTTTACGTACCTTACAAGTTCCTCAAGTATCTACAGACATTTTAAATCCATTTGTAATTTCAAACCATTTATATTTTAGTCTTTTTCTTCAAGAAACTCAGAACGTTAACATTGTAAACTTTCTTATAGACGTATGTATATAGTATATACAATGTACATACAGCAATATGCAGAAATTCTGATCCTTTTGACTAAAATACACATGTACATATATATCAAAGACCTACTTAAAATCATGGGATTAAGCTTCCATGAAATTTTTTTCATAAAGCCTCGCTGGCAGACAAGTATAAAAAAATATCAGCGTAGCCATCCCATAATTTTAAGTAGGTTTTTGATATATATGTATTTTAGTTAAAATGATCAGAATTTCTGCATATTGCTGTACATATATAGTATGTATAATAGTATACATATACCATTGAATAATCGTTGTTGGGTTGAAAATTATGAAAGCTATGACCAAAAGGAATTCTGGTGTTAATCTCTTTCTACATGTAGCTGGACAACATTAATGACATTGACTGTACAAAACATGTACATATTGAATGACAATTGATATTAATATCCATTTCTTTTTGTCTCCTAGTAATTCTGCCAGACTCGGTCCATCCTGAATGTATTCAGTTATTTATTACTCTATTTTTAATTTGATTAGCATTTTGTAATAATTACAATTTTTTGATTTTTTTTTCAATTTGATCAGTAATAGTTTTTGATTTGATTATTTGTATATTTTATCAAATGATATATCAATTTAATAAAGTTATGTACATGTACTCTGTTTATGGACCTGTCATTTATTAGAGGGGGGCTGGTGCAAAAGGGGGAGGACCATTATTTTATGTGTCAACCAAAAGCGTAGCCTGCAAAAAGCTGCCTTCTCTTTGATGCTCAGTCAGCTGCTTTTCACAGGCTATACCAAAAGGGGAGGGTCACAAAAATTTGGAAAAGCATTTAAGAAAAGATCACATATACCAGTTTGTAAACAGAAAGTTTTAATAGGCTTCGAACAACAGTCATGTGCAGAAGTATTGAACAATTAAGCAGTCGTCATTGTCTGAACGTACTACATGAAGTACAAATCTGCATCGGTAATATATATACAATAAAGGTTGTCAGAGAGAAAGGTGATAGGATAGGAGAATGGCCATTCTAAGGTTGTCCAGGCCCGTAGCCAGACCAAAATCTCTCCCAAGGCACTTCTGCCAGTGCAGCCAAAATTTTTATAGCTGCGCATTGTGGACAGTCAGCCTTTTTTGTCAATTCAGTTAAAAGATAAATATAATCAGCGATGTTTTAATGGTCATTCTAAGACCAAAGTTGACTGTGGGTCAGTTGAAATCATTCTATCTTAGTTTTATTCTGTTAATTACTTATACTTACAACTGAAAGCTTTATGAACTAAATTGTCAGGTTATTTGCATACACCTATACACAAATCTACAGTTCCATCTGGTCTTAGAAGTGACAATTCTTCTATAGATCTCCTATCACATTTCTCTCAGACAATCTTAGAATGACCATTCTCCTATCTCCTATCACATTTCTCTCAGACAATCTCAGAATGACCATTTTCCTATCACCCACTTTCTCTCCGACAACCTTTTACGAAATATGCCGTATATAATAATAATAATATTTGTATAATATATGTAAGTATAGCCTGCGTAGCCCGGCGCTGGGGGAAAAAGGAGGGGAAGAGAGGGGGAGGGGGGGACTGGGGAGAAGGGGGAAGGAGGGGGAGTCCCCTCCTTCCCCTTCCCCTTCCCCTTCCCCCTTCCCCTCCTCCCTCTCTCTCTCCTCCTTTTTTCCCCTGCGCCGGGCTACGTAGGCTAATGTAAGTACAGAGTCTCCAACCATACCGATTTCCTCGGGATTATCCCATTTTGCCTCGAGATGTTCAAAAGAGACTCACACCTTTTAAGTTCGCTAAAGTGTCCCCTACAATTCAAATCCTGATTTGGGAAGGTCCATAGGTTGGACACTCGGAGGGTTTCGGGACCATATTGAAGAAGTGACTGAAGCGGGCTAGGGATAAAAAGGGAAATAAGAGAAGGAATAAACTATATTGACTGTGGTCATATGGCTTGGCCAATGTATATCAGGGAAACTGAGTTCGCTATTCCCAGCCGATGCGTTTCAGCCGTTAAAAAGTAGATTAACTGTAGTCCTTAGAAATTATATATGAGCGTAAACTATACGACACATCCCCTGTGTAGAAAACGAGGGGTGATAGGATTTCGACAAGAAATGTGTGTATATTCTATCATGCTCAGAACGAACGATAGTTGATGTTAATTTGTCACCTCAACTCGATACACTTTGGGGTTGAAGCAATAGGAAACCAGCTCTGAATATTTGGAGTTTTAATGTCAGTAACTAATGGTTCTTTTTCACGATAGTATAGCCTATGTATATAGGGGGAAGGCGTGTCAGAGTAAGTTTCGTATCGGTCAACGTTTCCAACTGACTTCTTTATTCTCAGGCTGCGTTTATAAGTTAAAACGTATATAGATTGACTGTGGTCCCAAGATCTAGAAATGATATGAGCGTACTACGAGACATCTCTTGGTATCCCGGGTGTAGAAAACGAGGGGTGATAGGATTACGACAAGAAATGTGTGTATATTCTATCATGCTCAGAACGAACGATAGTTGATGTTATCTTGTCACCCCAACTCGATACACTTTGGGGTTGAAGCGATAAGAAACCAGCTCTGAATATTTGGAGTTTTAATGTCAGTAACTAATGGTGTTCTTTTTCACGATATAGTATAGCCTATGCATATAGGGGGAAGGCGTGTCAGAGACCGTTTCGTATCGGTCAACGTTTCCAACTGACTTCTTTATTCCCAGGCTGCGTTTATAAGTTAAAAACTGAAGTAGATTGACTGTGGTCCCAAGATCTACGGAAATGATATGAGCGTATACGAGACATCTCTTGGTATGATCGCGGGAGTAGAAAACGAGGGGTGATAGGATTTCGACAAGAAATGTGTGTATTTTCTATCATGCTCAGAACCATAGTTAGAACGAACGATAGTTGATGTTAATTTGTCACTCCAACTCGATATACTTTCCGTTGAAGTGATAGGAAACCAGCTCTGAATATTTGGAGTTTTAATGTCAGTAACTAATGGTTCTTTTTCACGATATAGTATAGCCTATGTATATAGGGGGAAGGCGTGTCAGAGACCGTTTCGTATCGGTCAACGTTTCCAACTGACTTCTTTATTCCCAGGCTGCGTTTATAAGTTAAAAACTGAAGTAGATTGACTGTGGTCCCAAGATCTACGGAAATGATATGAGCGTATACGAGACATCTCTTTGTATGATCGCGGGTGTAGAAAACGAGGGGTGATAGGATTTCGACAAGAAATGTGTGTATTTTCTATCATGCTCAGAACCATAGTTAGAACGAACGATAGTTGATGTTAATTTGTCACTCCAACTCGATATACTTTGCGGTTGAAGTGATAGGAAACCAGCTCTGAATATTTGGAGTTTTAATGTCAGTAACTAATGGTTCTTTTTCACGATAGTATAGCCTATGTATATAGGGGGAAGGCGTGTCAGAGTCCGTTTCGTATCGGTCAACGTTTCCAACTTACTTCTTTATTCTCAGGCTGCGTTTATAAGTTAAAAAGTAGATTGACTGTGGTCCCAAGATCTAGAAATGATATGAGCGTATACGAAACATCTCTTGGTATCCCGGGTGTAGAAAACGAGGGGTGATAGGATTTCGACAAGAAATGTGTGTATTTTGTATCATGCTCAGAACGAACGATAGTTAATGTTAATTTGTCACTCCAACTCGATATACTTTGCGGTTGAAGTGATAGGAAACCAGCTCTGAATATTTGGAGTTTTAATGTCAGTAACTAATGGTTCTTTTTCACGATAGTATAGCCTATGTATATAGGGGGAAGGCGTGTCAGAGTCCGTTTCGTATCGGTCAACGTTTCCAACTTACTTCTTTATTCTCAGGCTGCGTTTATAAGTTAAAAAGTAGATTGACTGTGGTCCCAAGATCTAGAAATGATATGAGCGTATACGAAACATCTCTTGGTATCCCGGGTGTAGAAAACGAGGGGTGATAGGATTTCGACAAGAAATGTGTGTATTTTGTATCATGCTCAGAACGAACGATAGTTAATGTTAATTTGTCACTCCAACTCGATATACTTTGCGGTTGAAGTGATAGGAAACCAGCTCTGAATATTTGGAGTTTTAATGTCAGTAACTAATGGTTCTTTTTCACGATAGTATAGCCTATGTATATAGGGGGAAGGCGTGTCAGAGTCCGTTTCGTATCGGTCAACGTTTCCAACTTACTTCTTTATTCTCAGGCTGCGTTTATAAGTTAAAAAGTAGATTGACTGTGGTCCCAAGATCTAGTGAATGATATGAGCCGGCGTACTACGAAACATCTCTTGGTATCCCGGGTGTAGAAAACGAGGGGTGATAGGATTTCGACAAGAAATGTGTGTATTTTCTATCATGCTCAGAACGAACGATAGTTGATATTAATTTGTCACCCCAAGTCGATACACTTTGGGGTTGAAGCAATAGGAAATCAGCTCTGAATATTTGGAGTTTTAATGTCAGTAACTAATGTTGATTTGGCTTAGCCGCGGGCAGTTCTTTTTCACGATAGTATACTAGCTTATGTATATGGGGGAAAAGCGTGTCAGAGTTCGTTTCGTATCGGTCAACGTTTCCAACTGACAGTTCTTTATAAGTTAAAAAGTAGATTGACTGTGGTCCCAAGAAATGATATGAGCGAATAGGAGACATCTCTTGTGCTCGGGTGTAGTAAACGAGGGGCGATAGGATTACGACAAGAAATGTGTGTATATTCTATCATGCTCAGAACGAACGATAGTTGATGTTATCTTTTCACCCCAACTCCAACCCCAACTGGTTCTTTTTCACGATAGTATAGCCTATGTATATAGGGGGAAGGCATGAGAGTTCGTTTCGTATCGTCAACGTTTCCAACTGACTTCTTTATTCTCAGGCTGCGTTTATAAGTTCCCCTTCCCCCTATATGCATAGGCTATCGTGAAAAAGAACACCATTAGTTACTGAGATTAAAACTCCAAATATTCAGAGCTGGTTTCCTATTGCTTCAACCCCAAAGTGTATCGAGTTGGGGTGACAAATCAACATCAACTATCGTTCGTTCTGAGCATGATAGAAAATACACACATTTCTTGTCGAAATCCTATCACCCCTCGTTTTCTACACCCGGGATACCAAGAGATGTTTCGTAGTACGCTCATATCATTCACTAGATCTTGGAACCACAGTCAATCTACTTTTTAACTTATAAACGCAGCCTGAGAATAAAGAAGTCAGTTGGAAACGTTGACCGATACGAAACGGTCTCTGAAACGCCTTCCCCCTAATATACATAGGCTATACTATCGTGAAAAAGAACCATTAGTTACTGACATTAAAACTCCAAATATTCAGAGCTGGTTTCCTATCACTTCAACCGCAAAGTATATCGAGTTGGAGTGACAAATTAATATCAACTCTATCGTTCGTTCTAACTATGGTTCTGAGCATGATAGAAAATACACACATTTCTTGTCGAAATCCTATCACCCCTCGTTTTCTACACCCGCGATCATACAAAGAGATGTCTCGTATACGCTCATATCATTTCCGTAGATCTTGGGACCACAGTCAATCTACTTCGGTTTTTAACTTATAAACGCAGCCTGGGAATAAAGAAGTCAGTTGGAAACGTTGACCGATACGAAACGGTCTCTGATACGCCTTCCCCTATATACATAGGCTATACTATATCGTGAAAAAGAACACCATTAGTTAGTTACTGACATTAAAACTCCAAATATTCAGAGCTGGTTTCTTATCGCTTCAACCCCAAAGTGTATCGAGTTGGGGTGACAAGATAACATCAACTATCGTTCGTTCTGAGCATGATAGAAAATACACACATTTCTTGTCGAAATCCTATCACCCCTCGTTTTCTACACAGGGGATGTGTCGTATAGTTTACGCTCATATATCATTTCTAAGGACTACAGTTAATCTACTTTTTAACTGAAACGCATCGGCTGGGAATAGCGAACTCAGTTTCCCTGATATACATTGGCCAAGCCATATGACCAGTCAATATAGTTTATTCCTTCTCTTATTTCCCTTTTTATCCCTAGCCCGCTTCAGTCACTTCTTCAATATGGTCCCGAAACCCTCCGAGTGTCCAACCTATGGACCTTCCCCAATCAGGATTTGAATTGTAGGGGACACTTTAGCAAACTTAAAAGGTGTGAGTCTCTTTTGAACATCTCGAGGCAAAATGGGATAATCCCGAGGAAATCGGTATGGTTGGAGACTCTATACTTACATTAGCCTACGTAGCCCGGCGCAGGGGAAAAAGGAGGAGAAGAGAGGGAGGAGGGGAAGGGGGAAGGGGAAGGGGAAGGAGGGGACTCCCCCTCCTTCCCCCTTCTCCCCAGTCCCCCTCCCCCTCTCTTCCCCTCCTTTTTCCCCCAGCGCCGGGCTACGCAGGCTATACTTACATATATTATACAAATATTATTATTATTATATACGGCATATTTCGTAAAAGGTTGTCGGAGAGAAAGTGGGTGATAGGAGAATGGTCATTCTGAGATTGTCTGAGAGAAATGTGATAGGAGATAGGAGAATGGTCATTCTAAGATTGTCTGAGAGAAATGTGATAGGAGATCTATAGAAGAATTGTCACTTCTAAGACCAGATGGAACTGTAGATTTGTGTATAGGTGTATGCAAATAACCTGACAATTTAGTTCATAAAGCTTTCAGTTGTAAATATAAGTAATTAACAGAATAAAACTAAGATAGAATGATTTCAACTGACCCACAGTCAACTTTGGTCTTAGAATGACCATTCTATCTCCTATCACCTTTCTCTCTGACAACAGGCCCGTAGCCAGTATGAGGCGAGCCTTGCCTCGGTAAAACATCGCTGATTATATTTATCTTTTAACTGAATTGACAAAAAAGGCTGACTGTCCACAATGCGCAGCTATAAAAAATTTTGGCTGCACTGGCAGAATTGCCTTGGGAGAGATTTTGGTCTGGCTACGGGCCTGGACAACCTTAGAATGGCCATTCTCCTATCCAATCACCTTTCTCTCCGACAACCTTTATTGTATATATATTACCGATGCAGATTTGTACTTCATGTAGTACGTTCAGACAATGACGACTGCTTAATTGTTCAATACTTCTGCACATGACTGTTGTTCGAAGCCTATTAAAACTTTCTGTTTACAAACTGGTATATGTGATCTTTTCTTAAATGCTTTTCCAAATTTTTGTGACCCTCCCCTTTTGGTATAGCCTGTGAAAAGCAGCTGACTGAGCATCAAAGAGAAGGCAGCTTTTTGCAGGCTACGCTTTTGGTTGCATTGCCAGAAATCAGAGACATTTTGCGTCTACGATTATTTGTGTCAGCGGAGTTACCCAGAATCAAAAGATTATGCTCAAATTCATGTAAACTATGTGAAATCTGAATCACAAACTAATAGTGTGAAGCGATCTTGATCATACATCCTCTACATTTTAAAATAATTGCAAATTTCGCAAAAAGATACGAAAATGGTATTTACCACAGGAAGCCCAAAGTTGAACCCCCTCCCCTCTGCTCCCCTCCATCGTCTCTCCTATTTCTCGCTTTTTGAGCCTAACTCAGCTAACTATCTCTGGGTTTCCTGTGTAATCTAACAGGCCAGGCTACTTATGTAAACATGGCGATCCAAATAATCTTGACAGAAGCGTTTCATCGAGTGAAAAACAACGGTGAAAACAGTATATTTACTCAGTATGCTTCTGTATCGGCGAAAGTGGAATTTAGCTTATCTTTGGCTGGACTTTGTCATATTAGAAGTGGAATTTATGGCCAAACAAGTGTGATATTCTGTGAGTTTAGATGACGTCCTTTCGAACTGGCTATCGGGAAAGTGTGTACCACGCTCGACGAAGCTGCTACCGGACTCCAACTTTTAGGAATTTACTCAATTTGGCGGCCTTTTACAGTAAATGACAGAGGTGAGATGTTGTTGAGAGAGCGATTTTTGAAATCGATTTTGTCATACTTTATTTTCGCTTGATTGTAAGAAGTGTACTCGATTCGAGCACCCAAAACATTAAACTTGTGAATTAGCTATCGGGAGTTTGCATCCGAAGTTTAGTTCTTCAGATATTTCTGATTTTCTATGTTTTGCCATACATTTCTACCATTTCTCTTTGATATGTAAATGTACGAAAAGCTTATGAATAATGAGCTGCGCGACCAGGCATGTCTCTGATTTCTGGGTATGACACATAAAATAATGGTCCTCCCCCTTTTGCACCAGCCCCCCTCTAATAAATGACAGGTCCATAAACAGAGTACATGTACATAACTTTATTAAATTGAAATATCACTTGATAAAATATACAAATAATCAAATCAAAAACTATTACTGATCAAATTGAAAAAAAAATCAAAAAATTGTAATTATTACAAAATGCTAATCAAATTAAAAATAGAGTAATAAATAACTGAATACATTCAGGATGGACCGAGTCTGGCAGAATTACTAGGAGACAAGAAGAAATGGATATTAATATCAATTGTCATTCAATATGTACATGTTTTGTACAGTCAATGTCATTAATGTTGTCCAGCTACATGTAGAAAGAGATTAACACCAGAATTCCTTTTGGTCATAGCTTTCATAATTTTCAACCCAACAACGATTATTCAATGGTACATGTATACTATTATACATACTATATATGTACAGCAATATGCAGAAATTCTGATCATTACTCGGGCCCTTCCGAAGGAAGCCCGAGTTAGAAAATACACTTTCTTTTTTTTTTTATTAGTTTTTTCATGGAGAAGGAATGACAAAAAAATGCGAAGAATGCGATGTATTTGATGCTATCGAGTTTCAAGATTTCTCATCATAGATCTTCAAGCTATTAAGTTCAGGATTGTAGTTGATCATTCCACGATGAAGCTAAGGCGCGTTTGCTTTTGTTATAAATGAAACGACATCTTTCAGAGTGGGCCCACACGAATAGCCGTATGCTTTTGTCTGGGAAATGAGCCTGTTTAAAGCCCGTGTTTTATCGGCTGTTCTATAACGCCTTTCCTCGAACTCGAACTCATATCCAAAAATGAATTGAAAAGCAAATGAACATGACCTCGCTATGCGATGTTTGTTGCTTAATTGTAATATTACGTGTACAGTGATGTCCTTGAGTATTTATAATTAAACTCACGACCAGCGATGTAGCAACATCTATTGACAGAAAGCTATATGTACAGAAGTCATGCAAACAATCGAACCAGTCGAGTTATTTTCAGTAACTCACGATGGATGTTTATTTTATTCCACGTTTGAAAAATTCGTGTTCTTTTCAGTAAGATGACAGTTGTAAAGTGATCCTTATCTGAGTCATACATCTATTAGGCGACCTAATTTTAGAACTGTTGATTTAAAACCGAATTTCCACGCTCAAAACAGGTCAGTGAACGGCAAAAATACAATCGAAATCAAAACGTCCTTAGATTTTAGGGATCTATTACAGAAGAAGACGCTCAATGACGAGGGAGAATTGTGTCTGACTCATAGATAAAGATCTCCGCGGACTCTTGTTATAATTAAACTCACGACCAACGCCGGTCATGTATAACTCCATCTATTGACAGAAAGCTATATGTACAGAAGTCATGCAAACAGTCGAGCCAGTCGAGTTATTTTCAGTAACTCATGATGGATGTTTATTTTATTCCACGTTTGAAAAATTCAGAAGGAAAAGGAATCGTAAAAATCGTACTTCAAAACTACATCAAAGCATTTAAGGAAAGCAAGGTCAATAGTTCGTAAATCGAGATCGTATAGCCCTTCATCTGGCAGACATATAGTCTCCCTCGTCACGCAACTGTCAGTCATTGTCAGGTCTCTCCTCACGCAACTGACATTGTCCTTTTCATAAGCCCGAGTGTACGCTCATTGAGCGTCTTGTTTTAACTAAAATACATATATATATATCAAAAACCTACTTAAAATTATGGGATGGCTATGCTGATATTTTTTTCTACTTGTCTGCCAGCGAGGCTTTATGAAAAAAATTTCATGGAAGCTTAATCCCATGATTTTAAGTAGGTCTTTGATATACATGTACATGTGTATTTTAGTCAAAAGGATCAGAATTTCTGCATATTGCTGTATGTACATTGTATATACTATATACATACGTCTATAATAAACAACCATCAGAAACATAAAAATAAGTGAAACAAGTGAAACAAGTGAAACAAGAAATAAGTGTTGTTAGTTGACAGTGTATGGCTGAGAATCGCAGTAAACCACATCATACATGTACACTGTATTACACCTACAGTGTAGTTCAATTTAAAAGGTTGTCTTGGACATCGGTCCATAGGCAATAGGTCGTACCAAGACTGAATTGCATTATGGTAACAGCTTGGATGGTGCTTGAATGGCATGTATGCCAGAAATATTTCATAAACTTTGATTCAAACTTTGTCTAGCTTTTCATACAGGAAGTGCCATTTTTGGCTAAAGATCCTGCCTATGCCGCTATGGACTGATGTCCTTGACAACCTTTTTTGATTATCAAGAGCTAAACAGTCAGCTTAGCTTATTGATAATTAGGCACATATTACATGTAGATTCAACTCACGTCATCTCTTGTCCTTCCTTCTCTCCTACAAGTCATTTTGTGTTTATTCCTTGTTACCTTTCCTTCTATGTAAATCATGTCTTGTTTTAACATAACTTGCTGCTCATGCACCTTATAATCATAAAATATAAAACTAGTGTGAGAGCTCTTGCAGATAACAAGATGGACATTTACTATGGGTATTTAGGCATATCCAGCTCAGTGGTAGTATCCTTGTGTACGTTGCAACCAAGTTACAGTGTACACCTCATCTGATATAATACGTATACGGTATAGAAATTTACTGACGTGATAATAATATAATTAAATAGTAGACATTCTTATATTTTATACTTTTAGTTTTACAAAGCTAAGATTATTAAAATGACTGCAAAAATCAGGAAAAATGTATTTTTTTTGTGTGAATGATAATGCAGAAATTACGAGTCTCTAATTAAGCTATAAGTTAATAAGCTTACCTTATTAATACCTGGGTTACTGTAATGTCTACAGTTGTGATCATCACTGCCACTTGTAGTTCGTGTTCTTCCCTACTGTCACTGAGTACTGTCTCCTTTGCAGCCGTCCTTGGTCTCGTTCGGTCCACTTTTCATTCTCCTAGGTGAATGAAGTGGACCGAGATTCGATTAAGGACGGCTGCAAAGGAGACTAGGATCCGCCAGCCCTCTTACGAGGCATTACTGAACATTACTGAACAGTAAATAATCAAGTGAACAAGCAAAATCCCAAACTGAAAACAGTGTAGAAACTAAATAAAAACTCCTCCCGCTAGAGACTACAGCCGCTGACAAGCGATAATGATGGCGCATGATAGAAATTGGACCAATCATGTGTTTTTCTTTCATCATCTTATCATGATAATAGACAACTTATCGATCGCAGTCATAAGTGACACTTTAGGTGGAAAACCGCTGAACAAAAATAATGTCGAACATTGGCGATTTTTAGGTCATTTGTGCCCGCCGTGTGCAATGTGAACCAGGCTTTAGTATAAAACTAAGAACTAGAGAAAAGCGCACACAATGTCAGCGCTAGCATCAAATAGATGGCTAACAATAAACCATGCATAACAAAATAAATACAGTCCAACCTCCATTAAGCGACCACCCAAAATGTCAAGCCTATTGGTCGCTTACGGGAGGTGGTCGCTTACGGGAGATGGTCGCTTACGAGAGCTCAGACAATTAGGGGGTCTAAATTTTGCTTCATTAGCCTACGAGTAACTGCAGAGACTTACCAAATGTGCCAATGCCCATCTAATCCAACACTAATCATTTTTAATACTATATCCACAAATTTATTTTAACTTTCCAACATGGATATACATGTATACAGCCAGGAGCCCATAATATAATGGGCTCCTGATACAGCTAATTCAAAAAAACGTTGTCCTAGGTTTTGTTGCATATTGCATTCCCAGACCAAAGTGCATTGTGGTCGCTACAAATTGTGTGTTTTCTTCTATTTTAGGGTTCCAAAACCCGCAAATAAATATCAGGCAAGCCCTGACAGTCAACCAGCCATGATCTCAGTTTCAGCAACGCAAGGCAAACGAACACTCTATACTAATCGTATTACATTCCACGTTTGCAAAGAATTCCACAGTCACACTCGCTTGCATGCAGCAATAAAATTCACAACTTTCACAATGGCGAAATATTAATCTGCATACTTCATGTTTTCACACCATTAATGGATCCCTATATGTCTCTCACGTGCATGCATTACAATACCCTGACATAAGTAGGACATTCTGGTACATAGGCCGGGACACATGTCTTATACGCAAAAGGTCTAATAGAGATTTCTCATAAGACGGAGACTTTTACGCTACTTTTACGCAGATGCAAATTTTGAAAGAACGTTTATTTGAATGACAAAGACTGCATTGTCTTGGCTAAGAAATACGAGTATATTGTTTCAAATATAACACTTCTTTAATAACATGACTCGTATATGATTACAATAACATTCTGCAAAAGTATCTAGTTTTTTTCTAGTAGTTAGCTAGTTTTTTTTCTATTTCTCCCGCTATTTTTGACAACAGCACATTTTTTGCTACTGATGTGGTATTTGTAAATTGATACTCCTAAACATAATCCATTGGGAAATCAAACAAAAACTCACATTTTGTCGTGTCAAAATGAAAGAAAAAGTCGTATGTGTCTCTCAGCCATAAATGCACATAATTCAAAAATGACTGGCTGAAACCACCGTGGATGCCGCCATATATTTCTGGATGCTCTGTAGTCTTTTATATGTTTAATGACATGTTCTACTTTTATTCTGTACTTTTTGTGGTATCTATTTTGCTTCATAGCTTGCCGACGAAGTCTACCAGGCATACGTCTCAGTTGCGTTTGTCGCCACATTGTGCGAAGAGGAGCACGAGCAGCATATCCTTTATCGGCCAGCAGCTCACAGTTAGCTGGGAAATCTAAGGTTAACCCAGGCCCTATCGGCTGCATTCTCAAATAGGCCCCAGCGTCATTCAAATGGCCTGGGAATCCAGCTTGGATAAATCGTATGTGACCTAAGCAGTCACAGACTACTTGGATACTCATTACATGTCTGTGTCGATGTCCACTGTAAAAGTTCCCTTGCCTCTCTGAAGGCCGATTTATTGGGGTATATGTCCCATCAATTGCTCCCACGGCATTTGGAAAGTATCTCCAAGAGTTTTGATGATGTCTCCATTGCCTACGGTTCGGCCATGATATAAGAGAACGGAAATGATGCCACAGGATTGGAACAATCTGATGAATAGTTCCAGAGACTGTGGACATACTGATATCAAAAATACAAGCTAAAATATCTATACTAGGGTATTTACGAAGCCATATAAGTACTAACAACACCCTATTAGTTACATCAAGTGTATAAGGTCTGCCTTCTCTGACTCTTGGTTCGCCATCTCTCCTTGATATAAGAATGTCATGCCGCACATTATCAACCAATTCATTAAATGTCTCGCGTGTCTCTCCGGACAGGAAGGATGGGAGTCTGTTGCATCATGCGCCAAAAAGTTAATTTCCAATTCTCATTATGTGCCATCAGAGGTTAAAGCTTACTATCAGAAGTCGAAGTCAAAAGCCATCATATCTAGGTGCAAAAGATGTGTAGCAAATATCCACGTCGTCAATGGTGAAGAGTCCAAATCAGATCCTCACAAACACCAGAATAGAGGAGATAGCGACAACGACATAGAAACGAACAAGAAAGAGAGGGCTAGCAAGAAAAAACAAAAAGAACCCCAAAAGTTTGCATCGGCACAGAAAGAAAAAAAAGCATTTTTTGATGATAGTTCAAGTGACGAGTGGAGCGATATGAAAGATGCGGACATACAAGATCCCAAAGATAGGAGGCGTAGAGCAAGGATAGAGAAAAGAAAAAGAAAGGAAAAAAAGAGCAATGGAGGAGATGATGACGATGGAAGCGACAGTGACGAGCCACAGATTAAGAAGAAGGACAAGTCCGAACTGCAGAGAGAAGCTCTCGAAAAGCATTCCTTAATGTGTGATGCGGCCTTGAGTACAATGCAGAAAATGCAAGGGCTTTTCGATAAAATCCAAAACAAAATTTGAGAGCTTGGACAATGTTGTATGTCACACTCTATACAGATTTCCCAATGGATTAAGAGGATATTTATTTGAACATCGCGTAATATCCGCGAAAAGCGCCAAAAACGAGAGCTTTTGAACAGTTTGACTTTCGATTTTCGCTTTGGATTAACACTCTAATTTTATTTTAACTAAGCACAAACTATTAAAAACAAAGTAAATTGTCTGTTTAAAGTTGTTTTAGCGTTGTACAAAGCTATTTTCCTGCTTTTTGTTTCAAATTTGAGCTAATTCAGGGGAAAACATCAGCAATAACAGTAAATATACAGATCTAGCCCATGTGGACAGTTTTCAAATCAAATTTTCACTTTGGATTAACACTCTAATTTCACTTTTACCGGTCAAAAACCATCCCAAATAGCTTGAACTCTTTGCTAAAGCAGTTTTAGCCTTGTACAAAACGTATTCTCCATGCTATTGGTTTTTGGCGCTCAATACGCGCGTTCGTAAAAAATCTCCTCTTAATATGTTAGGAGTATCGATTGACCAACAAAACATTAATAGCGAAAAATGTGCTCATTTGTCAAAAATAGCAGGAGAAAAAGAAAATAACTAGCTATTAAACTACCGTTGGTATTTCTGATACTTTTGCAGAATGTTATTGTAATCATATACGAGTCATGTTATTAAAGAAGTGTTATATTTGAAACAATATACTCGTATTTCTTAGCCAAGACAATGCAGTCTGTCAGTTCAAATAAACGTTCTTTCAAAATTTGCATCTGCGTAAAAGTAGCGTAAAAGTCTCCGTCTTATAAGAAATCTCTAATAGCACCAATGAAATGATAGAAAACAAAAGACATTGTACTATTTAGTGCTAATTATAGTTAGCGGCTGTTTCATGGTTTTAGTGTTTGCAATCTAGAGTGAATTTAGAAAAGTGTGAAATAAATACTTTACACTCGTTCTCAGTAACACGCGCCCAAAGCTACATTTGTCTCGACGACAAAGTTGACTTTTGGTGGACGTCAATCAAACAGTTTCCATGACAATCACAGTACATTTCCATGTGCATATCCATTTGACGTAAAATAAAGTTCCGGATTGTCCTCAATCACCCGGCGAATGAGTCGAATTTCGTTTGCTAAATGAGGAACAATCAAAGCTGCATGTAGACAGATAAACAGAAGCAGTTCACATTTAGAAAATGGCATTTTCTTTACCTGTAGTCGTTCGTGCCTTGGACTTTCTTCGCGGAGGATCTTTTACGTCGGCTGTGTAGTGTTTTCGTACATTCGAATTACTTTTTTTACGAATGTTTCGCTCACGCAAAGTATAGCAATACCTTTTGTAGACATGCCTTGCTTTAACATTATAACTCGCCATCGAAACGAATTCGAAAAAGGCTTGAAACTCCCGCTTGAATTACTGACTACTCCGGGAAGATGTGCTGTGATAGACCAAATCGGCTAACGCACTGTTTACATTCTTTGACCCATTGCATACCTTTTGGGAATACGATTCTTTCTCTGTTGTATTTCGATTTCAGTATAACATTGACATGATAATGAAATGGAAATGTTTGGAACAAAAAGCTCTTATTCCCAAAGGTTTTGAATTAGGTTACATTGTAAATAACTAAACATTGCGTTAGCCGATTCTGTCTATTGTCGTGAAAACTGTTTGATTGACGTCCACCAAAAGTCAACTAGTTCGGGCCTCCTATAGGACAATTTACAGACTATTTACAAACTATTGACATACTAGTTCGGGCCTCCTATAGGACAATTTACAGACTATTTACAAACTATTGACATACTAGTTCGGGCCTCCTATAGGACAATTTACAGACTATTTCCAAACTATTGACATACTAGTTCGGGCCTCCTATAGGACAATTTACAGACTATTTCCAAACTATTGACATACTAGTTCGGGCCTCCTATAGGACAATTTACAGACTATTTACAAACTATTGACATACTAGTTCGGGCCTCCTATAGGACAATTTACAGACTATTTACAAACTATTGACATACTAGTTCGGGCCTCCTATAGGACAATTTACAGACTATTTCCAAACTATTTCCAAACTATTGACATACTAGTTCGGGCCTCCTATAGGACAATTTACAGACTATTTCCAAACTATTGACATACTAGTTCGGGCCTCCTTTAGGACAATTTACAGACTATTTCCAAACTATTGACATACTAGTTCGGGCCTCCTATAGGACAATTTACAGACTATTTCCAAACTATTGACATACTAGTTCGGGCCTCCTATAGGACAATTTACAGACTATTTCCAAACTATTGACATACTAGTTCGGGCCTCCTATAGGACAATTTACAGACTATTTCCAAACTATTGACATACTAGTTCGGGCCTCCTATAGGACAATTTACAGACTATTTACAAACTATTGACATACTAGTTCGGGCCTCCTATAGGACAATTTACAGACTATTTCCAAACTATTGACATACTAGTTCGGGCCTCCTTTAGGACAATTTACAGACTATTTCCAAACTATTGACATACTAGTTCGGGCCTCCTATAGGACAATTTACAGACTATTTCCAAACTATTGACATACTAGTTCGGGCCTCCTATAGGACAATTTACAGACTATTTCCAAACTATTGACATACTAGTTCGGGCCTCCTATAGGACAATTTACAGACTATTTCCAAACTATTGACATACTAGTTCGGGCCTCCTATAGGACAATTTACAGACTATTTCCAAACTATTGACATACTAGTTCGGGCCTCCTATAGGACAATTTACAGACTATTTCCAAACTATTGACATACTAGTTCGGGCCTCCTTTAGGACAATTTACAGACTATTTCCAAACTATTGACATACTAGTTCGGGCCTCCTATAGGACAATTTACAGACTATTTCCAAACTATTGACATACTAGTTCGGGCCTCCTATAGGACAATTTACAGACTATTTACAAACTATTGACATACTAGTTCGGGCCTCCTATAGGACAATTTACAGACTATTTCCAAACTATTGACATACTAGTTCGGGCCTCCTTTAGGACAATTTACAGTCCAATATGGCGCGTGGCACGAAAAACATTGGCGATTTTCGTGAGTCGAATATTTCTATGATTTTACTAAAAGTTGAAGAAACGTATTGAATTCCAAACTATCCTATCTTTGTTAAAAAAAAAAAAAGCGATTCAGAACAGCTTGATAAATTTCGATTCCAAGTTTTGGTTTACGCTGGGCACAGTGACGAGATTGAATAATTTAATTCGGGCGTAACACATCAGACTGCCGTACGCCGAATCTCATTTGTTACATGTAATCGAATTTTTCCACGATTTCTGGAATAAAGCGTGTTTTATCTTATGCCGCTGTCTTGATGTTTAATTGTCCTACAATACTTATCGCTTTTACGACTTCGCATTGGCATTTAAAATTCTACTCGCGTACGAATACGGTAGCAAATGAGAGTCGAAAATAAAGCTCCAACTATCAATATGGATCGTTTTATTTCAGACAATAAATACATACAATTGCGAATTGCTTGCGACGATTTCTCCTCCAAATATGTATAACCTTCAACATTTATCGAAGAAAACAAAGAAAATGACAAGAATAACTCTGTGTGAACTCGTAGCTATAGAAATAGAAAATAATACGATTCACCGGAAGTTGAGCTGCTCATATTAGTAGATTCCAGACCATCTCGGAAATATCCGCCATCTTGAAGTGGGCGTAAAATATAAAATCGTCGCTCAGGAGAGGTTGTCGCTTACGAGAGTGGTCGCAACGAGAGGTTCAACTGTAGTATAATTTAGACTTGATCAAAATAGAGTTTCGCGCGCTGTGATTGGTCGAGCGACCATGCAGTAATTATGAGACCATATAACTGCAAAGCCTCCTATGCAGACTTTGTGTAGCGCTTCCGGTTCCCGTCATTCCTCCACTGCGTCTGCTCAGACTCGAACAACATTCCTTTCTACGAATTTGACCAATCAGAGAAAGCCCCACAAAAGCTTGTGGGTACGACCTTGACCTTGGCCATCTTTTCCGCGAACAAATACAATGAATCGGCGATGCATGGTGGAGAGTGAGCGTATGGATGACTGTTATAGAAAAGTAAGCCAAGTTTTTCGTATAAATAAGGTCAATATTCATCAGAAAAAGCCCATAGATCCCATCGCTAGTATATTTCAGGCTATACCTTTAATGTTTGATCTTGTAAATAACAATAAAGTGGATCATTACTTGCATTTGCAATCAACTGTAATAGCGTACTGAAACTATTTTGACGGTTGCGGCTAGTTTCAAACGTTCCGTTTATAGGTTTGCTGGCGGCGGCTTCCAGTTGTTGACGTGAATGTTATGGTTTTGACATGCAATTTGTCGACGTTTGACAGGTATATTCTTAGCATTTTGGCATGGGAAAGTACACGTTTAGAACTTATTTCATCTTTTATTAGTATTTTTACAGCCATCTTGAAACTTGAACCACTCTACTAAAAGCTGAAATAAGTTCTAAGTGTGGTCGGCAAGGTCTTTTAAATCATCAAGTCTTTCTATAAATATAGAGGGAATATCCAACAGACTTCTACCAAATATCCTTCAGGCTTGTACGGTTTTTCTTAGATTCCTCATTCTTTCTTGCATATATAGTGTCAAATTTAAGACTTTCTTTGGCGTATTTTCTGTATTCACGCGATACATGTACAAACGTGGGAAAATGAAATATTTGCATATCACCTAGCAATTTGATTGGTTGATAGAAAACAATGTAGAAAGGAATGTTGTTCGAGTCTGAGCAGACGCAGTGGAGGATTGACGAGTCTGAGCAGACGCAGTGGAGGATTGACGGGAACCGGAAGCGCTGACACAAAGTCTGCATAGGAGGCTAATAAATTTTAAAGCAATTGGTGAAGCTCAGTCCTGGCCTGCGTCAATTTCCTAGTGGGTAGCCCTACTCGGCAGTACGTTAGTTGTCAGAAATCACCTTCGCAATATTTAAAAATTGAGTCTGAAAAGCAGGCACGAGTTTCTTTTTTCTCGTTCTCTGTAGTATAGTGGTACGGTATTGGCTGGTTTTCAATCTTAAAGACAATCAAAGCTTTTATTTTGAACGCTCTGTTTTCTAGCAACTGTGAAGGTAAAAAATTGTTAAAAGACTTTTTATATATAAGCTTCACGATGAACGAGACTGTTCCATTTAGTGCATGCAGCTTCGCGGACTCCACCTCAAGCAGCTCGCGGTCACTCAAGACAGCTGTACTTTTGGCTTTTTCCGTTGTTGTTAAAACTTTGTTTTCGTTCTCTGATCATCTTCTCGTTCATCTTAGTATATTTGGTTGAAAATATGATTATGTGCATGTGATGTGTCGCTTTTGCTTGAAGATTGAAGTGGATTGAATGTTCCAAGGGTTTCTCAAATCTAGGGGAAATCGAGCAGCTCAGATTAAGTTAAGCTTACTTTGTTGGTGAAATGCACAAATTTATATTGCTGTCGTTAAATTGTATGTAAGCTTATATAAGTTTCTTATCATTTTGAGTGTTCGTTGTTTATTGTATTTTAGGTCTTTGCAAGAGTTTTTTTCTGAAGCAGTGAATGAACTAATGTTCTGTTCAGGTAAATCCTCTGTAAATTATAGACCGAATGCAACACTATAACAATCTGGTCATACTCATAGACAGACAGCTAGACTTTCAGCAGTCAGTGATCACTTTTATTCTCACCATTGCATAAAGTTTGTACTGATATGCAGTAATTAATACAAATATGGATGGATTCAATGAAATAGAGAATTGTGTTTGGTGTATATTATATACAATGTTAATTAAATAACTATTTACTGGCCAGATATCAGGAAAGATGTCGAAGCCTCGTAGTAAATTTGTAGAAGATAATGTTGTGTTGGATCCAGTAAATTTATAGTTTGATTCATACAGTAAATGTACATGAATGAATGTACATTTACATGTATGTTATGTACTGTAGTGTTCTGGGATACTAGTCAGAGATTTTAACAAGTAATACATTGCAGACTAACAGAAGTAGGTAACTCAAAACTCCTCTTCACCAAAAAAAAAAAACAGTACATGTAGATGTCTTGATCCAGTGTGTGATATTTTCTGTTTACATGAGGCAAAGCATTATAGTGAAACTGTATAATCCTGTCAGCATATATTATGACAATGCCAGAGGGTAATGTTTTCAGCAGTCAGATGATGGTTTTGCATTATAGCCAATCAATAAAGCAGTACTGAAGAGTGAGTCCAATAAATAGGTGTTGTCCTTCTAAGTGATGATTTATGAATCCTTGTCAAGTTTCCTGTCCTCCATGCTTCAAAGTGTTCAAATATAATACTTCAAAGATACCAGGTAGATGTATATTGTTGAATTACACCAGGATGGATAGTTCAGTTGAACAAAAAATTAATGTAATTTGATTCAGTAGTTGCCTCAATACCATTGACAATGGGTGATTGGTTTGGCGAAGACCAACGAGCTCGATCAAGCAGATAGGTCAGCGACAGCATCTCTGTATCTGGAATACTGTGTCTTCCAAAAGTATTCAAGTACAGGAGGGTGGTCACTTGTCACGTGCTAATTTCAACCAATCATAATTCGCCGATCCCCCTCGATCCCGCAATAGTTTTGGAGATACAGAGGTTTTAAAATTGGGGATTTTACGGGTCAGTAACAAAATGGCGCCACGTTCGGATCGTCTCGACAAACTTCAGTGATATATTGCTTTTCAGTATCCTAGAAAAAAACATGTAGTACACTACATGTATGTGTCTGGCAGGTATGAAGGAGTAATTATGAAGCACATTGATGTGTCCAACTATCATCTTTGATATTTAAAAATCCTTGAAGCGATCCCATGTGTATTCTCCTTCGCAGCCGTTCATAGAGGTCACGCAGTCACGCAACGTTCCGGCCTCAAAAGCAAAAAAAGTAGTGTTCAACATCTAAAAAAGTCTTGTTTCAGTCTGAGTTAAAACCAAAATACATCTGAGTTCACTTATTGTTCTTCGAAAGCATTCATAATAATAATAATAATAATAATCAAAAATTTATATAGCGCCATTTCCTTATAGCCCAATGGCGCTTTACAATGTCACTATAGTCACTATATAATTGAGTTTGGAGTACCTCCGTGAGCTCCTGTCTTCACGACGGTTTGACATCAACTGAATAATTTTAAATTTTACCCATGATTCTCCGCGGGGTAGTGACCAACCTCCTCTGAGTACATGCTGTCTCCTTCGGTCAATTGAAGGGTTGCCCATGAAAACGACGTAAGTGACTTTTCTGATGATTTTTAAAATATTTTGTAATTGCTTCAAAAATACACCTAAATGTACTGGCTTATTGATACCTATATAAACATGATTTGGTTATTTTTAGATCGATTACACTAGAAAAAGAGCTTGTTTTGCAGTTTTGTTTGTTTTTCATAGAAATCAAAAATGCTCGTTTTTGACGTCATGACAATGTGCGACATTTGACTTTGATTTTCTTCCAAAATACATCATTGTGAAACAAAACGCCATTTGCTCAGCAAACTTCCATCTCTCTTCTTGATATATTCGGGGATTTTCCCCTGTCTCTTCCTTAAAGGGGGACTCTGATCAAAATACCTCAAACTTTTAAACCAGCTGAAACTCTGTAATTACAATCTTGAAGCTATCAATAATAACTCTACCAAACGGTTTTTCGAAATTTCAACGGCAAGTGCTAGTTTTTTTTTTTTTTTTTTTTCGAGGCCAGTGAATAAATCGAAAACTTGGAGGGAGACTGGAACGGGCGGTAGTGACGTCATCCAATCAACCCAAATATTCGGCTACAAGGCAAAGTATGGAGGTCTCTGAAAAATATCCACAGAAAATCACGCTTTATCCATTCTAATATTATTTTGATTGCCAAATAGCAAAATATACAATCAAGTTGCTGTGTTCAAGCGACAAATACATCCCAAAAAAGATATTTTCACTGCAGAATTCGACGAATCCATTATGATTTATAGCTGAATGTTACGTACTCTCACGTATTCTCAAGTCCGCCGCTTTCGGCGTTCGAGCAGGATATAACTCCCAAATATATACTCTTCCATATCCTAACATATAAGAGGATCTAAAGTGTACGTTGGGACTTCTGGTAAGATTAATTTCGACATATTTATGCCACGAATTCATCATCTGAAGTCTCTTCAAGGGCAGGAGCGTGACCTGTATTATGAGTAGTACTAGAAACATACGCCGTACATGTTTACCATGTTGTATGGTGACTGATCTGCTCAATAATTATTTTTCGGTATAAAACTAAAAGAAGTTGGATATATCCACGAATCTGATGTATATAAATACTTCACAATTTAATAGTCTCCTAATACTACCAGTAAATGTTAGTAGTAGTCACGAAATGTACTTCAGGATGACCCGATGCGACTGACCTCTACTGGTCAATCTGCTTTGCACGATTGTCAACACACTGCAGTTGTACGGACAACAGATTTTAAAATCCTATCTCATAAATTATTTTTTAGAAAGCAATTAATCTGCAAGAAAACTGTTCATTCTATGCATTTTATTATCAATTTCCAATGATTCTGGTGTTGAAAATTAAAAGTGTCGTAACATGTATACTGTGAGTGTCTCGGCGGGAGCCGTGTTCGCCGGGCATTGTAACTTGTTCTTCTACAGTCACAATATAAGCTTTACAATCCTTAAATCTTTCTGGCCCTCGGCTTTCACGAATGCTTCATAAGAAAATCGTTTACTTGGGATATGCTTACAAATCTGTATGCTGCCGATTTGATATGATAACAATTAGATCTCAAATCCATTTGAAGTCGTAAGGCCAAGAGTGCCTGACACGAAAGCCGGTATTCTCAAAAACTTCAGGTTCGTTTAGCAAGATATATATCACAGTTCTATCCACATTAGAAACTTCTGGTGCTAGGTGATGAGCCCTAACTGCCTGAAAAATGTATTGGAGGGCTGAATGACAAAATAAGACGAAGAAACATCAATAAAACTGGGTAGTATTTTACAAGACTTTGTATGTGAATGTACGGACGTGTTCAATGGGTTGATTGGATGACGTCACAGAGACCAACCGCTGTCTGTTTATCACGGGCTCGTTTATTCAAAACCAACATGGCGTACGGGTGATTTCGGCCTCTTCTCATGAGGATTTCTCGACACTCTCTGGACCAAAAACAAAAATGTTTTGTATTTTTATTAGTTTATCTATATACTTTTAGTAGACGCTGGAGAAAAGTCACTCCAAGAAGGGTCGATTTTGATCAGAGTCCCCCTTTAACTCGCCGATCAACAGCCATTAAGATTTCAATTCGACTATTTCAGGATCCCTGTTGTTTTCGACCACACGACCAAACTGCATTCTGGGATATCATGAAACTTTTTGTCAGCGACATTCCGTACCTCCATGCTATAGAGATATTTTATAAAGTCTTTTATCACCCGCACCTACAGGCAAAATAATGCACCGGTTGCATTCTTTACAAGTCGAAAGTCGCCAAAACTGCCTTTGTAGGTCCTCGAATCCACCACAGAACGACCAGAGACAACAACTCTCACTCAGCTGAATCCGCCATTTTGGGAATCTGTCGCCGTGTTTGCAGATTCAGTTTCATCGTGAAATTGCATCTGAAGGTTTGTTATTGGTGAACAACACGTACAGATCACTGACGCATAAAAGTTTCCTAATTTGCATATTTTCACGAACTATCCTGATGAATTCAAGCAGAAATTAAATATACTGTAGTGCCCAAAATTTGAGTGTAATCGATCTAAAAACACCAAATCATGTTTATATAGGTACATGTATTTAGAAGCCAGTAGGTGTATTTTTGAAGCAATTGCATAACATTTTGAAAATCATCAAAATAGTCACATACGCTGTTTTCATCGTCAGCCCTTCAATTATCTGATCGACTGTAGAACTAGAAGTATTCCATTTGTGGAATTGAACGTGACTGAGCACACAACAGCGCTGAAAAACTCATAAAACAACATTGTGGGTGTGTTTTCACTGGGACAATTTAGACTAGTTTAACTCGGGAATTCTGGAAATACAGTGAAAACAGCCCAGAAAAAAAGTTAAGCTAGTTTAAAATGCAGAGTGTTTTCACTTAGAAAATTGTCTTATTGACGATTACTGTTGTTTGACATTTTTATGGTAAGATTTTAAGATGTATTTTATATTTAGCTTATATATTTGGCTATTATCCTTACTTCAGTATCCATTACCCATATTACTTGTTTTGGAACATTTTCTATATGTGGCGAAATTTGGCTGTTACTCGTTTTGTCATTAGTTCATTACTCACTATTGAAAATTTCTATGTGGCGAAATTTGGCTGTTACTCGTTTTCTCGTTACTCTGTTACTCATTACTCCGTTACTCGTTTTAAATAGTAACACCCCATTTCTCCACTTGTAACTCAATTTTTCTCTACCCACATTCCACTTCTTTCTCTCCCTTTTCTATCATCCTTCTTTATTTTTCTCTACATACATTCAACTTCTCTCCCTTCTCATCTACCATCCATTCCTCTACCTGTCATCATAGCGTCACTTGCCCCCATACCCCCCCCCCCCCCCCCCAATGCCTCATAAATCATAAATCGACATATCCCTCATTCTCCACATTCCCTCCCTCCTCCTTGCCCACCAGCCCCCCACCCATAAACTCACACCCTCAAACATTCATCTCTATTCCATACCCCAGCCATCAGCTTTCCATTCCATCCTTATCTCCCCCACCCATAAATTAATTCTCATCCATTTCCCACTTTTCTATATCCCATTCCGTGTGATGGTCCGAATACCTTGTTAGCTCTATCGCTCTGGAATAACCAGTTGATTCCAAAAAAAAATGTATTTGATTGTTCGTAGCCTGATTTTCAGATGTTCCATGGTCCTCGGCCGCTCACATTGTTTAGTCACTCTGCGATGTCTAGTTTATATATATGCTATTTATATTTGTATGGATATATTTATGGTATCAAATAAACTATGTCATTGTCATTTATGATTTGCTGAGTTTGTGAAATCGTTTTTTACAAAGCCAAAGGCATCAGTGTTCTACCGAGTCACGCAACGAGCAACCAAACACTGTTTTAATCGCACTGCAATATCTATATTAAATTTACTTCAAAAAGGCTATATATCAGTTAGAAGCCCGACTTCACGCTAGTAGAGCGTCTAATTTTGATAATCTATATGACAGTGCACTTTTGGCCAGTATAATAAATTCATTTATCTAGTGTTAAGGGAGTGCAACCATGATTGTTTTGCATTTATAAGCAGAATAGTTGCGTTAGCTTTCCCTTACCGCTCAGAGCTGTTACTGGGAAACAGTCAAATTTGATGACTCTCACGTTATACCGTCTCGTCCAATGAGAGACCGAGAAAAATGGGCTTTGACACTTTGTATGTAACAAACTAGTTTGTTGTTGTTGTTGCTATTTTTAATCTTATGTTCTACCTTGCTGTACAGGATACTAATTTCACAGAAAGCCTAAAAAGAATGGCAGAAAGAGATAATATTCAATCCAAAAAGAGAGAAGAGAAGCCATCAATTACAAGTTCAGTGGAAGACTTCACTTCCATAACTGCAGCATCACTATGTCCAAAAGCCACTCCAAGTAATTGTCCACCACCACTCGTTCCATCGACAACATCGTCATCATCATCATCAAATAACATTGACATTATAAATGCTCTTTTCAACATCTCATCACGCCTTGAACAGTTCTCATCACATATTCCCACTAGTTTGCCTGATCACACCAGTCATGAGTCTGCATTACATGCTGCCCGACAAATTGCATATTGGTCATCACTATTTGTATCCATGTGTCAACACAATAACCAATCATCATCCACCACCAATCTCCCACCATCATCCACCACCACTCAGCCACCATCATCCACCACCACCACTCTGCCACCATCATCCACCACCACTCTGCCACCATCATCCACCACCACTCTGCCACCATCATCCACCACCACTCTGCCACCTACCATCACATGGGATCCTGACACACACCACATATACCTTGCATATCACAAAACCAATCAAACAGTGGAGGAGTGGCTTGGAGAGTTGGAAATCCCAAGAAATGTGGAGTCGTTGAATGACGTAAAGCATATTTGGGAACTGGGTTCCAAGAACTGCCCCCCATTGTCAGAATGGACTCCCAAGATGAGAACCTTCAAGGGAAGTCATGGAAGTCATTCTTCAATCTTCAACCAAAGAAAGAAGATTTACATGATTTTCAAGAATTGCTACTTCGATGAAAACAAAGTAAAAGAACTGCACTTAGAAGTAAAACCAGGAAAACTGTACAAACTTGTTTCTACAAAAAAAAAATTGGCATGTATGTAAGTGTGAACATATATTTGGCTGCTATCCAAATTTGTGATCAGAACATTGATATATTTTATATGTATTTCATTGCAAACGTTTTTGTAATTTTCAAAAATAAATATCAAATTTGTGTCAGTTTTAAATCAAACACCAAGTCCATGATGTCTTACTATTATAATTAAAGTGCTTATTAAGCTTATTTTTTTATTTTGAAAATGGATTACATATGAAGTGAATAGTGGGATGTTTCAGTATTTTGTGATTTGAGCTTCGCATTTGCGAGTTATAAAGGTTTGAAACTGTGGCATTGAAATGGTGGGCTATATACTGCATAAACCACAGTTCTATACTGCATAAACCACAGTTCGCGTTGACGCAAACTGTGGCATTGAAACGGTGGGCTATAAGCTTTACTGCATAAACCACAGTTCGCGTTGACGCAAACTGTGGCATTGAAACGGTGGGCTATAAGCTTTACTGCATAAACCACAGTTCGCGTTGACGCAAACTGTGGCATTGAAACGATGGGCTATAAGCTTTACTGCATAAACCACAGTTCGCGTTGACGCAAACTGTGGCATTGAAACGATGGGCTATAAGCTTTACTGCATAAACCACAGTTCGCGTTGACGCAAACTGTGGCATTGAAACGATGGGCTATAAGCTTTACTGCATAAACCACAGTTCGCGTTGACGCAAACTGTGGCATTGAAACGATGGGCTATAAGCTTTACTGCATAAACCACAGTTCGCGTTGACGCAAACTGTGGCATTGAAACGATGGGCTATAAGCTTTACTGCATAAACCACAGTTCGCGTTGACGCAAACTGTGGCATTGAAACGGTGGGCTATAAGCTTTACTGCATAAACCACAGTTCGCGTTGACGCAAACTGTGGCATTGAAACGGTGGGCTATAAGCTTTACTGCATAAACCACAGTTCGCGTTGACGCAAACTGTGGCATTGAAACGATGGGCTATAAGCTTTACTGCATAAACCACAGTTCGCGTTGAAAACTGTGGCATTGAAACAAACATTTTAACGATGAACGCAAACTGTGGCTATTGCAAACCACATTTCGCGATCAACGCATAAAGCTTTACTGCATAAACCACAGTTCGCGTTGACGCAAACTGTGGCATTGAAACGGTGGGCTATAAAATTAAATGTTAGTGTAGTCACAAAAGAAAACAATAGAAATAAGCTGTACTAGTGTCTGTTAGTCTACTAACTATTTCACGGGTTTCAGTATTTAGTCCCCTTTGCAATCCCTGACGACTGCAAAGGAGACTAGGGTTTACGGCAATCACTGCTATATATTATCAAAATATTATGAACGCTTCCTAAGGGAATTATCCATTTTATGCCAGGTTTCTTTGAAGAAAACGAATTGCATGCACTCGAACAATTATTGCATCTGAACTCGGTACTCTGGATTAACAGTGCTTTGGCCTAACTCTTCAAATATAAAAAAATACTTGTGGTAGACATAATCCAACACACAATAAAAACAATATACTGTATCACTAGTTATATAAATATGAACCAAACTCCTTATTGCGTGGGTATCATGTCATGGGTATCATGTTGTGGGTATCATGTCTTGGATACCATGTCGTGGGTATCATGTCGTGGGTATCATATGTCGTGGGTATCATGTCTTAATTGGATACCATGTCGTGGGTATCATGTCGTGGGTATCATGTGGCTATCATGTGGTGGGTATCATGTGGTGGGTATCATGTCGTGGGTATCATGTGGTGGGTATCATGTGGTGGGTATCATGTGGTGGGTATCATGGGGTATCATGTGGTGGGTATCATGTGGTGGGTATCATGTGGTGGGTATCATGTCGTGGGTATCATGTGGTGGGTATCATGTCTGGGTATATGTCGTGGGTATCATGTCGTGGGTATCATGTCGTGGGTATCATGTGGTGGGTATCATGTCGTGGGTATCATGTGGTGGGTATCATGTGGTGGGTATCATGTCGTGGGTACCATGTCGTGGGTATCATGTGGTGGGTACCATGTGGTGGGTATCATGTGGTGGGTATCATGTGGCGGGTATCATGTGGTGGGTACTCATGACATGGTACCCACGACATGGTACCACACATGGTACCCACCACCCACATGATACCCACCACATGATACCCACCACATGATACCCACCACATGGTACCCACCACATGGTACCCACCACATGATACCCACCACATGATACCCACCACATGATACCCACATGACATGGTACCCACCCACATGATACCCACGACATGATACCCACCACATGATACCCACCACATGGTACCCACCACATGATACCCACCACATGATACCCACCACATGATACCCACCACATGATACCCACCACATGATACCCACGACATGGTACCCACGACATGATACCCACGACATGATACCCACGACATGATACCCACATGATACCCACGACATGATACCCACGACATGATACCCACCACATGATACCCACCACATGATACCCACCACATGATACCCACCACATGATACCCACGACATGATACCCACCATACCCACATGATACCCACCATGATGATCCCACCACATGATACCCACCACATGATACCCACACATGATACCCACCACATGATACCCACCACATGATACCCACCACATGATACCCACCACATGATACCCACCACATGATACCCACCACATGATACCCACCACATGATACCCACCCACACATGATACCCACCACATGATACCCACCACATGATACCCACACATGATACCCACCACATGATACCCACCACATGATACCCACCACATGATACCCACCACATGATACCCACCACATGATACCCACCACATGATACCCACCACATGATACCCACGACACATGATACCCACCACATGATACCCACCCACACATGATACCCACGACATGATACCCAAGACATGATACCCACCACATGATACCCACACACATGATACCCAATGATACCCACGACATGATACATCCCATAAGCACATGATACCCATAAGCATGATACCCACCATATGATACCCACCACAGACTGATCCCATAAGCACATGATCCCATAAGCAGACATCATCAGACAAAGCAGACAGACATATCCCATACAGACATATCCCATATATCCCATACATATCCCATAAGCAGACATATCCCATAAGCAGACATATCCCATAAGCATGATATCCCATAATCAGACATATCCCATAAGCATCCCATATATCCCATAATCAGACACATCATCCCATAATCAGACATATACCCATAAGCAGACTATAATCCCCACAGACATATCCCATAAGCATCCCATACATGCAGACACATCCCATATATATCCACCATCATACATATCCCATAAGCAGACATATCCCATAATCACACATATCCCATATCCCATAAGCAGACATATCCCATAATCAGACATATCCCATAATCAGACATATCCCATAATCAGACATATCCCATAAGCAGACATATCCCATAAGCAGACATATCCCATAAGCAGACATATCCCATAAGCAGACATATCCCATATATCCATAAGCATGATATCCCATAAGCAGACATATCCCATAAGCAGACATATCCCATAATGAGACACATCCCATAATAAGCAGACATATCCCATAAGCAGACATATCCCATAAGCAGACATATCCCATAATCAGACATATCCCATAATCAGACCATAAGCAGACATATCCCATAAGCAGACATATCCCATAATCAGACATATCCCATAAGCAGACATATCCCATAAGCAGACATATCCCATAAGCAGACATATCCCATAAGCAGACATATCCCATAAGCAGACATATCCCATAAGACATCATCCCACATATCCCATAAGCAGACATATCCCATAAGCAGACATATCCCATAAGCAGACTATCCCATAAGCAGACATATCCCATAAGCAGACATATCCCATAAGCCATAATCATAATACATATCATCCCATAAGCAGACATATCCCATAAGCAGACATATCCCATAAGCAGACATATCCCATAAGCAGACATATCCCATAATCAGACATATCCCATAAGCAGACATATCCCATAAGCAGACATCCCATCCCATAATCATACATATCCCCATAATCAGACTCATCCCATAATCAGACATCCATAATCAGACCCCATAAGCAGACATATCCCATAAGCAGACATATCCCATAAGCAGACATATCCCATAAGCAGACATATCCCATAAGCAGACATATCCATAAGCAAGACATATCCCATAAGCAGACATATCCCATAAGCAGACATATCCCATAAGCAGACATATCCCATACATATCCCATAAGCAGACATATCCCATAAGCAGACATATCCCATAAGCAGACATATCCCATAAGCAGACATAATCCCATAAGACATATCCCATAAGCAGACATATCCCATAAGCAGACATATCCCATAAGCAGACATATCCCATAAGCAGACATATCCATAAGCCCATAATATCCCATAAGCAGACATATCCCATAAGCAGACATATCCCATAAGCAGACATATCCCATAAGCAGACATATCCCATAAGCAGACATATCCCATAAGCAGACATATCCCATAAGCAGACATCATCCCATAAGCAGACATCCATAAGCAGACATATCCCATAAGCAGACATATCCCATAAGCAGACTCATCCCCATAATCAGACATATCCCATAAGCAGACATATCCCATAATCAGACATCCCATAATCAGACATATCCCATAAGCAGACATATCCCATAAGCAGACATATCCCATAAGCAGACATATCCCATAAGCAGACATATCCCATAAGCAGACTCATCCCATAAGCAGACTCATCCCATAAGCAGACATATCCCATAAGCAGACATATCAGAATCAGACATCCCATAAGCAGACATATCCCATAAGCAGACATATCCCATAAGCAGACATATCCCATAAGCAGACATATCCCATAAGCAGACATATCCCATAAGCAGACATATCCCATAAGCAGACATATCCCATAAGCACATATCCCATAAGCAGACATATCCCATAATCAGACATATCCCATAAGCAGACATATCCCATAAGCAGACATATCCCATAAGCAGACATATCCCATAAGCAGACATATCCCATAAGCCCATAATCAGACATATCCCATAATCAGACATATCCCATAATCACACATATCCCATAAGCAGACATATCCCATATCAGACATCCCATAATCAGACATATCCCATAAGCAGACCCATAAGCAGACATATCCCATAAGCAGACATATCCCATAAGCAGACATATCCAGACATATCCCATAAGCAGACATCCCATAAGCAGACATATCCCATAAGCAGACATATCCCATAAGCAGACATCATCCCATAAGCAGACATATCCCATAAGCAGACATATCCCATAAGCAGACATCCCATAAGCAGACATATCCCATAAGCAGACATATCCCATAAGCAGACATATATCCCATAATCAGACATATCCCATAAGCAGACATATCCCATAAGCAGACATATCCCATAAGCAGACATATCCCATAAGCAGACATATCCCATAAGCAGACCCATATCCCATAATCAGACATATCCCATAAGCAGACTCGTAAGCAGACATAAAGCAGACATATCCCATAAGCAGACATATCCCATAAGCAGACATATCCCATAAGCATCCCATCATCCCCCATAATCAGACATATCCCATAATCAGACATATCCCATAATCAGACATCATCCCATAAGCAGACATATCCAGACATAATCCCATAAGCAGACATATCCCATAAGCAGACATATCCCATAAGACAGATAAGCAGACATATCCATATAATAAGACATATCCCATAAGCAGACTCCCATAAGCAGACATATAAGCAGACATATCCCATAAGCAGACATATCCCATAAGCAGACTCATCCCATAAGCAGACATATCCCATAATCCAGACATATCCCATAAGCAGACTAATCCCATAATCCCATAAGCAGACATATCCCATAAGCAGACCCATAAGCAGACATATCCCATAAGCAGACATATCCCATAAGCAGACATATCCCATAAGCAGACATATCCCATAAGCAGACTCATCCCATAAGCAGACTCATCCCATAAGCAGACATATCCCATAAGCAGACATATCCCATAATCAGACATATCCCATAATCAGACATATCCCATAAGCAGAATCAGACATATCCCATAAGCAGACTCATCCCATAATCAGACATATCCCATAAGCAGACATATCCCATAAGCAGACATATCCCATAAGCAGACTCATCCCATAAGCAGACATCCCATAATCAGACCATCCCATAATCAGACATATCCCATAATATCAGACATATCCCATAAGCAGACATATCCCATAAGCAGACATATCCCATAAGCAGACTCCCATCCCATAAGCAGACATATCCCATAAGCAGACATATCCCATAAGCAGACTCATCCCATAAGCAGACATATCCCATAAGCAGACATCCCATAAGCAGACATATCCCATAATCAGACATATCCCATAAGCAGACATATCCCATAAGCAGACATATCCCATAAGCAGACATATCCCATAAGCAGACATATCCCATAAGCAGACATCATCCCATAATCAGACATATCCCATAATCAGACATATCCCATAAGCAGACATATCCCATAAGCAGACATATCCCATAAGCAGACATATCCCATAAGCAGACTCATCCCATAATCAGACATCATCCCATAATCAGACTATCCCATAATCATACATCCCATAGAACATATCCCATAAGCAGACATATCCCATAAGACATATCCCATAAGCAGACTCATATCCATAATCAGACATATCCCATAAGCAGACATATCCCATAAGCAGACATATCCCATAAGCAGACATATCCCATAAGCAGACCCATATCCATAAGCATACATATCCCATAAGCAGACATATCCCATAAGCAGACATATCCCATAAGACATCCCATAAGCAGACATATCCCATAAGCAGACATATCCCATAAGCATAAGACATATCCCATAAGCAGACATATCCCATAAGCAGACATCATCCCATAAGCAGACATATCCCATAAGCAGACCCATAAGCATATCCCATAAGCAGACATATCCCATAATCCATCAGACATATCCCATAAGCAGACATATCCCATAAGCAGACATATCCCATAAGCAGACATATCCCATAAGCAGACATATCCCATAAGCAGACATATCCCATAAGCAGACATATCCCATAAGCAGACATATCCCATAAGCAGACATATCCCATATCCCATAAGCAGACTCGTCCCATAAGCAGACATATCCCATAAGCAGACACATCCCATAAGCAGACTCATCCCATAAGCCGACATATCCCATAATCAGACATATCCCATAAGCAGACTCATCCCATAAGAGACATATCCCATAAGCAGACATATCCCATAATCAGACATATCCCATAAGCAGACATATCCCATAAGCAGACATATCCCATAAGCAGACATATCCCATAAGCAGACATATCCCATAAGCAGACATATCCCATAAGCAGACATATCCCATAAGCAGACATATCCCATAAGCAGACATATCCCATAAGCAGACATATCCCATAAGCAGACATATCCCATAAGCAGACATATCCCATAAGCAGACATATCCCATAAGCAGACATATCCCATAAGCAGACATATCCCATAAGCAGACATATCCCATAAGCAGACATATCCCATAAGCAGACATATCCCATAAGCAGACATATCCCATAAGCAGACATATAATCATATATCCCATAAGCAGGACACATCCCCATAAGCAGACATATCCCATAAGCAGACATATCCCATAAGCAGACATATCCCATAAGAGACATATCCCATAAGCAGACATATCCCATATATAACATTGGACTCTTGAGATAATTTATGCAGTATAATGTACGTGCAATAATATTTAACAATTAGACTACAAGTTTGAGTTTTCTACGAGTCAATAGTCAACGAGGCACGTATAGCGTTGAGTTGACTATTTGAACTCATAGAAAGCGAGAATGAGTACCAGTCTAATAAAATATTGTTTTAGTAGATTTACCAACTAGATTGCAGGATTCGTGATAGTATGCTAGTAATGGTTTCTACTAATTAGAGTACAATATAGAAATTATGCTAAGGTCCATTAGGTCCATGTTCAATATATAAAAAGGAATCTCGATCCCACACATCCATTTATTATGTTGCTTGACACACTTGGAGCACTTCAATGATCTTTCTTTCATTATAACCTTTGATGTTGGGATGTAGAATTTTCCACATGATATATCTTGCAAGGTAGGGGTAGCATTATGAATGATTCTATGGCAATAGACAGCTTGTCCTATCATGCAAATGTGTTTTTCGATCCTTAAGACCCAATAGTCTGTCCCGTACCTCCTATGTAGATCGAGTGACAGTGGGTGCATATTGTACATTACTACTATACAAATAGTAATACCACATAAATTATTTATCTCAGAGTCCAATGTTATCATTCACTTACATGTATTATATTAAACTAAAAATCAGTATATACATAAACTGCAATGCTTTATTATGCTCTTGTAGTTAGAAATATAAAATATTGTTGTGTTGTTTGGTGTATTCTTATAGTCTAGTGGGGCAAAATATTCCATTGTTTTAATTAGTAAGCTTAGTTGTATCAAGCACCAATTGAATCTATTTACTATAGAATCATCAGTCAGTTTATTAATTAATCAATTCTAAAACTTAGATGGATAAGACTCATAGATCTGTGGTAAGCTTATATAATTTGTGAAACAGTACAGTTCTACTGAATTATCACTATTAAAATATCAGCTATTTGTACCATACAAAGTTAGTAAGCTTAAGTTTTTTTTTACTGTATCATACAGAATACTAAAAAGCATAAATTTTACATAAGCTTACATAAGCTTAATGTTTATTTAGAAACACGGTAAAATCATCAGTATAAATAAGTTACAATACAATGGTTATCTAAAAATATAAAATACAAATAAACTACATTAAGTTATTTGTTACTGTTTTACATGATTGCCGTGTGGGAACTCTACAGTTTGACGAACAACATTGCTAACTTTAATCAGAGTCAGGCATTTAGCTTCTTTCTTTCCGTGATACTTACCGGGAAATCAATAACTTAAAGCTTTAACAGATACAAATATCAAGGGAAATAGACATCTAGGTGATTCACACAGTTAAATAAGTAAGAATCAAAGTACATTACATATAAACTGTCGGTATGTATATCGTAAAATGGCGGACTTTTACTAATCACAAAATATAAAACAGTCTACCTCCCCCCAAAGTGTTTTCTCGATCAGGACCAAACTGCCACGGACATTCGTTCCCAGTTCTTAGGTCGAGCTTGATACATTCTATCGAGTGTTTTGATTGGCTATATGATAGTGCCTACGTCAGAGGACAGAGGAATAACAGACTCGAGCCAGTTTACAACATTGGTACTTCGTAATTCGCAAAAAAACAATTATTCTAAATTCCAGTTTGTACGCCGTGAATGTCAGCGCCAGCACAGGTCAGTCTTCTGGATACCTTTTCTTGACTATCGAGGATATACTGAGACAACCAAACGATAGAGATGGCAGTGTGTTTAACCCACAATCACAAGCGTATGTATACAGACTAGATGTGGCATTGTTTGACATACACGGATCTGTGCACACTAGCCCAACAGAATGCCTTGTTTATTGTAAGTATACCATCAATGCCTATTTTAATATTAACAAGTTGAATTCATCATTGCTATTTCCAACATTCAGCCATAATTTACTCTCTTAGCAACACACTCTACTCCTCTACACGTTACAGCAAATTGCTTGAAGCTAATGTCAGCATGATTTAATCCCCCCTGATCAGAACAAACAACTAGTATTGCATAGTCATGTCTATATATGTATTAACATACTGTAGTCATTCTCGAAAAGATTACTTGTATATAAGAACTTATCATCTTATCTAGGGCAGTGTTTGGTATTATAGTTATTAGCCATTAAGGCTGTATTATGGATGGATCTTTTATGATGAAGAAAATGGTCTTAATTTAAGTATGGTAGTTATAATCTCACCTTAACATAATGTATTTGCATATTGTTTAGACAAAATAAGAAAATGATGTCATGTTCAAAAAATGCTTCCAGCTCTCTCTCTCAAAAACACTTATATATCAATAAACATGAAATGGATAATATATGTGATATCTCATCAAATTACAAATCTACATATGTACATGTATATACATGTACATGTATGTAACATTTAAGTTACAGTTTTTAACTACAGGATTAATGATTATTAGTGAATCGATCTATTCTGAGCTAAATATATAAATTTATAATAATCACTTTACATGTAGTTAAGCCTGAGGCAAATAAATATTTTAATAATTATGAAATATAATGACAATAAATCTGAGTGGAATGCAATATACATGTAGGCCAAAATCATATTCTATATTACATTCTCTATCTTAATAACTACCAGTACTTAATAAATTAGAAACTAGTGCGAGCTCAGTATAATCATAGTTAGTAGAGGGGACTGGCTGGGAAACCTTTTGTTATAATATGTTTTTGTTAATTTTTTTCAACCGTGACAGTGCACAAATCTTTTGTTTTGTCATTGTTTTGCCTTAATTTGCTATGGTTGAGCAACTGAACCCAAACATTTCTTTTGGCTGCTTGTGCGATATATTCCAATTCAAAATTAAATATATTAGAATATTTAAATAAGTAATCCAATAGAGAACATTTGGGTTCAGTCGTTTAGCCATTTTCTAATGAATTTAAACAAACACTGTGCACGGTCAGGACCCGTTCAACATCATAATGACATCAGGACTAGAACAAAGAAATATAACAAAAGGCTTCCTAACCATTCCCTCTACTAACTATGGTATAATATATAGAAAATATCTGAAAATATTATGACAAAAAAAGACCGAGGTCTGATATTTTCCTTTATTTTTTCTGTATCCTAAGAAATCACATGCTCTGATTGGTTGTTGAAGCGGGCGGAATTTACTATATCTTGGGATATAATTTTCTATAGCCTCTGTCAGTCGAGATAGGGAAAAACTGTGTCCTCGGCCTTGAAAAGGACCACAATCTACAGCCAGTCAGTCCAATTATGCTCAAGACCTTGGGCATAGTTTTTTCCTATCCGAACCTCCCGACCAGTAAATACCGTATTTCCTCTGAAATAAACGCCTCCCTCCCTTAAGAAATATGTTAAGAGATTACAGAATACACTGCATACAACTTGCGTTTTATTATAAGTAATACCATGGCACTGAGGGATATTCGCCCTATGCACACGTCCTGATTTTCGATATCAGAATACTAGAATCTGTCACATAAAAATAACCACTGCCATCTGAAAAAGCATTTATTCATCGATATTTTTGGAAAAGTTCAAAAGTATTGGATAAAATCCCGCGAAGATATCATAAATGACATTTATAGGGTTTAGATGGGATTTTGCCGTCATAAGTACACAGCCTCGTTCTGGTGTATTTTCAATTTTCCAAATTGCTTCATTTCAAGGTTTAACACGTTCCACTAAAAGAAGAGATTTATATAAGATAAGTGTAAAAGTTTTAGGGCGAAATGACATGTCCTTGCGGAGTTATGAACGTTTTTAATTCTGAAAATACACCAGAACGAGGCTGTGTACTTATGACGGCAAAATCCCATCTAAACCCTATAAATGTCATTTATGATATCTTCGCGGGATTTTATCCAATACTTTTGAACTTTTCCAAAAATATCGATGAATAAATGCTTTTTCAGATGGCAGTGGTTATTTTTATGCGACAGATTCTAGTATTCTGATATCGAAAATCAGGACGCGTGCATAGGGCGAATTAATATCCCGAAGAAGCCATGGTATTAGTTTGTAATACCATGATCACCGAGGAAATGGACAAAAATACAGGCTTGAGTTAACCGCAAAGGAGAATATATTATAGTGTTTTGTGAAAGAGTCTTGATTAGACTGTACTCTGGGGAATGCTTCATGTTGCACATCTTTGTTTCATTTACACAATGAAAGAGTATAAATTAGTAAGTAGAGTACCTGAAGATACACAGATCAGAAATGGCGGAAGGCCGGTTTACTTTTGTGAGAGATGATGAAGTGGAGCAAGTAAGGGAGAATACGGTTCCTCAAGACACTAAAAAGCACACTGCTTGGAGTCGGCAACGCCTATAAAGAATGGGCACAAGCTAGACAGAACGAATTCAGAGACTTTGAACCTGAAAATAAAGAGTTTCCATCTGTGCCACCGATAACAGAGATAACTGACTGTTGAAGAAATTAACTACTGGCTGTCAAACTGATTTGCAATGGAAGTAAGAAAGAAAGCCGGCAGTCAGTATCGCCACGAAGTTCTGTACAGCCTATTTTGTGGTTTGAATCGTCTAATAAGAGAACAACAATATCAATAAGTAAATCAATAGATAAATATACAGAAAAAGAGGAAAGTGCCAACTAATATAATATTTCATTGTGCGAACAAATAACAGAAATAGGTCTAATAAAATATACTTTGAATTCGACTTTTGTGCATTTCCTTCTATTGCGCATGCGTTAAAGATGTTGTGGATATCAAAATACCACTGTATTTAGCTTCACACATCCCACACGTCTTGAATGCTCGAGTCATCATAAGTAGAGTGAGCGATTATTAAAGTACTATTCGGTTTGCTCTTGGGTCCCAATGATTGTGTGTACACCTGGTGTATATGAGGGACTGACTTGCATCCTCATGCATAGTAATGAGGGATATTTAGTCTAAATGTCCCTCATGAATATAATCATGAGGGATATTTAGTCTAAATTTCCCTCATGATTGTATTCATGAGGGACATTTAGTCTAAATTTCCCTCATGATTGTATTCATGAGGGAGATTTAGTCTAAATTTCCCTCATTACTATGCATGAGCGATGCTTGACTTAGAGCTTTCGCGAGGGATGTTCGATGTTAAATGTCCCTCGTGGAACAATGAAAACCGAGGTGATCATGGTATTATTACAGTTACAACATGTTCCTATATTATTTAATATACATTTCCAAAGCTCATTAATAATTCATGAGCATTTGATCCAACCAGGTTGGTTGAATCGGTCACATGCATAGATCTGTATACCCCGATACATACACTGATGAATAAAACATTAGGTCTGTATCACTGATACAGCACTAATGTTTTATTGATCAGTTCTATGGGATATCAGTGATATAGAACTGACTCAGGTCATGCAAAGGTCTCATTTACTCGTATCATTGACCTTTGCTTAGCACCGACAGCAAGTTGCGATTATATCCTTACCGCTTCCTACTTACGAATACAAAAGCTCTCTCCAATGTGGGATGAGTTGAGGTGTATCCTGCGCATGACAGTGACATCAAAAGTACCTTTTCACAGAAAGTTCTGTAATTTTCTTGTGTTATTTGCTTAAGATTTTGTGTAATATACTGTTTTAAATCAACTGAGGTAAATTGGGATGGAGGTTTATAAGCCATTTACAGCATTTGCGTCCGTGTTGTATCGGAGATGAATAAGGTCTAATCGCCTACGGCTCGGATCTATATCTACCGATACAACATGGCCGCTCATGCAGTAAATATCACATATAGTACCATGTTATTAAAGTTATGTTTCCGAGTTCAAATCACATTATTTTGTATATTAAGTGCCCTCTCGAATAAGTGCCTTGACCCTTGTTTATGCGCCCCCCTTGATCACAAAATTTGAAATAAGCACCCAGGGTGCTTAATTGAGGAAATATGGTAACATCTATATACTGATTGAGCAAGCAAGGTTATTAAGTTGTTTATTATATGGCATTTTTAATTAGGAGAGGTTGTATTTGTTGTGACAAAAAATCTGTAAGCGCTAACTCTGATCATGAGCAAAATGGTTTACAATGTGCCATGCAGTCTTATAACATAGCATTGATATAACGCGTGCTCTGATTGGCTAATTAGCGTGCGCGAGCGTACGCTCACGTCATCGCCATAGCGCGCGCTCTGAAATCAATTGGAAAATAAAATTGCTTTATTTGAATTTGCAGTAACTATGTTATAAAAGGAATGGTCAACGCTTCAGCTGTGCATCCATCGAGTTATGGATGCACTTGGTCGGCTGCTAAGCACTCGAGAAGCTCGCTTCCCTCGTGCTTAGCAGCCTCCCGCGTGCATCCATAACTCGATGGACGCACGCTGATCGTTGACCATTCCTTCATTAATGGATGTGACAGTTTGCATTGTGTGAATTGCAAGTTACATGTACAGATACACCTGCTAATAATAATAATAATAATAATAATAATATTAATAAAATTTGTAATAACTAGTTGTTATATAGCGAATTGTGTGAATTGCAAGTTACATGTACAGATACACCTGCTAATAATAATAATAATAATAATAATAATAATAATAAAATTTGTAATAACTAGTTGTTATATAGCGAATTTCACATTATCTCAATACAACTTACCGATGGAGGACTTTTTCAGGCTGCATATGAAGGCATCCATGGCAGCCGAGCAGCTTACAATCATAAGACATATAAGCGTATAGATTTGCTACATGTATGTACAAAATGTACATGATCCCTAGCCATTAATAATAATAATAATAATAATTTCTTAAAAATGCATTAACCGAAGTCTCAATGCTTTTTACAATGTTAATAAAATTTATAAAAATAAACAAATAATAATAATAATAAAAAAGTATAAATTATCTGACTAAGTAAAAAAACTATATAGCCATTAGTTCTTTGAGCCAGCTAGTATAGGGATATTTATAATTAGACTTGAATACCAGTATCAGAGAAAAGACTAAATCCATTTTATTAGTATTTCTGCATTGGTGATTTACTTCCGCTCTCGACCAAGGGGGTCGCCCCCCTCCCCTCCCTTCCCCCCACTTTTAGCCAAAAAATTTGTCACAATAAGCTGTTGTCTGAGATATACTAGTCTACTAGACAAGTATATCCATCCCCACTTTCAAGGGTATGTGCTCCGCGATCCTTGTCTAAGTGTTATTTATAAAACGAGAGGCTGTGTTGTATGTGATATTTATAAAACGAGAGGCCGTGTTGTATTGGGCCTCGTATCTATATAACCGATACAACACGGCTTCGAGTTTTATAAATCACTTCTAAAACCCAACATTCATTTAAGCTGATATTTAATCATTTCCGATGGAAAAAGTTAAAGAAAGTCACAAATTTGTAGGTAAGAGATGACTGTTACACTGCGATCATGCGCAATGAACATCACAACTCATCCCACATTTGAAAGAGTTATTGTAGGTACATTGTATCAAAAGGAACCGAGTAATATTATTCCAAAAATGCCTATGTGAAGGTCAGTGATGCGATACTAAAACTGAGACCTTTGCATACAGGCCTGTGTGTAGTCAGTTCTAGAACTGATTAACGAAACATGAGTGTTCTATCACTTTTAGTTATAACACTCATGTTCATACATGAGTGTTATAACTAAAAAGTTATAACACTCATGTTTTATTAATGAGTTCTATAACTAAAACCTGGCGGGTCTGTACGGGGGTATATAAAGGTCCATGCACCTGACCAAATGGACAGCTTCCATTCGTCTATTAGCTCATGAATTATTAATGAGTTTTAGAAGTAGTATTTCAACAACGAATAATGGAAACATTTCGATAAATTGTAAGGATTGGGAATACTAATATAAAATAAATAAATAAATACTCTGTGGGTCATGAATATTTAGATTAAGAAATCTTGATCACTAGGGTTGGACTAGTCCAGTCCCAGACTCACTTTCTATCTGCTCCGATAAGCTGAAGTCGCGGAGGAAAGAGAGTCCAGTATAACTTGCATGCGCATGGCAGCTTAGCAGCCAATCAGATCGGAGCTCAATAGACCAAATCGACCAACACAATGTTTACATTCTTTGACCCATTTCAGATCTTCAATAGAGCATTGACATGGAAATGAAATGGAAATATTGTTTGCAAAGGGTTTGAATTGGGTTAAAGAATGTAAACATTGCGTTGGCCGATTTTGTCTATTTTACCTCATGTACGTGGAGCCAAAATAAAATGGAATGAAATGGCTGACAGCGCTTGCAGATTAATAAAGAATAAATCAGGGACTTTCCAAAGCCCGTACTCAAATTAACAAAAACATCCTTCCCACGAGTCACTTGATAAATGGCTTGGAGCTGTTCAAACTATTATAATTATTCTTTGCGAGGGAAAACATTCACGGAATCAATGAAATTCTTCCAAAAATGCGACTGATATCACTCATACAGAACTGAGAAGCTGCGCAATATAAATGTTAAACTAGTAGTTTCTAATAGAAAGTAAAGTGCTGCGAATACAGTATAATTATAAAGTTGTATATCATATTAGAAAGAGTATTGAAGAACACTGTAAATAAGGTTTATTTTGCTTTTCATAATAATTACATCTTGAAGTGTAACAATGATAATGTTGATAACATATGGTTCATAACTCAATGTTCATAACGTATGGTTCACAATGCATGGTTCATAACTCAATGTTCATAAGGTATGGTTCATAATGCATGGTTCATAACGCATGGTTCATAACTCAGGAAGGTATGGTTCATGATTTGTTTGCCTCAACGCCAACTGGCGATTGACTTTGAGTAATTGCGAGGATTGGCGAAGACCAACGACCTCGATCTGGTAGATAGGTGAGCGATATCGTCTCTGTATCTGGGATACTTTGTCTTTCAAAAGCATTCAAGTACATGTGAATGAATATTTACCTTGGCTTGAACGAAGACAGCAGAAGATCGACAAACGAACCAGATAAAAAGAACGTCTTCAGCGCGCGCACAATATTGAAGACGGCCGCTGCTGGTCATATACCTAATAACGAGTGGGCTCTGTTGAAAATCATCGCCCACGATATATACAGATCGAGTTGAAGAACGGTTTAATAAGTGTCCAAGCCCCACACGGTCATATACAACACAGGAACTCCGTCAAGATTAGTGTCGATGCTCGCCGGTGCTCGCAGCAATTATTCTTAAATTATTAAATCTAGGATTTACTGGAGCCTCCGCCATTTTGGAGATTAGACAGGCTTTGTAACCAGAATTTGTGGTGGTCGCTGACTGGCTGCTAAGCTGCCATGCGCATGCAAGTTATACTGGACTCTCTTTCCTCCACGACTTCAGCTTATCGGAGCGGATAGAAAGTGAGTCCGGGACTGGACTAGGGTTGTACGTCATGTGATCAAAGCGTTTCACCGGGTTTCAAGGCTCATGCACGTGACGAAATAAAGTTCTCTGATTGAGTAAAAATCTCATGAATTATTAATGAATTTGAGAACGGTGGATCAGTATCTATATATTATCCATTGTAAAATAACACAATTCTAACCCGCGCTCTGATTGGTTAAGGTGATTCCCTTGAAATAGAAGCAAATCCTAGAATTTTCTATAACTTGGCATGGTGATACATTACGGTATTGAGTTTCAAAAAATGCACTAAAAACAGGGGGTCACCGCGCTCATTTTTGCGCTACACTGCTTTGAAATTATGGTATTTTAGGTCTTTCAGTCGAGTCTCGCGTGACATCGGGATCGGGTAAATAATTTTCCACAACTTAAAAGACAAACTATTAATAATGAACTAAAGTGGTTGCTATAGCTTTTGTATCTCTAGCCTACCGTCTGATAGTAAGAAAATGCTCGAATTTTGCATAGTTGTCGAAAAATAGAACAAAAAACACAGATGTTCGAACCACCGAGAGGGTCTAAAAATCGATACTCCGTATCCTTTCATTCAATTTTTTTATAGTTTGAAATTCTAACTTTTTTTAATACTTTGCTATATACTAGATAACTATAGTGTGATGAAAGTTATTGAATAAAAAATGGGGGTCACCGTGCTCGTTTTCGATTTATTTTGAGAAAACTTCAGTTACACTTGAAATATTTAACGATTTCCAATGGTCTCCAATGTGCGCGAGCTCGATGGCGTAAGTTAGCGCGCGCTCGTCAACTAAGGTGATTCCCTTGAATTGCATCGCGCACGCTCTACTGCGCACGATTCTGAATAAAATTGTAGTTGACGAGCGCGTGCTAACTTACGCCATCGAGCTCGCGCACATTGGAGACCATTGGAAATCGTTAAATATTTCAAGTGTAACTGAAGTTTTCTCAAAATAAATCGAAAACGAGCACGGTGACCCCCATTTTTTATTCAATAACTTTCATCACACTATAGTTCTCTAGTATATAGCAAAGTATTAAAAAAAGTTAGGATTTCAAACATTAAAAAAATTGAATGAAAGCATACGGAGTATCGATTTTTAGACCCTCTCGGTGGTTCGAACATCTGTGTTTTTTGTTCTATTTTTCGACAACTATGCAAAATTCGAGCATTTTCTTACTATCAGACGGTAGGCTAGAGATACAAAAGCTATAGCAACCACTTTAGTTCATTATTAATAGTTTGACTTTTAAGTGGTGGAAAATTATTTACCCGATCCCGATGTCACGCGAGACTCGACTGAAAGACCTAAAATACCATAATTTCAAAGCAGTGTAGCGCAAAAATGAACGCGGTGACCCCCTGTTTTTAGTGCATTTTTTGAAACAACATACCGTAATGTATCACCATGCCAAGTTATAGAAAATTCTAGGATTTGCTTCTATTTCAAGGGAATCACTTCTCATTTCATTAAAAATCCATAGTTTTGGTATATCGCACTGTTTTCAACACCAAAAGTTGAAAAACGTTTTATTTTAAGATCGTTTTAATTTAGCATTGAAAAATACCTGCACTAACGCTTTGCCGTGTTTTACTTGACTTCTCCCAAACTTCCCCTCCTGTTATATTAGACCGATATCACACGGAAAACGTTTTATATTTGTTAAATACAACACAGCCTCGAGTTTTATAAATTATGACTTCTAAAACCAGGGCCGTAGCAAGCCTAGAAAAACTGGGGAGGCACAAAGTCCTGATATTCCTTATTGAAATTACATGTACTCTGGTGATATTCCTATTGAACATTTAATGTATATAATGTTAGAACCAATCGCCGAAATGTTTCCCTAGAGCAAGATTTATCATCACAAAATGTTCATTCAACTGTCTGTGTTGCCTTAGAAGCAAACTCAGACTGCTTTGGAAGGTCACTTTTGGTAAACGTTTCAGCGAACAACTGCTTGCGCTGGTGGTTGTCCCCTATGAACAAATGTCCATGGCATCTGTCAGCTCTTTGTGCACGTGAAGCAGCATCAGGTGGTTCAGCCTGTCCTGTCCCGTAGTGGAGCACAGGTAGGATTTGACTTTAACACTGAGAAAGAGCGCTCACTGACAGCATTGGTTGCAGGCATGACAAGCATGAGCTTGCCAAGAGTGCACACCTCACTCAGCAACTGTTTGCGCGCATCCTCAAGTGACTGGAAAAAGTCCAGCAGATCGGTTATGTTGAAAGTGGGTATGTCGTATCCCATGGCCTGCACTATCCCTGGCAGATGGGACAGCTGGGGCTCTAGATTGTACTGCTGCAAGTCTGTATCGCCATAGACGGCCATCACTTTCGCTAGCTCTTCACTGTGGTCTTCGCCTGCCACCGCCTTAAGAAGAAGCTCTTGGATATTTTGGTATATTTTGAAGTCCTTCTGGTTAAATCTGGCGCGAATACACACTGTCGTTGCATCAATTGCCTCAAAATAAATGTGCGGAAGTGCTCCTTGGCCATATTAGGAAAGTAGTATGTGCCACTGTCTCCTACCTCTCGCCGTGCGGTGGCAGCTGTGGCTCTTCGACTCCATCTACTTCGCTTTTCCTTTGTAGTACTCTTGCCCAGAACAGATCAAACCTGCTTCTTCACTCTGAACAAACAATCGTCCGGAAATTGCCGCATTAAAGTCCAAAAAAACAAAAAAACGATCGATTATTTAATAGCAAAAATGTTTTTTATCATCATTATTATTTTGAGGAAAAACGTTTTTATTTTAGGAAAAAAACCTCAGTAGATATGAAAGGAGAGTTCTGCATCAGGTACGCTCCGGAGCAACCGGAGCAAATCCCCTCATACCGGTATCACCGGAGTAAATCCCCTCATACCGATGCAACCGGTGCAAATCCCCTAGGAGGTGACATCATGCCGGTGCGGAGCCCGGTGCCATTGGAGCCTATTGTTCTAAAACATACCTTTTGTTTACAATCTATTTTTAGTCACCAACTCGAGGATAATTATTATTTTATTTATTTATAATTATTATTATTTTTCTTGTTCTGAAGAAAAGAGCAGGCCACCTATTGTTTTTGGTTGACTCCATCTTTTGTGTCGTAATTTCCGGTACGGACAACCTATTGTTTTCTAACATATCTTTTGTTTACACACGTGTCTATTTTAGAACGACCGTTTGGTCTTTCACTGACGTTTTTGTTTTTCCCGATTGTGTTTTTTTTTTCTGCGTTCCAATGTTATTATTCTAAGTATGAAAGTAGTGAACAATTCAAACTCGTTTCTAATATTTTACTAACTGAGCAATTATAAGTGCAGTGTTTTCATTGTCAGTCAATTGAAACACCCTTCACTTGAAACAATAGAGTACTCAGTTAAAAAATACTGTTTTTCATAAGCGATGAAGTCGGTCATGCGAATTATTATAAACAACATGAACTATTTCAAATACTCTTATGAATCAGAGAGTCACCCTTATAACAAACTGTTAGAAAAGATCAGTCCAATTTATTTTGCATGATCTATCATAGCACTTCTAAGGTGATTCCCTTGAATTGCATTGCGCACGCTCTACTACGCACGATTCTGAATAAAATTTTAGTTGACGAGCGCGCGCTAACTTACGCCATCGAGCTCGCGCACATTGGAGACCATTGGAAATCGTTAAATATTTCAAGTGTAACTGAAGTTTTCTCAAAATAAATCGAAAACGAGCACGGTGACCCCCATTTTTTATTCAATAACTTTCATCATTCTCTAGTATATAGCAAAGTATTAAAAAAAGTTTGGATTTCAAACATTAAAAAAATTGAATGGAAGCATACGGAGTATCGATTTTTAGACCCTCTCAGTGGTTCGAACATCTGTGTTTTTTGTTCTATTTTTCGACAACTATGCAAAATTCGAGCATTTTTTTACTATCAGACGGTAGGCTAGAGATACAAAAGCTATAGCAACGTCCACTTTAGTTCATTATTAATAGTTTGTCTTTTAAGTTGTGGAAAATTATTTACCCGATCCCGATGTCACGCGAGACTCGACTGAAAGACCTAAAATACCATAATTTCAAAGCAGTGTAGCGCAAAAATGAGCGTGGTGACCCCCTGTTTTTAGTGCATTTTTTTAAACTCCATACCGTAATGTATCACCATGCCAATTGCAAGTTATAGCAGCCCACTAAAACAAAAAGAACCCACGAAACAAACAATATTCTCAGTATGAAAACTGTTTTTACATAATTGTTGAATTAATCACGTGAACCACCTACTTATTTATATATCAAAACTATGATCTACTTCTTTTTGTTAGTTTTTACAACCCAAAGTAAAACCAAACCAGTTCATTATAATAAACACTTTATTGATCAACTCATACTAATTACAAATACATTTCCAACGAGTGTCATGAAGTACAATGAGTCTCGATAAATCTATATCTCTATTGGATTGTTTTATACTGTCAGACAGCTGGGGTGAGGCTCCCTCGGAAGTCTTTATCGGTCTCTTCAACAAAGGCTCGGCTCGACTCGGCTCAAGCCTTTCAAACTTGGACAGAAGGAGTGAGAAAAGGGAATTGTCACAAAGAGGCTAGATGAAAGATTGTATGAAGTAGATTCGCCTGAAGAAGACTGCTGGGACCCCATCAACTCCTCCAAGTCACCAAAATTGCCCATGAGCCCATAACTACCAGCACGAATGCCGCTGAGTCAACAGTCACTCCTATGCCACCTATGAAGATACAAATGCCAGAACACTACTAACAATGAGAATAGTGCACCACCACCACAGTTCAGAAGATTGACCAGAGTTACCAGTCCACTTGCACACCTCCAAGACAACGTTACAAATAAGAGATTGCTCCATATGAACATTTGACAATTGTTTCCTTGTTAAACAATAATTACTCGGCGGGCTGCCTGTGGCAGACGCCGAGTTTTAAAATGGGCTTTCTTTTTCTTCGTCCATCGCAAATTGGCAAGTCGTCATGACAACGCATGCGCTCAAGCGTATATCGCAGGCTCATACGAGACGTGCACGTTTGACTCATTCGATTCGATGAACTGGGAATCTATGTCATACGTAATTTGTTTCGTAAAGTAGAAACCAAATCAACTTCTCGTGCAACTTGCAAAAATAAAAATCAAGTTGCAAAAGAGGGTGTTACACGATAAAAACGTGTGTGCAACTTGCAACATTTTTTTTTGCGAGGCAAGTTGCACGAAAAAAAGTGCGCATGTACACCTTTAGACCCACAGCTTGAAACAGTAATATTATTCCAAAACTTCCTACATGTGAACATCCTCGGGAACCCAGGGGTATATTCTGTCGCTCGTTACTCGCTCCCAGAGAAATACCCCTGGGAACGAAGTCTGTTGGAACTTGTTCCGGAAGTCAAAATTACTCTCGTTTCTGATTGGTCGACCTTATATGGTCGACCAATCAGTATCAAGTATTTCTGGTTTGAATAGGACAGCCGCCATTTTGAATTTTGACTTCCGGAACAAGTTCCAACAGACTTCGTTCCCAGGGGTATTTCTCTGGGAGCGAGTAACGAGCGACAGAATATACCCCTGGGTTCCCGAGGATGACATGTGAAGGTCATTGATGCGATACTGAAACTTTGCATACAGGCCTGTGTTTCGGGTAGTCAGTTATATAACTAATTAATGAAACGTGAGTGTTCTATCACTTTTAGTTATAACACTATGTGCAGATCATTTAAAAAAGTAACATATATGTTTCAGAACTTATTTATACTGTACATATCTAATGTAGTTAAATTATTTTGTATTTATCTTTCAGTTCTTCCTGGTACTCCATCAATCCACATACAGCCTGATCAACAAGTCTTGTGTCAGGGTGATACCGTTAACGTGACCTGTAATACTACAGTTGGTAATCCAGAAAACACCACACTGGCATTTTATAGAAACAATCAAATGATTAGAGAAGTAACAGCTGAAATACTGAATGGTAAAGTAACTACGGCAACGGTTGCCATAGTACTGACACCAGGGATCAACTCATTTAGATGCCATGCAACAAACTTAGTTGGGTCATCTGAAAGTACGGCAACAAGAAATGTTACAGGAAAAGGTAATAAATATTGATCTATTTACCATTACATGCATATACACTGTACAGTACCCCTAAATATTCTCGTAACTTGATACTGCATTGTATACATGTGACGACACTAAGAGCACTTTCCATTTGGCAGAACTGACTGGACTTTCCGACCAGTTCTTAAATGGAACACGTCAGTTCTGGTTAATAATAATAATAATAAGTTTTATTTTTATAGCGCTAATTCCGTAAAGTCCATTAGCGCTTTACAAGTAATTATAATTACTGGGATCAATTAAAAAATAATTTATAAATATAATATTAATAATAATGGATATTAAATATAACGGGTATTTATAGCTACATAATTATTCCTAAAGATATGTTAATCTATTATTTTCATAAATTAAAAAAAAGCTTTCTTAACCCATTCGCTCCTGAGCTATTTTGAGTTTTTTAGCGATTTTCTGGACCTAATTACGCCATAGGAAATTTCGATTCCATATAAGGGGTTTCCATGGAAATCTTGACAGTTCTGAAAGCCCACGGGCTCAGGTTCTGACGTAATCTTTCTCTTTTGGTGAATCTCCTCGAGGAACGGCATCTCGTAGCTACTAGGAGCGGTCAATTTTGCATTTTTAGAGTGTTTATAGCCATTATTCACCACAGAAGCCCCCAGGACAGCATCATTAAGCTTGACTGGTGTGGTAGAGACCGTTCTCCTGGAAGAACTCAGGAGGAAGATACGAATTCACGAACAAATTTCGGCAGCTCGATCAAATTTTCCAAAATGGCGGACTCAAAGTGAAATCGTCTCTCTGGTCTTTCTGTGTTGGATTCCAGGACCCTACAAAGGCATTTTTGGCGACTTTGGACTTGTAAAGAATGCAACCGGTGCAATATTTTGCCTGTAGGACCGAGTGGCTCGACACTGTATATATTCTTAAAAGAGGGATTTTCGGGGGACATCTATGCCGAAATTCCCGGATGTTTCCCGGCATCCTTTTCGGGCGTGCAGAAGGAAAACACGTGTTAGCGAAAGTGGTCCTAAGGAAATGGCTATTGTTCGGCGAGTTAAGGAAAAGAGGAGAGGGCAAAATTCACGACGATATCAAGAAGAGAGATGGAAGTTTGCTGAGAAAGTGGCGTTTTGTTTCGCAAGGATGTATTTTGGAAGAAAATCCAAGTCAAATGTCGGTCATTTTCGAGGTGTAAAATTGCGTCAAAAACACGCATTTTTGATTTTTATGGCAAACAAATTGAACTAATGCCCAGAAATCGGACCTGTAATTCAGTTTACTTGAGGTTAAAATATGAAGAGTTATCTAGTTGTCACTAATAACTGGCCATGAGATCGATGTTACGAAAATTCAGAAAGTTAGAATTTTTCAAAGCACTATCGATGTTTACGGCCGGTTTCGGCCGGTGTAGGAGCGAATGGGTTAAATAAAAATGTTTTAAGTTTTTTCTTGAAAGCAGATTCTGCCAGTGTATGATCTCTGAGGTCGTCTGGTAAGGCGTTCCATAGCGTGGGTGCTGCGATAGAGAATGCTTTGAAGCCATAACCTTTAAGATTGTACAGCTCTTTAGCTAGGTAGTTTTTCGAACATGACCTCAGTCTGCGCTTGGGTACGTACTGATGGATTAAGTCTTTGAGATAACCAGGGGCATTGTCATTCAAGCATTTGAAAGTCAATAATACGATCTTGTATTGAATGCGGTACTCTATTGGTAACCAGTGTAGTTGTATTAGTACTGGGGTTATGTGTTCTTGCTTCTTTGTAAGACATACTAGTCTGGCCGCTGAGTTCTGTACACTTTGAAGTTTCTGAGTTAGTTGATTTGGGACACCATAAAGAAGCGAATTGCAGAAATCTAGCCGGCAAGTCACAAATGAGTGTATTAGAGTTTCTGCTGATCATAGTGACAAGTGTTTACGTATACGGGCTATATTCCTCAGGTGAAATAGTGTCGATTTGCAGGATTCTTTAATATGAACCTCCATTGACAGTGATGAGTCAAATATCGCACCGATATTTCGCACGGTTCTTGATGGTTGGATAGCAGCATCACAGATCGTAACAGAATCAATGGGTGGTGAAGGACGGTGCTTTGCGTTTAGGATCAGAAGCTCGGTCTTACTCCTATTCATCTTCAACAAGTTTTGGGACATCCATTTGTCGATGTCACTTACACAGGCTTCAATGCTTGCCCTCGCTAGCTCAGTTGATGATGATTCAAATGATATGTACACCTGCGTGTCATTGGCATACAGGTGGAAGTTCATATCGTGTTGGCGTATGATATCAGAAAGCGGAGCTGTGTACATTAGAAATAGCATTGGGCCCAGGATGGATCCTTGGGGGAGACCACATGGCAGGTCGCGGTGTGATGAAGTACCCCCGTTTACGGCTACAAATTGCTTCCTCTCGGACAAATACGAAGAAAACCAGTTCAGTGCAGTACCTGTTATTCCAAATCTCCGGGAGAGTCGATCCAGCAGGATGTTGTGGTCAACGGTGTCGAATGCTGAAGATAGGTCCAGCAAGAGTAATAATACAGACTGCTGTCGATCTAGAGCACGTAGAACGTCGTCATGTACTTTTAGCAGAGCAGTTTCAGTACTATGTTTTTCTTTGTAGGCAGATTGGAGCACCTCATTCATGTTGTTCTCGTTGATGTAGGCATTTACTTGGGTGGCAACAGTCTTTTCAATGGCTTTCGACACAAACTTCAGATTGGAAATGGGGCGGAAGTTCAGGTATTCTTCGTGGTCGAGGGAAGGTTTCTTCAAGAGAGGAGTCAGAACAGCTATCTTTAAGCTAGTTGGAACAACTGCGCTGGACAATGATAGGTTTACGATTTTAGTTACAATAGGCAGAAGTATTTGAAAGCAGTTTTTGAGGACGGAAGCTGGAACTGGATCAATATCACAAGACTTGGAAGTGATCTTACTTGTTAGTTTGGTTAACTCGTCTTCAGAAACAGGAGTAAATTCCGTAAAGTCAGTGCTTGAAGTGTATGTGATATCTGGAGCTGGGTTAGATGTTGATTGTAAATGCACCAACTCGTCTCTGATTTTTTCAATTTTGAGTGTGAAAAAATCAGCAAAGTCATTAGAAAGTTTATCAGAAGACTCACTGGATGGGTATAGTTTTTCTGGTGTTCTGTAGAGCATCTTGTTAACCACACTGAACAGTACCTTCTGATCGTCTTTGTGCTGGTCGATCATACTGGAATAAAATGTCATCTTGGAGTTGGACATCATAGTATTAACATGTTGACAATGTTTAGTGTATATCTCTCTATCGACTTGTAGCCTAGATGCACGCCATCTCCGCTCCAGGCGTCGCTTAGTTAACTTAAGTTGATGTATATCCTCTGTATACCATGGGGAGACAGGTCGTAAGGTGACGATCTTTTTCTTTAAGGGGGCGTGCGAATCAAGAATAGACCTCAGGGTCGTTTCATATTTTCCTGTGAGATCAGTGATGGAGTGGCAGTTCGTATAATTCCTGACAAGGGGCGAGTTCTCAATGGCATTACGAAAGTGGTCATAATTTATGCCTTTAAGGTATCTGCACTTGATTTCCTTCCGGGGGAGGCTAGGTTTCTCCAAACAGATCTTGGCATGCACAGAATAGTGGTCTGAGATCCCAGGATCACGCACGCAGATAGAGTGAACAATGTTGCCATCATCGTTTCTGGTAATGATCAAGTCTAGTGTGTGGTTATTTACGAGGGTGGGTTGTTGGACATGCTGCTTCAGGTTGAAGATGTTGATAAGCTCTAAGAACTTTTTACTGTTAGGGTTGCTGCTGGTTTCTGTGTGGAAATTGAAATCGCCGGTTATAAGCAGGTGTCCGGGTTCGTTGTTGATCTCTTCTAGAAAGGTACGGAATTCGGTGAAAAATAATTCGCTGGTGAGACCATTTGAGCAGGATGGAGGCGGTCGGTAGATGATAATCAACCGAATAGGATTGGGACCGACCATCACCATGTCCATAAATTCAAAAGATTTGATTTTTTCCCGCTGTTTGGGCTTGAAGACAAATGACTTGTAAAGTAGTGCGATACCACCTCCACGAGATTTCCTGTCAGCATGTTTAAAGACGTAATTTGTAGGAGTAATATCTCTAATGGCATGTCCCCTTGGAGCCATGTCTCGGTTAGAGCGAGTATGTCGATATTGGACTCTAACAGGAAATCTTTTATAGCCGTTGATTTGTTCCTTATAGATCTTGCATTTAACAAGCAAAAGCTTGCTTGTCTGTAAGATTTAGTGCCAGGTACAAAAGGAGCTCGAGGAATATGTATCAGGTTGTTGTGCGACTTCGTGGTTTGTTTTTCTTGGCAGATGCAAATGAGCGATTGTTGTTGTACATGTAGCAACTTGTGCGATTTATAATTACAGAAATATTTTGGTTTATTACTGTTGGTGAAACCTGAGCGGTATTGATTTCTTGAGTACGTAGTAATCCGTACTGTTGTGCATGTATGTTTAGAGTTACTTGTGGAGGAAAGCAGTTGGTAACGTGTATCCTTGGTGAAACCAAATCACTTCTAGAATAATTAAGTGAAGCAATGGCAGCCGAGCGTGAAAATGGGTCTTGAATCATCGAGTCCTGTCCATACCAAGAAGTAGGGCCAGGATTTGATGAGATGTCCATATATATCGTCAGATCTATTGTAAACGGCTTGGATGGAAGCGCCAGGCATGTCATGCCGCTTTTAGTAGACTTAATTGGTAACAGCAAACGAGATCTTGAATTTAGATTCACACTTGATTCGCAAAATTCTGGTATGCAGAAATAGGTAGAAACTCTCTGGTAGTTCATTTTCGCGTAGCTGAAGCGTGGACTCAAAGTAAGGACCTTCAGGTAGTAGATCAGACCTTTTTGTCGGTGAAGTATGCTTGAGGACCATAAGGAAAACAAGAAAACTGAAGAGCATTAAAAAAGAGCGGGCAGCCATGTTGGAAGATATGTGAAGAAGATATGTGTAGCCGAGAATATAATTTAAGAACTGGTTCAGATAGTTCTCAGAACTGACACATTCCATTTAAGAACCGGTTGATCAGACCAGTCAGGTCTGCCAATTGGAAAGCGCCCTAATATAAGTAACAAAGGGGACTAATATCATTTACAATGTACAATTGATAAATAGTTGTCTGATAATTAACAAAGATATAATGTTTGTGCAATGATTCATAATACGCCCTATGCACACGTCCTGATTTTCGATATCAGAATACTAGAATCTGTCACATAAAAATAACCACTGCCATCTGAAAAAGCATTTATTCATCGATATTTTTGGAAAAGTTCAAAAGTATTGGATAAAATCCCGCGAAGATATCATAAATGACATTTATAGGGTTTAGATGGGATTTTGCCGTCATAAGTACACAGCCTCGTTCTGGTGTATTTTCAGAATTAAAAACGTTCATAACTCCGCAAGGACATGTCATTTCGCCCTAAAACTTTTACACTTATCTTATATAAATCTCTTCTTTTAGTGGAACGTGTTAAACCTTGAAATGAAGCAATTTGGAAAATTGAAAATACACCAGAACGAGGCTGTGTACTTATGACGGCAAAATCCCATCTAAACCCTATAAATGTCATTTATGATATCTTCGCGGGATTTTATCCAATACTTTTGAACTTTTCCAAAAATATCGATGAATAAATGCTTTTTCAGATGGCAGTGGTTATTTTTATGTGACAGATTCTAGTATTCTGATATCGAAAATCAGGACGCGTGCATAGGGCGAATTCAAACAGCAACTTTGGGCATGACTGAATTATCAACACAATGGCAATTAGTGCTTTGATGGTCACCGTTTCTGTAGCTTAATTACTATTAGTATCGCGATTCTCTTAAGATTTTGATTTGATCTAGCGAGAGACGGCATTATTTTCCGATAATGTCGTCTCAAAATAACGGTTCAACACTTGTTAGTATTTCATCGAATTTGTCATTCAATTGATTCTAAATTGAACAAGAAAACGTAGAATTACCTTTTTAAACCATGCTCAATAAAAAGTAAAGAAAAAATGAGTTTCTTTTAGAAAAAACAGAGTGAAGATCTAGCGAAAAGTTATTTTCAGCGCGCACTCGATGGCGTGTAATTGCGTGATATTACGCGTGCTTTTATGGAGAATGTCGCTTTCAATCAATGAAAACAAACCAGTATTTCCCTTTTTTCGTGCCATTTTGTTAGAATTGCGATACAAAACTAAACGCAATTTTGAGACGGCATTATCGGTTTATAATAACGGCTAGTTGGGAGAAAATATATCGCAGGTATTGGCTCCATCGCTACGCGACTCCGCCAATACCGAATATATTTTCTCCCAACTAGCTGTCATTATAAACCGATAAGGCCGTCTCAAAATCGCGTTTAGTTTACTGTAGAATAAAATACTCACATTATGAATATGATGAATGGAATTTATAACATGTTCTCTTCAAAAGTAAAATTACTGTTAGTAGTATCACTATCAAAATGAGTGGGTTGGTTAAAGTTCCTGTAGATCTCCACGTACTACACGACATGTGTCAATCAAGTGTTTCAAACATGGCACTGATTCCCATATGCACACTAATGAACCTTCGATTTGAGAACTGATAATGCTGAACGTTGGTGGGAAAGACGTTTTGAATCAATATTGTTTCTACAATCTTCGACAAAAGTGTTGGGACACTTTGACCGTACAGTGTGCAATAGAAATACCCTCCCCCCCCCCCCCCCCCCCCCCCCCCCCCCCCTCTCCCCCCCCCCCCCCCCCCCCCCCTCTCCCCCATTGCAATGTTGATTTGTTTTGTTGTTTTTTTTTTCCGTTCACCCGAGCACTTTCCTGTTAAGTAATGGTCCACGTAAGAACTAGGCAACTGAACGGCAATGCACAATGGAATGCTTAAATTTTCTATTGTTAAAACTAGTGATCCCATTGGCTTAAACATGAAAATTGGCAAAAATGTAAGGTATAAGAAATACATACTCCGATTTGTTTAGATGTCGAGTTTGTCTGTTATCCATTGGCATCACATGCCAATTTTATAACCAATTGTATGTGGGAAACCTAGTAAAAAGCAAAAGTATTCGCTATTGTCTTGGGCTGTTCTGATTGGTTAGATATCAAACATTTCCAAAAAAATTACCCTAAATCATTAATTTCCTTTATTTTTACATTGAAATATTATTATGTGTCATCCTCTCTTTCTGTATCCTTAAAATTAGAAATATTCTATGTGGGACAGAGCTATTGCCGTAGAACAATGAAAGCTTGCCTAGTTCTTGCATGGATGATTACTAATTAAAACAACATTGTTTTGGGGGGAGTGTGTGTGTGGGGTAAAGAATGTTACACAAAGGCAAAAGTATTGCCTATCACTCCATAACATTAAACAATTCAATTTATAACAGGGTGTCCCAAGTACTTTTGTCGAAGATTGTAGATAGTGCAACCATAGGATTTAAAAAGTTCAATTGAACACTTTGGTGTCTTTATCGTCTTTTTGTAAAGTAAAGATACGTGACGCTTCTTCAATCTTCTAACAAGCATTAAAAAACGTTTATAAAAAAGCAAATAAAATAAATGTTTTTCTGAGAGACGATCTTGCTGATTAATAATAATAATAATAATATTTATTGCTTATATATTGCTTGATTAGCATGCCAGCCACTCAGGTACGTATCATTATAATTTTTATTGTAATTCTAATATTGCAGGCTGTAAGGTGGGTGGCTTCCACTTTACATGTACAAGCTTTAAGCATTCCATTCACTGTTTTTCTATTCGTTTTTATCTTTAAAGAACGTCCTGTGATCTCTGGTTGCACCAATAAAACAGCTCTCGAGGGGACCAACCTACTGTGGACATGTAATGCTAGTGGTGGTCAGGCATTAACGATTTCCTGGTTTAAAGGAAACAACAACACTGTCATCTCATCAGGAAAAACTCTCAAAATTACCTCCATCAAAAGAGCTGATGCTGGAATGTACAGGTTTACTGTCAGTAATGGAGCTGAATGTCCTGCTAGTATAACAGTATATCTAACTGTACAATGTGAGTATAGTATTATTGAGTATGGAATGTACAGGTTTACTGTCAGTAATGGAGCTGAATGTCCTACTGCTAGTATAACAGTATATCTAACTGTACAATGTGAGTATAGTATTATTGAGTATAGAATGTATAGGTTTACTGTCAGTAATATAGCTGAATGTCCTACTGCTAGTATAACAGTATATCTAACTGTACCATGTGAGTATAGTATTATTGAATATAGAATGTACAGGTTTACTGTCAGTAATGGAGATGAATGTCCTAATGCTAGTATAACGGTATATCTAACTGTACAATGTGAGTATAGTTTTATTGAATATAGAATGTACAGGTTTACTCTCAGTAATGGAGATGAATGTCCTACAGCTAGTATAACAGTATATCTATACATGTAACTGTACAATGTGAGTATGGTATTATTGAGTATAGAATGTACAGGTTACTGTCAGTAATACAAGCATCAAGAGTTCCAGACTTCCGGTACTCGCACACAATGTATTGTGAGATTATTACAAAGCAAAAGTGAGCACCAAATGAGCAAAAACATAGCTTGGGCTCCCTGTGTCTAGAATTGGTGCTCACTTTTCCTTTGTAATAATCTCATAATGCATTGCGTGCGTACTGGAAGTCTGGAACTCTTGATGCTTGTATGGAGATGAATGTACTAGTACTAATATATCTAACGTACTGCACCAGAACTAAAACATTTTTCGTAACATTTTTTGCAGTTCTTCCTGGTACTCCATCAATCCACATACAGCCTGATCAACAAGTATTGTGTCAGGGTGATACTGTTAACGTGACCTGTAATACTACAGTTGGTAATCCAGAAAACACCACGCTGACATTTTATAGAAACGATCAAATGATTAGAGAAGTAACAGCTGAAACACTGAATGGTAAAGTAACTACGGCAACGGTTGCCATAGCACTGACACCAGGGATCAACGCATTTAGATGTCATGCAACAAACTTAGTTGGGTCATCTGAAAGTACGGCAACAAGAAATGTTACAGGAAAAGGTAAACAAATACTTGAAAGGGTCTATTTATAATAATAATAATAAAAAAAATAATAATAATAACAATAATAATAATAATAATAATAATAATTTATTAGTTATTTCAATGCATATGATTAGTCCCTCCTCTCATATGGAGGTAAATCCACAACATGAAAACTCAAGTCAGTTTGATTTGTGATGAATTAACACAGCTGCTCGGCAGTGTTCTTGTACAATATTCGACAGCATATTTGCAAAAGTTTGAGATAAAATATACATATTTTGGTGGTGCTAACCAGTCTACCTTTTTGACCACATTTTTATGGTTATCAAACAACTAGTTAAGCAGCCCTATTACATCATCACAAACTACTGCCCTGATGGCTCAGTTGATTCCTGTCCAGACCAACACTAAGGAGTCTGAGAATAGGAAGGTACATGTACTGCCTTTCATTCCATTAGTTAGACCTTTGCATGGCTTGTGATATCACATCAATGGCTGTGCTCCACGGTACACTATGCCTATGGGGACACGCCTCGAGGTTTGTTTACATGTCCCCATAGTGCATGGATGCGACCCTCTTACTTGGATGGGGGAGGGGCTCGTACATTGTATGGGTACTTGGGTCGTATTTACATCCTACAGCTTCCTTTAATTATTAGGTTTGAAATAAGCATTCCATTCATTGTGTTTCTATATATTTTTTCTCTTTAAAGAACGTCCTGTGATCACTGGTTGCACCAACAAAACAGCTGTCGAGGGGACCAACCTACTGTGGACATGCAATGCTAGTGGTGGTCAGCCATTAACGATTTCCTGGTTTAAAGGAAACAACAACATCTCATCAGGAAAGACTCTCAACATTACCTCCATCAAAAGAGCTGATGCTGGAATGTACATGTTTACTGTCAGTAATGGAGCTGAATGTCCTACTGCTACTATAACAGTATATCTAACTGTACAATGTGAGTATAGCATTATTGATTATACAATGTACAGGTTTACTGTCAGTAATGGAGATGAATGTCCTACTGCTAGTATAACAGTATATCTAACTGTACAATGTGAATATAGTATTATTGAGTATAGAATGTACAGGTTTACTGTCAGTAATGGAGCTGAATGCTAGTATAACAGTATATCTAACTGTACAATGTAAGTATAGTATTATTGAGTATAGAATGTACAGGTTTACTGTCAGTAATGGAGCTGAATGTCCTAATGCTAGTATATGTATATCTAACTGTACAATGTGAGTATAGTATTATTGAGTATAGAATGTACAGGTTTACTGTCAGTAATGGAGCTGAATGTCCTAATGCTAGTATAACAGTATATCAGTACAATGTGAGTATCTAACTGTACAAATGTGAGGTATAGTATTATTGAGTATAGAAGTGTACAGGTTTAACTGTACAATGTGACTGTCAGGAGCTAATGGAGCTGAATGTCCTAGTATGCCAGGTTTAGTCAGTAGTATGGAACAGTATAGTATCTAACAGTAATGTATGTCAACTGTGTAGTATAGTATTATTGAGTATAGAATGTACAGGTTTACTGTCAGTAATGGAGCTGAATGTCCTACTGCTAGTATAACACAGTACTAACTGTACAATGTAGTATTATTGAGTATAGAATGTACAGTATATCTAACTGTATCAACTGTACAATGTAAGTATAGTATTATTGAGTATAGAATGTACAGGTTTACTGTCAGTAAATGGAGCTGAATGTCCTACTGTAGTATAGTATTATTGAGTATAGAATGTACAACTGTCAGTATATCTAACTGTACAGTATGTAAGTATAGTATTATTGAGTATAGAATGTACAGGTTTACTGTCAGTATATAATGGAGCTGAATGTCCTACTACTAGTATAAACAGTATATCTAACTGTACAATGTAAGTATAGTATTATTGAGTATAGAATGTACAGGTTTACTGTCAGTAATGGAGCTGAATGTCCTACTGCTAGTATAACAGTATATCTAACTGTACAATGTAAGAGTATAGTATTATTGAGTATAGAATGTACAGGTTTACTGTCAGTATACTACTAATATATCTAACTGTACAGGTTAGTATTATTGAGTATATAATGGAGCTGATGTCCTACTGTCAGTAATGGAGTAATGGTCCTACTAGTATGACATGTCCTATGCTATTATTGAGTATAGAATGTACAGGTTTACTGTCAGTATATAATGGAGCTGAATGTCCTACTACTAGTACAGTATATCTTACTGTACAATGTATATAGTATTATTGAGTATAGAATGTACAGGTTTACTGTCAGTATATAATGGAGCTGAATGTCCTACTGCTAGTATAACAGTATATCTAACTGTACAATGTAAGTATAGTATTATTGAGTATAGAATGTACAGGTTTTACTGTCAGTAATGGAGCTGAATGTCCTACTGTACAATAGTATATTATTGAGTATAGAATGTACAGTATGTCATCTAACCTACTGTACAAACAGTATATCTAACTGTACAATGTGTATAGTATTATTGAGTATAGAATGTACAGGTTTATGTCAGAATGTACAGGTTTACTGTCAGTATAGTATTATTGAGTATAGAATGTACAGGTTTAGCTGAATGTCCTACTACTAGTATAACAGTATATCTTACTGTACAATGTAAGTATAGTATTATTGAGTATAGAATGTACAGGTTTACTGTCAGTAATGGAGCTGAATGTCCTACTACTAGTATAACAGTATATCTAACTGTACAATGTAAGTATAGTAACAGTATGTATTATTGAGTATAGAATGTACAGGTTTACTGTCAGTAATGGAGCTGAATGTCCTACTGCTAGTATAACAGTATATCTAACTGTACAATGTAAGTATAGTATTATTGAGTATAGAATGTACAGGTTTACTGTACAATGTATAGTATTATTGGTAGCTGAATGTCAGTATATAATGGAGCTGAATGTCCTACTGCTAGTATAACAGTATATCTAACTGTACAATGTAGGTATAGTATTATTGAGTATAGAATGTACAGGTTTACTGTCAGTAATGGAGCTGAATGTCCTACTGCTAGTATAACAGTATATCTAACTGTACAATGTAAGTATAGTATATATTGAGTATAGAATACTTACTGGTTTACTGTCAGTATATAATGGAGCTGAATGTCCTACTGCTAGTATAACAGTATATCTAACTGTACAATGTGAGTATAGTATTATTGAGTATAGAATGTACAGGTTTACTGTCAGTAATGGAGCTGAATGTCCTACTGCTAGTATAACAGTATATCTAACTGTACTGTACAATGTGAGTATAGTATTATTGAGTATAGAATGTACAGTTTACTGTCAGTAATGGAGCTGAATGTCCTACTGCTAGTATAACAGTATATCTTACTGTACAATGTGAGTATAGTATTATTGAGTATAGAATGTACATGTTTACTGTCAGTAATGGAGCTGAATGTCCTACTGCTAGTATAACAGTGGTACAATGTAAGTATAGTCCCTAGAATGTACAGTATTACTGTCAGTAATGGAGCTGAATGTCCATAACAGTATATCTAACTGTCTATAGTATTATTGTACAATGTACAGTATAGTATTATTGAGTATAAGAATGTACAGGTTTACTGTCAGTATATAATGGAGGTGAATGTCCTAATGGAGCTAGTATAACAGTATATCTAACTGTACAATGTGAGTATAGTATTATAGTATTATTGAGTATAGAATGTACAGGTTTACTGTCAGTATTGATATAGAGTACTGAATGTCCTACTGCTAGTATAACAGTATATCTAACTGTACAATGTAAGTATAGTATTATTGAGTATAGAATGTACAGGTTTACTGTCAGTATATAATTGATTATAGAATGTACAGTACTGTATGGAGACTGATGGTAGCTGAATGTCCTACTGCTAGTATAACAGCATATCTAACTACAATGTAAGTACAGTATATCTAACTGTACAATGTAAGTATAGTATATCTATTATTGAGTATAGAATGTACAGGTTTACTGTCAGTAATGGAGCTGAATGTCCTACTGCTAGTATAACAGTATATCTAACTGTACAATGTAAGTATAGTATAGTATTATTGAGTATAGAATGTACAGGTTTACTGTCAGTAAATGGAGCTGAATGTCCTACTGCTAGTATAACAGTATATCTATACTGTACAATGTACAGTATAGTATAGTATTATTGAGTATAGAATGTACAGGTTTACTGTCAGTAATGGAGCTGAATGAATGTCCTAATGCTAGTATAACAGTATATCTAACTGTACAATGTAAGTATAGTATTATTGAAGTATATAGAAGAATGTACAGGTTTACTGTCAGTAATGGAGATGAATGTCCTACTGCTAGTATAACAGTATATCTAACTGTACAATGTGAGTATATAGTATAACAGTATATCTAACTGTACAATGTAAGTATAGTATTATTGAGTATAGAATGTACAGGTTTACTGTCAGTAATGGAGGTGAATGTCCTACTGTAGTATAACAGTATATCTAACTGTACAATGTAGTATATATTATTGAGTATATCTACAGGTTTACTGTCACTGTCCTACTGCTAGTATAACAGTATATCTAACTGTACTGTACAATGTGAGTATAGTATTATTAGTATAGAATGTACAGGTTTTATTATTACTGAGTCAGGTTTACTGTAACGAAGGAGGAGATGAATGTCCTACTGCTTATAACATGTACAATGTGAGTATAGCGTGTCTTCGTCGTACCCAATGTGAGTATAGTATTATTAGTCGGGCTTCCTGTGGAAGGAGCCCGACTCTTAAAATGCAGAGCGTTCTTCGTCGACCCCAAAAAGCACGCATGCGCCCTGTCGGCCGCTAAGATAATCAGCGATGGCTCAAATTACATGGCTTATCAAGACGAGACATCGCACGTAGTGTGCCGGCCGAAGAAGACATAAAAGTCTGGCCAAGAAAGATTAGAAAGCACAAACCAATCAGGGAAAGCAGGGGAGGTCAAGGGGTCAAAATATAAGTCTATTTTCGTCTAAATCTACATTTAGATTGAAACAGGACGCTCTAGTAGCGTGAAACCTGGCTGCTAATTAACGTTTTTACTGAGTATACTGTAAAGTTCGCAGTACTGAAATTGCAAGGAAAGCATGTTCTATCGAGCTCGAATCACGCAACGACGAGCAACCAAAAACTGTTTCAATCGCACTAGAAGATATCTATATTGAGTTCAAATAGGTTACATTTCATTTAGAAGCCCGACTTCACGCTAGAAGAGCGTCTAGTTGAGTATAGAATGTACAGGTTTACTGTCAGTATATAATAAGCTGAATGTCCTACTGCTAGTATAACAGTATATCTTACTGTACAATGTGAGTATAGTTATTATTATTGAGTATAGAATGTACAGGTTTACTGTCAGTAATGGAGATGAATGTGCTAATGCTAGTATAACAGTATATCTAACTGTACCATGTGAGTATAGTATTATTGAGTATAGAATGTACAGGTTTACTGTCAGTAATACAAGCATCAAGAGTTCCAGACTTCCGGTACTCGCACAATGTATTGTGAGATTATTACAAAGCAAAAGTGAGCACCAACTGAGCAAAAACATAGCTTGGGCTCCCTGTGTCTAGAATTGGTGCTCACTTTTCCTTTGTAATAATCTCATAATGCATTGCGTGCGTACTGGAAGTCTGGAACTCTTGATGCTTGTATGGAGATGAATGTACTAGTACTAATATATCTAATTGCACCAGAACTAAAACATTTTTCGTAACATTTTTTGCAGTTCTTCCTGGTACTCCATCAATCCACATACAGCCTGATCAACAAGTCTTGTGTCAGGGTGATACTGTTAACGTGACCTGTAATACTACAGTTGGTAATCCAGAAAACACCACGCTGACATTTTATAGAAACGATCAAATGATTAGAGAAGTAACAGCTGAAACACTGAATGGTAAAGTAACTACGGCAACGGTTGCCATAGCACTGACACCAGGGATCAACGCATTTAGATGTCATGCAACAAACTTAGTTGGGTCATCTGAAAGTACGGCAACAAGAAATGTTACAGAAAAAGGTAAACAAATACTTGAAAGGGTCTATTTATAATAATAATAATAAAAATAATAATAATAATAACAATAATAATAATAATAATAATAGTAATTTATTAGTTATTTCAATGCATATTGATTAGTCCCTCCTCTCATATGGAGGTAAATCCACAACAATGAAAACTCAGTCAGTTTGATTTGTGATGAATTAACACAGCTGCTCGGCAGTATTCTTGTACAATATTCAACAGCATATTTGCAAAAGTTTGAGATAAAATATACATATTTTGGTGGTGCTAACCAGTCTACCTTTTTGACCACATTTTTATGGTTATCAAACAACTAGTTAAGCAGCCCTATTACATCATCACAAACTACTGCCCTGATGGCTCAGTTGATTCCTGTCCAGACCAACACTAAGGAGTCTGAGAATAGGAAGGTACATGTACTGCCTTTCATTCCATTAGTTAGACCTTTGCATGGCTTGTGATATCACATCAATGGCTGTGCTCCACGGTACACTATGCCTATGGGGACACGCCTCGAGGTTTGTTTACATGTCCCCATAGTGCATGGATGTGACCCTCTTACTTGGATGGGGGAGGGGCTCGTATGGGTACTTGGGTCGTATTTTCATCCTAGCTTCCTTTAATTATTAGGTTTGAAATAAGCATTCCATTCATTGTGTTTCTATATATTTTTTGTCTTTAAAGAACGTCCTGTGATCACTGGTTGTACCAACAAAACAGCTGTCGAGGGGACCAACCTACTGTGGACATGTAATGCTAGTGGTGGTCAGCCATTAACGATTTCCTGGTTTAAAGGAAACAACAACATATCATCAGGAAAGACTCTCAACATTACCTCCATCAAAAGAGCTGATGCTGGAATGTACAGGTTTACTGTCAGTAATGGAGCTGAATGTCCTACTGCTAGTATAACAGTATATCTTACTGTACAATGTGAGTATAGTATTATTGAGTATAGAATGTACAGGTTTACTGTCAGTGATGGAGCTGAATGATGCGCAATTGTAAAAATGTGATATGTGCTTCAGTTATCAATTCCTTAGAAAACCTGACTTTATTTTCAACCAGATCCTCCTAACATTACTGACCCACAAGGTGCAGACTGTAAAAGACTTTCTGTGAACGAGCATCGAAATGTCAACCTGGCCTGTAGTGCTAATGGTGAACCAGCACCCAAAATAACCTGGGCAAAAGATGGAGAGGAGCTCGGTAGTGAAGGTAGTTCACTTGTTCTACAAAATGTTCTGAGGAATCAAACTGGCAACTACACATGTACAGCTGATAATGGAATAGGAAATGACACTGCATGTTGGACTATCAACGTTCAATGTAAGAAATTGTTGTTATTGTCATTGTTGTTTTGAATTGTGGTTGTTTAAATTGGTGTTTTTTTGTTTTCATTTGTTTTTGTTTTTTTTAATTGTTGTTGTTGTTGTTGTTGTTGTTGTTGTTATGCACGCATTTGATTTTATATATTTAAAAATATTGTGCAGTGATTATATGCACCTTTAAGTCAGACAGTCAGTCGATTTGCCGGTCGTTATTTGGAATACTGACTTCGCTTCGCGTCATGGTTTCCTACGCTTCTCTCGTGTTCTCCCAACATCCTGCGTGTTTAGATCAGCTGTTTTATATTTCGTAAATCTGAGTTGAAGCTGTTTGATTTGAGACTCTTTATGATGTACACATCTTATGCCTTATTCTTTATAGTACTGTAATAATAATAAAGATAACCTAAGGTGTTTGATGAAACATTGTGAATAAGAATATGTGTATGCACCAAATCTTCTTGATTTTTACCACTTGTGATACGGCAAATGCTGTCATTTTATCGTTGCTTCAACGGACATAACTCCAAAAAGATTTTGAAACTCAAAATTCTGAGACACTGTTTTGATCACTGTCTATCAGTGTCTATTCCTGTCAAGTTTCGTCGCGATATGGTGAATTTAACATTCGATTAATTCAAAAATACAACATACCTTCGTTGACTGTCTTATTTTTTCACGGGTGAGAGTTTTCTTAATTTTGCAAGCGACTTTTGCAAGATTATCATTCGTTTAATGAAAATAATAATATATCGAAATTTGATATTTATATGTTATCGGTTATTTTGCTTTGATTCGACGCTGTATCAGGCTAGTAACAGTCAATTGGCTTTAGATTGTTTCGCGGGACATTTTTTATTTCTTTGCAAAAGCAAATAATAACCACTTATTAGTCGGCTATAAGTATCTGATACTCCCGTGACTTGTAAAAATACACAGCCGTATCGCTGGCGCTATAAGCCAGTTCAGAGTTTAAGAATAAGGTTCAGTGCGCATGCGATTTTATCCCGATTATAACACCTTCTTTTGTTATTTATAAATACCACAAACGTTAACAAAAGAAGGTGATATAATCGGGATAAAATCGCATGAGCACTGAACCTTATTCTTTTAAAAAACTCTGAACTGGCTTATTCGAGCATGCGTATTGAACAAAAGAAACGTTCGAGAAACGGTCGAAATCGATGTGAAAATGCTAGTGTGGACGCAGATATTTGTATCCGTTTTCTGGGAACAAAAACCGGAGGTTGTCAAAAATGCATTAAGCAACAGCTACATGAGCGATTTTTTTGCTTGCACAGTCAACACGATTTTTTGCAATCACCAACGAGCGATGGTGGCTACACGAGCGACAAGTGCTGGCGATAAAGACTGCGCGACATGGGGGACTGGTTTACGTAAACAAAAAATGGCGAACGAAATTGTAACTTTGTCTGCCATTTATGTCCTTTTATTGGACGGCCCGGTTACGAAAAGAAGTGAGATGATGGATACGTCATTGGATGGCCAGGAGGGAAGAGAGAGGGTTTTATCATTCAGTTATTTCAGGTTTTCTTCCGTATACTTTATCAATTTTAATGTACATGTAACTTCATTACTCATTTTTTCGTCTGCCATTAAAAAAACCCACAAAGCCTTGATTTCGTTCTTGCACCTTATTGGCTAGATAAGCTGCAAGGAAAAAGTTGTAGAGTGGCTACACGAAAGTCACGAAAAATTCAACTCATTTAATTTCTCGTGACTTTATTTGCGATTTGGTGGCTACACGGGCGATTTTCACCGCGAGTTGGTGATTTCAAAAAATCGTGTCGCCTGTGCAAGCAACATTTGCTCGTGTAGCCTGCGCGGCTTTTTTGTGGACATGGCCTTAGTTTCTTTGTATATGTTAAATGGATTAAACTTACATCTATTCACCAAATAAACCGTAACTGGTACAAACTAGTACAATATGTAATGACTTGCTACACCACGTCATCGCTCTCTTGACCACCCTAGCCACTGTCTGGATGAATTCCAGGGAGAATTCCGCAGGTTCAGCCGAAGACTGATTCGCGTTTAATAGTCTTTGTAGACGAACTGAAGACGCCAAAGACAATGCACGTACAGAGGCACGTTATTGCAAGTGATATGGCGAGACATATTTGATCCACAATGATCAGGCTAGCTTGAGTGCTTAGCAGCCGACCAAGTGCATCCAGAACTGGATATACGCACAGCTAAGCATTGGCCATTGCTTTTATAACATAGCCATGGCTTTTACGCGTCAAAAAAACTGATTTATTGTTATCAATAATTCTGATCAACTGACAAATTCTTCAAACTGGCGCACGAATATATCTCAATTCTTTCAAATTGTTCAATATCTGAAGACAACTTTTAATACACAAGCAAAAGCCGCTAAAAGTGGTCTACATATACACACAACTAAGCATAAAATACAAGGATTTTACCGGTCAAAAACAGATTTATTGTTATCAATACTTCTGATCAACTGACAAATTCTTCTAAACCTGCGCACGTATTTCTTAATTCATTCAAAGTGTTCAAAACCTGAAGACGACTTTACACCAGCAAATGTCGCTCAAAGTGCTCTATTTTCTCAAAACTACACATTTTCCGTGGAAAATTTACAAAATAGATTTACCTAAGCATTACAACAACTACAGTTTTTCATTTTGGCACGTTCTGGAGATGAATTTTCAAAGAACTTTTGAAGTTTAAAAACACATCGATTACGAGCGTTCGACGAAACTACAACTTGGACGTTCTGGATAGTGTAGTTGTTGAAAAGGGAATCAAAGTGGATTGGAGGCTTCATCTGACCCTCACTAAGATGACTGACATTGTTTTGCTGTACTGCTGCTATTACTTGAAAGGACGGTTGATCCAAAGCAACTGCTGTACATGTAGTGTAGAAGAACTTTGCTCGAGGCTTCGTGACAAGATTTCGCTGCAGTGGTGAAGTTGTATTGACGATGGACGTGTGTTATAATGAGCCAAGCTTGCTCATTTCGGTGCCCAGATATCGCCATGGTGTGACGATTTGGTATAAGTTATCTGTACTGAAGTAGTGTCTTTTTGCTGTACATTCCCTCGTCTGTTTTCCTCGCTTTGGCATAAAATCGCGGCTTCAGCCAGTCAAGGTGGGCATCGAGTTTGTCATTCTTTCAAACAAGTGGAGTTTGGACAAATTGTCTCTTTTATACACCAGGCTAAAAAAAGTGATGGAAAAGGTAATTACAGGAAATTTATTTAAAGTATTTGTTGTTGTTATTATGATATTCAGTCAGTTTCTCACACAAGTTGTGACAAGTATTAAGCTTGAGCTTACTTGGACTTGAATTTGTAAAATTTTGCTACCGAAATACAATTAAGCTTATCTGTTGCTGTACGATCATTTGTTTTCAAATAATTAGGATTACATAGTTTTCTTCTTCGTCGTTTAAACATTATATTACTTACCTTTAATTATTGAAACACAGCCAGTTTATCATTTTCTTTGTCCTTTTTGACTGCTTATCCATCAAAAGTTGCTGTAAATCGTCCTCCGACAAGTAATTAAGCTTATGTACACCGGGATGCAAAGCGTGTTGTTTTGACACTTTCTAGTTCGGCATTTTCGTTTATGTCGGGTTCGTTAACAATGAGTTTTAACCGCTGAGAAAGTCGGTAAGCTTACATGTAGGTCTCCATAGTCAATGCTAAATAAAGCAAAGTCATCCATTTTCATCTTATAGTAGGTACAAAAACTTCAGCGGAAATCTTTGTTTTTGGATTTTGACGTGATTTCCATGAAATATCTCTATGGTATATCCATTTCTTGTTCATAGATAACCAGCCAATCAGAGCGCGCGTTATATTGTAGCTATGTTATAAAGGAGGCTTTTACGCGTCAGTGATCTGTACGTGTTATTCACCAATAACAAACCTTCAGATGAGAATGATTTCAACCTTTCACTTCCAGAGATTTTAGAAGTTTTTAGCGAATTTTGTTGAAATGGAAATCTTGACAGCTCGCGGGCTCAAATTATCACGCGGTTAAGTTCTCTCGTGGCGTGGCTATCGGTTCTGGAAGTGCTTCGCAGAACTGGGCCACTTTGCCACTATTTTTGTTTCACAATGATGTATTTTGGAAGAAAATCAAAGTCAAATGTCGCACATTGTCATGACGTCAACAACGCGCATTTTTGATTTCTATGAAAAACAAACTGCAAAACAAGCTCTTTTTCTAGTGTAATCGATCTAAAAATGACCAAATCATGTTTATATAGGTATCAATAAGCCAGTAGGTGTATTTTTGAAGCAACTGCATAACATTTTGAAAATCATCAAAATAGTCACTTACGCACATACGCACATAGTCACATACGCAGTTTTCATGGGCACCCCTTCAATTATAAAAAAAAAACAGCTTGGCAGGATCACCTTTATACCCATCCAACACAGGCCCGTAGCCAGTATGAGGCGAGCCGAGGCATCGCTGATTTTATTTATCTTTTAACTAAATTGACAAAAAAGGCTGACTGTCCTCTATGTGTAGCTACAAAATTTTGGCTGCACTGACAGAAGTGCCTCGGGCCTGCAACAGCATTTCATGTACCAGTTATTCCATTATTTCATACCTGTTTTTAACCGAGTGTGAGGTCCTTGTCTTTTTCACCGAGTTATAAACAAGTGATAAAAACGAAGATCCATATTAACTTACGATAAGGTGTTTATTAGAGTCGTTTTCGTATGAGTGGGAAGTAGTAACGGTTCGTGCCGTGCCGTGACGTTATTGCACCATAATCGTGCGGTATCCAAAGCATTCTGATTGGTTGAGCAATGATTTTGCGAGCTGTGATTGGTTGAATACAATGTCTTCGATTCCGTACCGTGATACGAAAAACTCCATATGGCTTCTGCACCAAAGAAAAAATACACACGAAAAGGATGTTTCCATTCACTACGGGTCCATACGGGAAGATATGGATCGCTAATTGATCAATCACAAGTCACCAATTTTATTTGCCATATAATAATACGTGCAAGAATGAGACATTTTAATAACTTGATCGTTTCTAATCAGTGATGTAACACTCCATGTTAATACAATCATCTGTTATATCATTAAAACCTCAACTAATTTATGCCTAGCTGTCTAATTGCACTCGTACGTGAACTAACTCTTCAGCAATGTTGTTTGTTAGCTGGTTTTTGTGATGTGGGTGCTTTGTTACAATACTCCATACAGTGCTGGTATACAAGTAGTTAGATCCAGTCGTACACTCAGGTAAAGTAATTCTACCTTGTTAGATTCACTAACTGTTAAATTCACACACTGCATGTCTGTATCACGTTTGCATGATCATCAAGTTAAATACAATGTTGAAAGCACTCATTCAGACAAATTGTCCTCGAAATTGTTGACTACTACACCGTGTTGTAAGACAAAGAATACTTGTTATCTTTGTATGTCTTTCTATAAGGATTGAGTTTAGGAGGGAGGGTGTTTTTTTCCGCAATGTTCAGATATTCTGTATCCTAGTCTTTTTCTCAAATTTAAATGTGTTCACAGGCGAAAATATTTATTTATTGTGTTCTATAAAAACGCATGCAAACTTGCTTGTTATGTGTTTATATGGTATCTAACAATATGATGTATATATTTATAGTACGTTAAATAGTAATCCTAACTGCAGGTCGCAATATACTGTTTCTTACAGACAAACCTGAGAAGCTGAGTGTTGTAGATATGTCACAAGATGGTTTTTTGGATGTGAATGAAGGATATCCAATCAACATTACATGTAAAGCCATAGGAAACCCAAATCCTTATTACCACTGGACTTTCAAGGGTGTATCACTTCATAGTGCATCCAATGATACCATTGTTATCAACAAAGCTACGTTAGCTGATGCTGGTGTGTACACATGTGCTGCAAGTAATGCTGTAGGAAATGACAATATCACTGTGACTCTACGGGTGAACTGTAAGTACATAATGTAGAGGTAATATAATGACAGTATCACTGTGACTATATGGGTCAACTGTAAGTACATAATGTAGAGGTAATATAATGACAATATCACTGTGACTCTATGGGTCAACTGTAAGTACATAATGTAGAGGTAATATAATGACAATATCACTGTGACTCTACGGGTCAACTGTAAGTACATAATGTAGAGGTAATATAATGACAATATCACTGTGACTCTATGGGTCAACTGTAAGTACATAATGTAGAGGTATTATAATGACAGTATCACTGTGACTCTACGGGTCAACTGTAAGTACATAATGTATATAGGTAATGTAATGACAGTATCACTGTGACTCTACGGGTCAACTGTAAGTACCGTAATGTATATAGGTAATATAATGACAGTTTCACTGTGACTGTACGGGTCAACTGTAAGTATATAATGTAGAGGTAATATAATGACAGTATCACTGTGACTCTACGGGTCAACTGTAAGTACATAATGTAGAGGTATTATAATGACAGTATCACTGTGACTCTACGGGTCAACTGTAAGTACATAATGTAGACTGAGGTAATATAATGACAGTATCACTGTGACTCTACGGGTCAACTGTAAGTACATAATGTAGAGGTAATATAATGACAATATCACTGTGACTCTACGGGTCAACTGTAAGTACATAATGTAGAGGTAATATAATGACAATATCACTGTGACTCTACGGGTCAACTGTAAGTACATAATGTAGAGGTATTATAATGACAGTATCACTGTGACTCTACGGGTCAACTGTAAGTACATAATGTAGAGGTATTATAATGACAGTATCACTGTGACTCTACGGGTCAACTGTAAGTACATAATGTAGAGGTATTATAATGACAGTATCACTGTGACTCTACGGGTCAACTGTAAGTACATAATGTAGAGGTAATATATTGATAGTATCACTGTGACTCTACGGGTCAACCAGTGTAAGTACATAATGTAGAGGTATTATAATGACAGTATCACTGTGACTCTACGGGTCAACTGTAAGTACATAATGTAGAGGTAATATAATGACAGTATCACTGTGACTCTACGGGTCAACTGTAAGTACATAATGTACAGGTAATATAATGACAGTATCACTGTGACTCTACGGGTCAACTGTAAGTACATAATGTAGAGGTAATATAATGACAGTATCACTGTGACTCTACGGGTCAACTGTAAGTACATAATGTAGAGGTAATATAATGACAGTATCACTGTGACTCTACGGGTCAACTGTAAGTACATAATGTACAGGTAATATAATGACAGTATCATTGTGACTCTACGGGTCAACTGTAAGTACATAATGTACAGGTAATATAATGACAGTATCACTGTGACTCTACGGGTCAACTGTAAGTACATAATGTAGAGGTATTATAATGACAGTATCACTGTGACTCTACGGGTCAACTGTAAGTACATAATGTAGAGGTAATATAATGACAGTATCACTGTGACTCTACGGGTCAACTGTAAGTACATAATGTACAGGTAATATAATGACAATATCACTGTGACTCTACGGGTCAACTGTAAGTACATAATGTAGAGGTAATATAATGACAATATCACTGTGACTCTATGGGTCAACTGTAAGTACATAATGTAGAGGTATTATAATGACAGTATCACTGTGACTCTACGGGTCAACTGTAAGTACATAATGTATATAGGTAATGTAATGACAGTATCACTGTGACTCTACGGGTCAACTGTAAGTACCGTAATGTATATAGGTAATATAATGACAGTTTCACTGTGACTGTACGGGTCAACTGTAAGTATATAATGTAGAGGTAATATAATGACAGTATCACTGTGACTCTACGGGTCAACTGTAAGTACATAATGTAGAGGTATTATAATGACAGTATCACTGTGACTCTACGGGTCAACTGTAAGTACATAATGTAGACTGAGGTAATATAATGACAGTATCACTGTGACTCTACGGGTCAACTGTAAGTACATAATGTAGAGGTATTATAATGACAGTATCACTGTGACTCTACGGGTCAACTGTAAGTACATAATGTAGAGGTAATATAATGACAATATCACTGTGACTCTACGGGTCAACTGTAAGTACATAATGTAGAGGTATTATAATGACAGTATCACTGTGACTCTACGGGTCAACTGTAAGTACATAATGTAGAGGTATTATAATGACAGTATCACTGTGACTCTACGGGTCAACTGTAAGTACATAATGTAGAGGTATTATAATGACAGTATCACTGTGACTCTACGGGTCAACTGTAAGTACATAATGTAGAGGTAATATATTGATAGTATCACTGTGACTCTACGGGTCAACCAGTGTAAGTACATAATGTAGAGGTATTATAATGACAGTATCACTGTGACTCTACGGGTCAACTGTAAGTACATAATGTAGAGGTAATATAATGACAGTATCACTGTGACTCTACGGGTCAACTGTAAGTACATAATGTACAGGTAATATAATGACAGTATCACTGTGACTCTACGGGTCAACTGTAAGTACATAATGTAGAGGTAATATAATGACAGTATCACTGTGACTCTACGGGTCAACTGTAAGTACATAATGTAGAGGTAATATAATGACAGTATCACTGTGACTCTACGGGTCAACTGTAAGTACATAATGTACAGGTAATATAATGACAGTATCATTGTGACTCTACGGGTCAACTGTAAGTACATAATGTACAGGTAATATAATGACAGTATCACTGTGACTCTACGGGTCAACTGTAAGTACATAATGTAGAGGTATTATAATGACAGTATCACTGTGACTCTACGGGTCAACTGTAAGTACATAATGTAGAGGTAATATAATGACAGTATCACTGTGACTCTACGGGTCAACTGTAAGTACATAATGTACAGGTAATATAATGACAGTATCATTGTGACTCTACGGGTCAACTGTAAGTACATAATGTACAGGTAATATAATGACAGTATCACTGTGACTCTACGGGTCAACTGTAAGTACATAATGTAGAGGTATTATAATGACAGTATCACTGTGACTCTACGGGTCAACTGTAAGTACATAATGTAGAGGTATTATAATGACAGTATCACTGTGACTCTACGGGTCAACTGTAAGTACATAATGTAGAGGTAATATAATGACAGTATCACTGTGACTCTACGGGTCAACCAGTGTAAGTACATAATGTAGAGGTATTATAATGACAGTATCACTGTGACTCTACGGGTCAACTGTAAGTACATAATGTAGAGGTAATATAATGACAGTATCACTGTGACTCTACGGGTCAACTGTAAGTACATAATGTAGAGGTATTATAATGACAGTATCACTGTGACTCTACGGGTCAACTGTAAGTACATAATGTAGAGGTATTATAATGACAGTATCACTGTGACTCTACGGGTCAACTGTAAGTACATAATGTAGAGGTAATATAATGACAGTATCACTGTGACTCTACGGGTCAACTGTAAGTACATAATGTAGAGGTAATATAATGACAGTATCACTGTGACTCTATGGGTCAACTGTAAGTACATAATGTAGAGGTAATATAATGACAGTATCACTGTGACTCTATGGGTCAACTGTAAGTACATAATGTAGAGGTATTATAATGACAGTATCACTGTGACTCTACGGGTCAACTGTAAGTACATAATGTACAGGTAATATAATGACAGTATCATTGTGACTCTATGGGTCAACTGTAAGTACATAATGTAGAGGTAATATAATGACAGTATCACTGTGACTCTATGGGTCAACTGTAAGTACATAATGTAGAGGTATTATAATGACAGTATCACTGTGACTCTACGGGTCAACTGTAAGTACATAATGTACAGGTAATATAATGACAGTATCACTGTGACTCTATGGGTCAACTGTAAGTACATAATGTAGAGGTAATATAATGACAGTATCACTGTGACTCTACGGGTCAACTGAAAGTACATAATGTAGAGGTAATATAATGACAGTATCACTGTGACTCTACGGGTCAACTGAAACATAATGTAGAGGTAATATAATGACAGTATCACTGTGACTCTACGGGTCAACTGAAAGTACATAATGTAGAGGTAATATAATGACAGTATCACTGTGACTCTACGGGTCAACTGAAAGTACATAATGTAGAGGTAATATAATGACAGTATCACTGTGACTCTACGGGTCAACTGAAAGTACATAATGTAGAGGTATTATAATGACAGTATCACTGTGACTCTACGGGTCAACTGAAAGTACATAATGTAGAGGTAATATAATGACAGTATCACTGTGACTCTACGGGTCAACTGTAAGTACATAATGTAGAGGTAATATAATGACAGTATCACTGTGACTCTACGGGTCAACTGAAAGTACATAATGTAGAGGTAATATAATGACAGTATCACTGTGACTCTACAGGTCAACTGTAAGTACATAATGTAGAGGTATTATAATGACAGTATCACTGTGACTCTACGGGTCAACTGTAAGTACATAATGTAGAGGTAATATAATGACAGTATCACTGTGACTCTATGGGTCAACTGTAAGTACATAATGTAGAGGTAATATAATGACAGTATCACTGTGACTCTACGGGTCAACTGTAAGTACATAATGTACAGGTAATATAATGACAATATCACTGTGACTCTACGGGTCAACTGTAAGTACATAATGTAGAGGTAATATAATGACAGTATTCATTCATTGATGTTTTACATATAAAGCTTGTTTCTTATGCAATATGTAGTACGTTGATGTACTGCATTGCTATATATTATCAGCCGTTTGATTTTGTCCCTTCATATCACTTCATTTGACAGACATAAGAAATGCAAGTTGTGATGCTACAGCTAAAACTGTCAAAGAAGGTGACAACGTAACACTGAATTGCTCTGCAGCTGGGTACCCACCAGTAAACTATACATGGACTGTTACTGCAGACCGTGTAATACCTGCATCAAGAACGACTGTTAAGGCAACACCCAGTCTTAACGGTGCAACTATGACATGCAAAGTAACCAATAGTCTTGGCAGCAGGACTTGTACTAGAAGAATGGAAGTACATTGTGAGTATTAGACACAACAATCAGTAAAGTTATTAATAAATGTGCCAAATATACCAGTAGTCGTAATACTCTAAGTATTCAATGACTAGTTTGAAGTCAGTGTTTTGTATGCATCTATAGACAAAACAGTTACGTACAAATGTAGATACTTGATTCTATTATAATTATATGACTATTACATGTACATGATATCATGCTATTATATAACAATACCAACATTTGTTGTTGGAAATCTTGAGTAAGCATGTTTCTGAGGTCCTTGGCCATGCATGCAGTAACCCTGCTATTCTGACCAGACCTGCAAGTTATTTTGTGAAAGATACGAATGTGTAGAATGTTTATTCCGTATATATGAAAGTACATCAAAGGGTTTTATTTTCCACACAATATTTGAAATCACAAATACATAATTTGAATAAATAGTGGAAGGTTGCAGGAGAACAACTCGAAGGTTTATTTTATTTTATTTAAACATATTTAACTTTGCCCCAGAAGCAACGTAGCTTATCTAGGGGACTCACATCGATATATATTACAATTGTTTAACTAGCAAGAAAAAAAAACACAATAATACAAAATACAAATAGATTACAGATTACATGTATATAATATAGAATCGTATAGCACATAACTAAATCACGCGCTGATTGGTCGAGAAGGATGGTGATTTGGTGTGGAATCGGGGGGCTTCCTTTTACGTCCGCATTCATTCAGCACGTACGCAAGCGTTTTTTTCATCCTCGCAGTGTCAAAAAAAAAAAAAAAAAAAAAAAAAAAAAACCAAGAAAGTGTAAAAACAAAACAAAATCAAAACGAGAAAGAGATGGTATGTTCAATCGAAACATATCAAAACCTCTAAGCCATACGGAAATTTCTCCAAACTTCTCATTCAAATTTAGCATTTTAGAAAGACAAAAACTGTGTCTAAAAAGTACAAGAGAAAGAAAAATAAGGCGCTTGAACAAAGAAATGGCTACCGAAAGTGTTGATGCAAACGTTGATGTGAACGAAAGTATCGCCGTAAGTACCGATGCAAGTACCGATGCAACCGATGCAAATGAAAAAGCTTTGTCTGAGTCAGCAATCTCATCAGTTGTGGTGTATAGTGAAGAAGACGTGAATAATTTTGTGGATGAAATGGTTGCAAAACATACAGTCGCTTCGTGACGACTTTCATCCACTTGAAATATGTGAGCTGACAGGTCATGCTAACCCTGAATCAATTTCAAGTTACAGCCATAATCCGCTGGAGAAGCAACGGAGGATGTCTAATCGTCTCGCTGGATTTAGCACAGCAAACAGCACCACAACAAATGCAACGGCCAACGGTGACAGCCGCTCTTCGGCTTCAAATGTGCTTGTAGAAATTGAAAACGCACGTAGTCTTGCCTCTCAGAGTGTAGAAAACACAGCTAAAGATAACAGTTCTACTCCTTTTCCTACAGGTGCTCTTGCGGGATTATTCTCTGATGTCACATTTAATAATTCCCCGATAAGGCGATAACCATTTCCATCAACCTGCAATCAAGTGTAAATCACCGTTAAGTTATTTACTGTTAGACATGTAAGACAGCTGAGTGAGACAAACAACTTTGACTTCATTTAGTCCAAAAACACTTGCATTGTATTTTCAAGCCGATTTTAAAGAACAAAGAAAAGGTTTCAGAACCCCACTGAATCAACATTACTCGTTTGAAAAACAGTTAGGCTTTTAAAAGTTAGTTTATCTCCTGAACTGAGATTGAGAACTGTTCAAATCCTTAATCAAAAAGTGCAAACGTTGTAAAGATAATTAAAGCAACCAGTGTTCTTGATTGTATTTATAAATAAAGATTTGTTAGCTTTTAAAACGTTTTTTAGTACTTACTTTTTCTATTAAACCATGCAGTGAAACGAGGTTCAAACGTTGACTCTCCAACTCCAAGTCAGGATAAAATAAAGCTGCATAATGTCAAGCGAGCGGTTCAATATTCCTCCAAAGCGCTAACATGACGATTATCCTTTCCATTTGTTGACAAGAAAGGGGTAAAAGTACTATTGTTTTGCTTGTTTTACAATAAAATGAACCTAGCCGTTCAGTCACCACGAGTCACGATGCAAGCCGGGGAAGTCGTGAAGTAAGTTTGGATTTTTCATTCATGCCCACAGCGAGCCCACAGCTCGATTCCTATTTGCTCGCTATTTTTGTACGGCGGCTGTTGAATGGTTTCCCCGTGCGCTCAGTTAGTAAACATGCATTTTTTTTTGTTTTTCTGTTTTTTTTTGTTTTTGCTTTGCATAAATACTATACGATTCAAGGAAAATTCATTGGCTCGACTCGTGAATTCAACGTGGAATTCACTCGAAAAGGCGATATCGCACTCGTCGCTTCGCGACTTGTGCGATATCGCCTTTTCTCGTGAATTCAACGTGGAATTCACTCGTCAGCCAATGAATTTACCTATAGAACGAGTACAAAATAGAAAAGGAAGGAAACAATATATAAATATATAAATAGGATAAATTATTACACATTGGATACAGAAAAACGGTCAGTACTAACATATACTTTTGTACTTCAAAACAAAATTGTGATTGTCTTCCAAGTCTAAGTCATGAAGGGTTAATATAAAGGATCCTACAATTTGCATAGAGATAGACAAAAAAAGGCCATAAATACGATAAATTACAAAGGAATTCAATTCTGAAGGTATATAGGAGATGAACCAACCGAAAACGATTTTTTTTTTTGAACAAAGTTTCTGTTACAGTGGAGCAGCTGCCTGGAATTCTCTGCCATTAAATAAGCGAGAATCCCCTAGCCTTGCTAGTTTTAAAAGTTCTTTATAGATTAATAGTATTCATTATATATTTATTATTACAATGTAACACAGCTCTCAGGAAGAGCATTTTTTAATGATGTAGACACCGTGTGAAAATAAAGTTTTATTATTATTATTATTATTATTAGTATTATTATTATTATTATTATTATTATTATTATTATTATTATTATTATTATTATTATTATTATCATGTTATGAAAGTTCATTAATCTCAAAAATCGCAAATAGTATACTACGTGCATGAAAGTACTTGTCTTCAAATTTAGGCAACGATGTTCTGTAATTATTGTAATCAGTAGTTATTGTATCTAGTGGGCCAAATTGGAAACCAGTATTATTGTATTTGCTGTATTTGTAAACCCACTCAAAATAAAGATGATGATGATGATGATGATGATTATACAACCATATAAAATATTGAAATACCTTCCACTTTGTACTTGGATGAGTGATGTCATATCTTGTTCTATCTCACACCTACTTTGCAGACATACCACGTGATGTACAAGTCTTACCACAAAGCCTGGTGTTAAATGAAACTGGATCATTCAATCTAACCTGTAATGCATCAGCTAATCCTGATGGTAATTACTCGTGGTCACTGAATGGAAATGACCTAAAGAATGAAACTAACCGTGTATTAACCAGGCACAGTATAACACCAGAAGATAGCGGAGAATATACCTGTACTGTTACTAACGACCTTGGTAGTGCAAATAACAGTGCAATCATTAACGTACTGTGTAAGTATTGAATATACCTGTACTGTTACTAACTACCTTGGTAGTGCAAATAACAGTGCGATCATTAACGTACTGTGAGTAAGTATTGAATATACCTGTACTGTTACTAACTACCTTGGTAGAGCAAATAACAGTGCAATCATTAACGTACTGTGTAAGTATTGAATATACCTGTACTGTTACTAACTACCTTGGTAGTGCAAACAACAGTGTAATCATTAACGTACTGTGTAAGTATTGAATATACCTGTACTGTTACTAACTACCTTGGTAGTGCAAATAACAGTGCAATCATTAACGTACTGTGTAAGTATTGAATATACCTGTACTGTTACTAACTACCTTGGTAGTGCAAATAACAGTGCAATCATTAACGTACTGTGTCAGTATTGAATATACCTGTACTGTTACTAACTACCTTGGTAGTGCAAATAACAGTGCAATCATTAACGTACTGTGTAAGTATTGAATATACCTGTACTGTTACTAACTACCTTGGTAGTGCAAATAACAGTGCAATCATTAACGTACTGTGTCAGTATTGAATATACCTGTACTGTTACTAACTACCTTGGTAGTGCAAATAACAGTGCAATCATTAACGTACTGTGTAAGTATTGAATATACCTGTACTGTTACTAACTACCTTGGTAGTGCAAATAACAGTGCAATCATTAACGTACTGTGTCAGTATTGAATATACCTGTACTGTTACTAACTACCTTGGTAGTGCAAATAACAGTGCAATCATTAACGTACTGTGTAAGTATTGAATATACCTGTACTGTTACTAACTACCTTGGTAGTGCAAATAACAGTGCGATCATTAACGTACTGTGTAAGTATTGAATATACCTGTACTGTTACTAACTACCTTGGTAGTGCAAATAACAGTGCAATCATTAACGTACTGTGTAAGTATTGAATATACCTGTACTGTTACTAACTACCTTGGTAGTGCAAATAACAGTGCAATCATTAACGTACTGTGTAAGTATTGAATATACCTGTACTGTTACTAACTACCTTGGTAGTGCAAATAACAGTGCGATCATTAACGTACTGTGTAAGTATTGAATATACCTGTACTGTTACTAACTACCTTGGTAGTGCAAATAACAGTGCAATCATTAACGTACTGTGTAAGTATTGAATATACCTGTACTGTTACTAACTACCTTGGTAGTGCAAATAACAGTGTAATCATTAACGTACTGTGTAAGTATTGAATATACCTGTACTGTTACTAACTACCTTGGTAGTGCAAATAACCGTGTAATCATTAACGTACTGTGTATGTATTGCTAGTTCAATATTATGGATTGTAAACATGTTTATAGTTCTTACTAACCAATTACCAACATTTGGAAATGGATGAGCTCGCTTTTTTCCTTGCGTGGTGATGGAATCATTACTGTTCCCAACGTCCATCTCTTCATCAATCCATTAAGTAATGTTTTACATATTAATTGTAAAGTATGTTAATGTACTGCATTGTTATATATTATCAGCTGTTTGATTTTGTCCCTTCATATCCCTTCAATTGACAGACATAAGAAATGCAAGTTGTGATGCTACAGCTAAAACTGTCAAAGAAGGTGACAATGTAACGCTGAATTGCTCTGCAGCTGGGTACCCACCAGTAAGCTATACATGGACTGTTACAGACCGTGTAATACCTGCATCAAGAACGACTGTTAAGGCAACACCCAGTCTTAACGGTGCAACTATGACATGCAAAGTAACCAATAGTCTTGGCAGCAGGACTTGTACTAGAAGAATGGAAGTACATTGTGAGTATTAGACACAACAATTAGTAAAGTTCTTAATAAATGTGCCAAATATACCAGTAGTCGTAATTACTCTAAGTATTCAATGACTAGTTTGAAGTCAGTGTTTTGTATGCATCTATAGACAAAACAGTTACTTACAAATGTAGATACTTGATTCTATTATAATTATATGACTATTACATGCACATGACTTCATTCTATTATATAACTGTCACAATACCAACATTTGTTGTTGTACATCCTGAATAATCATGTTTCTGAGGTCGTTGGCCATGCATGCAGCACCCCTGCTATTCTGACCAGACCCTCCCACAGTTCCAGAAAGTTACATGTTTACTGTGAAAGATACGAATGTAGAATGTTTTATTCAGTATGAAAGTACATTGACTTCCGAAGGTATAGGAGACGAAATATTATGTTATAAACTCAAAAATCGCAAATAGTATACTACGTGTAGGTAGCTGCATGAAAGTACTTGTCTCCAAATTTAGGAAACGATACCAACAAATTATACAACCATGTAAAATATTGGAATTCCTTCCACTTTGTACTTGGATGAGTGATGTCATATCTTGTTCTATCTCACACCTACTTTGCAGACATACCACGTGATGTACAAGTCTTACCACAAAGCCTGGTGTTAAATGAAACTGGATCATTCAGTCTAACCTGTAATGCATCAGCTAATCCTGCTGGTAATTACTCGTGGTCACTGAATGGAAATGACCTAAAGAATGAAACTAACCGTGTATTAACCAGGCACAATATAACACCAGAAGATAGCGGAGAATATACCTGTACTGTTACTAACGACCTTGGTAGTGCAAATAACAGTGCAATCATTAACGTACTGTGTAAGTATTGAATATACCTGTACTGTTACTAACTACTTTGGTAGTGCAAATAACAGTGCAATCATTAACGTACTGTGTAAGTATTGAATATACCTGTACTGTTACTAACTACCTTGGTAGTGCAAATAACAGTGCAATCATTAACGTACTGTGTAAGTATTGAATATACCTGTACTGTTACTAACTACCTTGGTAGTGCAAATAACAGTGCGATCATTAACGTACTGTGTAAGTATTGAATATACCTGTACTGTTACTAACTACCTTGGTAGTGCAAATAACAGTGCAATCATTAACGTACTGTGTAAGTATTGAATATACCTGTACTGTTACTAACTACCTTGGTAGTGCAAATAACAGTGCGATCATTAACGTACTGTGTAAGTATTGAATATACCTGTACTGTTACTAACTACCTTGGTAGTGCAAATAACAGTGCAATCATTAACGTACTGTGTAAGTATTGAATATACCTGTACTGTTACTAACTACCTTGGTAGTGCAAATAACAGTGCAGTCATTAACGTACTGTGTAAGTATTGAATATACATGTACTGTTACTAACTACCTTGGTAGTGCAAATACAGTGCAGTCATTACGTACTGTGTAAGTATTGAATAATATACCTGTACTGTTACTAACTACCTTGGTAGAGCAAATAACAGTGCAGTCATTAACGTACTGTGTAAGTATTGAATATACCTGTACTGTTACTAACTACCTTGGTAGAGCAAATAACAGTGCAGTCATTAATGTACTGTGAGTAAGTATTGAATATACCTGTACTGTTACTAACTACCTTGGTAGTGCAAATAACAGTGCAGTCATTAACGTACTGTGTAAGTATTGAATATACCTGTACTGTTACTAACTACCTTGGTAGTGCAAATAACAGTGCAATCATTAACGTACTGTGTAAGTATTGAATATACCTGTACTGTTTACTAACTACCTTGGTAGTGCAAATAACAGTACAATCATTAACGTACTGTGTAAGTATTGAATATACCTGTACTGTTACTAACTACCTGGGTAGTGCAAATAGCAGTGCAATCATTAACGTACTGTGTAAGTATGAATATACTGTACGTTTACTGTACTGTTACTAACTACCTTGGAGGCAAATAAAGTGCAAACCATTAACGTACTGGTAAGTATTTAATTATACCAGACTAGTTCTAACTACCTTGGTAGTTGGAAATAACAGTGCGATCATTAACGTACTGTGTAAGTATTTAATATACCTGTACTGTTACTAAAACTACATGGTAGTGCAAAATAACAGTGAATCTAAGTACTGTGTAAGGATGAATATACTGTATGTTACTAACTACCTGGTAGTGCCAAATACAGTGCGATCATTAACGTACTGTGTAAGTATTGAAGATACCTGTACTGTTACTAACCTACCTTGGTAGTGCAAATAACCAGTGCAATCATTAACGTACTGTGTAAGTATTGAATATACCTGTCCTTGTTACTAACTACCGTGGTAGTGCAAATAAACAGTGCAATCATTAACGTACTGTGTAAGTATTGAATATACCTGTACTGTTACTAAACTATCGTGGTTATGGGAAATAACAGGTGCG